>CM076575.1:1984345924-1984457455 GCA_034641835.2 Pinus albicaulis | reverse complement strand
TAACCCTAGGAGATGAAGCGCCAAAACTATGGGCCCCGTTTGGGTAAATTGGTGTTTCAACTTCCCAGGGACGTAACTTTGGCATACTATCTCCGTTTGACGCACATGATACATCATTAGAAATCTCTATCCGAGGACTACAACTTTTGTGACGATTTTGATGATCAAAATCGCGACAAATTTCATACCCAAAAAACGTCGTTTAGGGCCTCAAAACGGCTTCGGAAGTTCAGGACCCAAAAAACTGCTAAAAATAGTAAGTTATGCCAAAACTGAAAAACTGAAAGAGACAATGGTGGGGGCCCAAGTGGAATAGGCGGGTGGCCACCAATATCCACCTGGATCAGTTATTGGATCTGTTTCTCAAAATTCTCAAAAATACTCGAATGGGAAGCAGAAGTCCAATTCTTACAATATTTCTTCTCTTCCCGCCCCTCCAGATTCTGGAAAAATTGCAGAGGTCAATATCGTTCTAATCCTACAGAAAAGACCTCCAAAGGAAAGAAGAAAGGCAAAGGAAAATCCAAACCCGATGCCCCAAAACCAGAGTCTTCTAAACCTCGTATTGATGACGGTTCGTAACATAAATCGAAGTACCCCTGCTTTATTTGTGAAGGAGACCATTATACCAAAGATTTTCCTCGACGATCTAAAATTAGTCAACTTCTCAAAGGCTCCAAAGGGAATCCAACAGTTCTCAAAGAACCGTTCCCATCTCAGCAGACCCAGATGGTTGAGCAGCCTTCACCATCTGTACCATTTGGGTCCGAGGTCTTTATGATGAATGGTGCTGCACCTTTCTCAATTTCTACACGTTCGAATGACTATGAAGGATCACACCAGGCAACTGGAAAGGAAGTCGTGGATGGCCCACCTCCCCCACCTGTCTCTGGTCCTTTGGAAATTGAGAAGCCCAACGCTGAACCTGTTGTGAGGCCACCTTCTAAAGTTGTTCTGCGAAGATCTTCCTACAACCCAAATGCCCGTGCCGCTCAGCACTATAGTATTGTTGAGGATTTGGCACAGGCGCCTTTTGCCATGTCTGCATTGGAAGTCCTTCAAAGTTTCCCATCACAAAGGAAATCTCTGTTGTCTGTAATCGGTGGAATCGATCCCCCTGATTCTAATCTTCTCACCTTCGACCTAGAAAATTTTTCCCCCTAACTTACACATCAAATTTCTCTTGTTATACAAGTCGGGATCAACGTCCTCAACATCCATAGGGCCATTGTTGATGAAGGTGCTTCCACCTGTGTCATGTCATCCACCTGCTGGAAGGCCATTGGCTCTCTGGCTCTTTCATCGTCTCGCAATGCCTTAGAGGCATTCGATGGTCAGGAATCAAAACCCCTGGGTTTTCTCGAGAGTTTTCCAATTACGTTACAAGGGAAGACAATCAACGTAGAAGTAGAAGTGGTTGACGCCAAGCTTAACTACAATCTTGTTCTCAGTCGTAGTTGGACTCACGCCATGCTATGCATGTCTTCCACTCTCTTCTGACTTCTCAAGTTCCCTCATGCGGGAAAAATCATTATTGTGGATTAGTTGTCTTTCTTCACTTCATCTTGTCTACTCAACTTAGTGCTCCTAAATTGATGTCATAAATTGTCAACCAGGGCTAGTAAAGTGTTGAAGTGAAGTGCACTATATGTGCCTAGGTATCTTCTTCCTACTTTGTTGTGTTTAGTGTTTTTCTAGTGTTTTTGGTTTTGTATTTTTGTGTTAAGAGGAAAATAACTAAATTTTTGGCAAAGAGAAGCTACTGATCATACTAAAACAAAACAAAATTTACTCTAAACTGTGTATGACACCTAAGAATAGAAAATGCTAATTCACAAATTGCAAAGCTTGAAAAGGAAAGTAACTCATAACATTAACTTAGTCCAATTCATTTCATTAAAAGTATGTTGGAATAACTTGAGAAAAGGATAAGTTTGATGTAATGAAGTTCTCTATAGTAAACAACAACTTACAATATTACAAAGAAAATCTCATCCATAGTTAGAAATTTGTTGGAACAATTTGAGAAAACATTATCTGAAACATAGTAAGGAACCCTATGCTAAAATGACTTATGACACTAAAATTAACCCATTCTGCCACTCAAAATGTTACTATTAAGCCTCATTCAAGGGTTAGAGATCTCTTGGAATAGCTTTGGAAAAAGTTTGTTTGTAAAATTATGAGAAATTGCAGAATAGTCAAGGACTCAAAATGATATAGCTAATTCATGTCCATATGATAATGATGTGTTAGAAGAGATTAAGAACAAGAGAAGTTTGTAAATAATGAAGGCCTTTTAAGTCTAATTTAACGAGACTAGAATGCAATTAATAAAACTTGAAATACAATGAACAGAACTGAACTAGAATGCAATTAACCTCCGAAGTATTATAAATCTATCTCATTAATGTGTTAGTGATATATTGGAAGAGTTCATAAGAATTATATTGACTGTAACATTCGATGTAAGTGAACATAAAACATAAAGTTCAAAAAACTGCCTAAATTAGGAATGAAACATAATGAAAGTCACTTATCTAGAAAATATGCACAAAGCCTTTCGGACAGTAGGGGCCCTCTACCATCGGATTGGCACATGAATATCCTCAATATTGCTTCAGATCATGCATTAAAGTTGTACTTCTTTCATTAAAGGAGAACGTTTTAGAAATAGAGTATCATAGTTTTGGAAAACTTAACAACAAAACATCAACTAGCTAACTGTCTCTCGGTTCACCGAGTTATTTTTATAAGAAAAATACATAACTGTCATTGAGAAGAAATAAGAAATAGGGATACGTGTATTTTTCAATAAAAATTGAATTAGAACTCCTGTTGAGGCCTCATACTTTACTGAAGACATCTGCAGAGTCCTTGTCCTGGTAGAAGTCTACTTCTTAGTTTTGGTTTCCTCCACATGCATAACCACTTGCAGATTTTTTCTCAGACTTCGTAGAGGGAAAGGAATGATGTAGGTGAGTTATGGAATTCAACCATATGCGTTTTTCCTTTAAGTGACACCTGTAACCTGTGTGAACATAAATATAGCTGTGAAATATGCGACTAGCTACAGAATGGCTGCATTCTGTAGCTAAGTCTAGTAAAAAATCACTACAACAACAAAACCACAAAAGTATAGTAAGTCAGTCATTGCATGCATTCTTTAAGTGACTTTAATCATTCCTATTGATATTTTAATCCTATAACTGATAAAGTACAAATGGAATGAAGTGAAATTTGGTGAAAAGAAATGACATCTTTGGGGCTCAACATACCCCCACTGCAAAGCTTTTGCATGTCCTCATGCAATCAATCCATGTATTATGAAACTTCTGCTAGGACATCTAACTTCCTTTTTCTGCTTTTATTGGTGTTCAATGGCATCCTAAGCTTCCTTATGACCAATTTGAACCTCAGGTTTATAAGTGCCCTACTCAACTTTTTATTTTTCTTCTTCGGCTTCTCACTAGCCTTGTACAATTTTTCCATTTGCATAGAGAGAGTTGTATTCATATTACTTTTCAGCTTGACTTGTTCACTTAAAATTTCATTTTCATTTTTTATGTGCCTATTAAGTACTTCCAATTCATATTTATCTCTCCTCAGTACTTCAATTGAATATTCTTGTGGGCTAGGAGTTCTTCCTCTGTTTTCTGAGGCTCTCTTTCCCAATGACTCAACATAATTATAGATTTGTTGTTGTGTTGGGTCTACCTCCGGAGTTCCTCTATCAAGATCCTCTTTGTACTGGTACTCAGGAGATCTATCAGTTGGTGTCTATTCATCCTCAATATCTATGATTCCCATTTTCTTAACCCCTGTTTCCTTCAATATGCCTCTAAGCCTATGGCTTCTTTTTAGTTTAGATGGTCCCTCACCTCTTTCCTTAGCATACTTCCTTATTATCTTTTCCTTTTTAAACTGTTTCTTTGTTTCGGCAAATTTTTTAGAGATAATATCCTCATTGTCCTCTTGTATGGATTTATGAATTTTAATTTCAACAGATTTGGAAATTTTCCCTCTCCTGCTTCTTCTTGCAAGTTTGCCTTCAGATGGAGTTTCTTTTGGTTCTTCAAAATGATTCCTCAAGAGGAACTCATCCCAACTGTCTCCCACCTTTTTCAAATGATTCTCAATTAGGATTTTAATTAGGCCATGGTGATACAAGGTAGTTTCTAAAAATTGGACCCTTTTTTTGACATTAGAAGCCATCATCTTTAGGCTATGGAGTAAGAAAAAGGGTAAATTGATTTATTCATCTAGAAAATGCATCATAAATCGAATGTGATAAACATATAGGGTGCCAAACCTTCCCTCACAAGTTATAAACTTTTGCAGAATTAACAGCATATTTCGCCACTTATTCTTTAAGGCAGAACTAGGCATGCCTTTCTTGAAAACTGAGATATCCATACCTTGTGTTTTGAGCATCTGCCTCTATGCTTCATTGTGAAATTCCTTGTTTTGGAACCATCGTTCACCTTGCCTTGGTAATTCTGTTGCTTCTACAATGAAGGATTTTGTGATAATGGAATCCATTGAACTTTTCGAAAAACTGTAGCCACCCAACCTACTGTAACATCTCTCTAATCTGTGGCTAACCCTCTAGGTATTTGGTTCTGACTGGTTCGGACCTTACAATGAGTCCCATGGATTCTTTTCTCTATCTTCAATTTACTGCTCCATTACTGCTCTCCTATTCAAGGTAAAAATGGCTGTAGAGAGTTGTTTTCACCCCAAAGATGACTTCTCTGTTTTTGCAGACAGGAATTGGCTACGGACAAATGACATGAAGTGGTTATGGAATGAGTGAAATGCGGTGAGGGTAAATTACACGAATAAATGAGTTTGAGAGCTGTCATGGAGTGAAAGACCGTGGAAAAATATCGTGAGAATTTCAAAATCATCACTGAATACTTCGGGTTAGTGACGTGACCTAATAGGTCACTTCAAGTACTAACCGTTACTTTTTAATAAATGATGATTTGATATGGCGGAATGGAAGGGATTTGTCCATGAATTTTATGATAGGCTTGATAGGCTTGATCAATACGAATAATCAAAATAACTTTATGAAACATACATATAACTTAACCATACTATAACTTTCATAATCTGTTATCATAATAATTTCACAAGTTACCTTAGCCCTTCTTTTGATTTTTTTGTGGTTTTATTATGCTTTGTATTTCTTTGAAAATCGTTGATCTTTTAGTCTTCATAATCCCTTTGATTTTTCTTGTTGACATAGGTGTGCAGGATCAATTTTCTGCCGAACAAGTGGTTGCTGGATAGTTGTCTGTAGGATATCTGGCTGCAGAATGTCTGGCTACAGAATATCTGGCTGCAGAATGTCTGGCTGTAGAATATACCTGTAAAAGCTTTGAAACATGGAATGAAATGATTTGAAACATGGATGGAATGTATTATGAAATTAAATAAAATGGATCATGAAATATGGTGGAATGAAGCATAAGTGAAGTGAAATATGATGGAATGAAATGGATCATAAATGTGAAGTGGACTGAAATATGAAAAGTGGCCTGCAACTTATGATTTGTAATACTCGATTGCAGAAAGAGATCAAATTTGAAATAAAATTGAGATGGTCCATGAAATGGAGTGAATGAAGTATGGATGAATGGAGTGAATGAAATATGAATGAAGTGAGATATGATGAAATGAAATGGATCATAAGTGGAATGTGATATGTAAAGTGGGCCTGCACTTATGTTTTTATGATAGTTGCTTGCAGGAAAAGAACAATTTTGAAAAGGTAAAGTGTCAGAAAGATTCTGATTTTCACTTTATCTTTTCTGTATAAACATGCTAATCAATGATTAGTTTTCATGTTAATACTTTTTTTTTTTTTGCTTCTGATTTCAGAAAATACAATTAAGTTGATGAAGAAGAAGGATTCTTCTTCATTAACTTCACATCACTGTTCTCTTGGAATCTCTTGACAAATTCTTCTCTTGAAAGTGGCTTATGATACAGTTTCAATCTATGACCATTTACAAGAAAAGTGACCTTATCTTCATCTATTGTCCTGATTTTTATTGCTCCATTGTCAAAAATTTTCACAATTTCATATGGCCCAAGCCAATGTGTTTGGAATTTACCTTGAAAATATTTGAACTTTGAATCAAACAAGAGGGCCCAGTCGCCTTCTTTGAATTTCTTTTCCTTAATGTACTTATCATGCCATGTAGTCCTTTGTTGCTGGACTATGTTTGTTCTCTGGACTGCATCCTGTCTGATCTCATCCAATTCATTAATCTGCTCCAATCTATGCTTTTGTGCTTCTGTTAGATCAAGTCCTAGCTAGACTGCCATTTTAAAAGTTTGAATTTGAAACTCTATGGGAAACAAGACTTGTTTTCCATAAACAAGTTCATAAGGAGTATGACCTGTTGTGCTTCTCCATGTAGTTCTATAGGCCCACAAGGCTTCAAGAAGCATGTCTGCCCAATCTCTTCTATGTAAATGAACAGTGTTTGTTAGGATCCCCTCAATGAACTTATTAGTAGATTCCACTTGATCATTCTCTTGTGGATGATAGGGAGTAGATTTTCTGTGTCTGATTTTGTACCTCTCCACCATTTGTTCCACTAGCTTTGATGTGAATTAAGCTCCTTGATCTGTAACAATTTCTCTTGGGACACCAAAACGAGTAAAAATATCCTCAAAAAGAAAATTAACTACAGATGCTTCAGTAGCAGAAAGTAATGGCTTGGCCTCTACCCATTTGGTAACATAATCAGTGCAAACTAATATATATTTCTTTTTTCTTGATGGAGGACTAATAGGTCCTACAAAATCTAAAGCCCATTTCTCAAAAGGTTCAATATGTACCTGAGGCTGCAATGGCATCTCACCTGAAGAAGAAGGTTTCCCAACCCTTTGGAAACTGTCACACCTTTTGACATACTCTTTAGCATCTTTAAAAATGGATGGCCAATAGTATCCTAAATGAAGGACCTTATAAGCTGTCCTTTTATCAGAAAAGTGTCCGCCACAAGGTTCATCATGACATGCCTTGAGAATCTCAGGCATCTCATCTTCTCGAACACATCTCCTAATGATAAAGTCTGGACCTGTTTTGTATAATTCATTAGCAACCCATGAATATTTTGCACTGTCATAAATGATCTTTCTTTTGTCTCTTGCATTCATTATTGAAGGAAATTTCCCTAAAACTAAATAATTAGCAATGTCAGCAAACCAAGGAGTTTGAGTAGAAATTGCAAAAAGATATTCATCAGGGAGTTGATCTTCAACTGGAGTATTATCTTTAATGTTTTGGAGTCTAAATAAGAAATCAGCTAATGTATTTTGTTTCCCAGGCCTATCTAGAATGGTAATGTTGAATTCCTGTAAAATCAATAACCATCTTATGACTCTACCATTAGTAAGTGATTTGTTCATTATATATTTAATTGCAGAGTGATATGTGTGAACAAAAGTTTCATAGCCTGTTATATAGTGTCTAAATTTATTTATGGCATGAACAACAGCTAAGAATTCTTTTTTCAGTTATAGTATAATTTAACTCTGAAGGAGTCAAATTTTTACTTGTATAGTAGATGGCATAAGAAATCAGGTCTTTTTGTCCCAATACTGCTCCTAAAGCTATATCCGAGGCATCTGTTGAAATATGAAAAGGTAATTTCCAGTTAGGTCCCCTTACAATAGGTGCTTCAGAGATTTTTGTTTTTAGGGTCTCAAAGGCTAACTGGCAATCAGGATTCCACTTGAATTCACAGTCCTTGGTAAGTAATTTGAAAAGTGGAGATGCTATCTTGGTGAAGTTTTCTATAAACCTTCGATAATATCCTGTAAATCCTAGAAAAATCCTAACATCCTTTTGACAGCTTGGAACAGATAAGTTAGAGATGAATTCAACTTTTGACTCATCAAATCTAATCCCATCCCCTGAAATGTGATGCCCCAAAACAATTCCTTCAGTAAACATCATAAAACACTTCTCATGACTTAGTGAAATATTTGCTTCTTTACATCTCTTTAAAACTTTTTCCAAGTTTACTAAGGCTTCTTCAAATGTGTTTCCATAGACTATGAAATCATCCATATATACCTCTACACAATCATGTATTAGATCTAAAAATATTCCTAGTACTGCCCTTTGAAATGTTGCAGGTGCATTGCATAGTCCAAATGGAAATACTCGGTAAGCATAGGTACCCAAAGGATAGGTAAATGTGGTTTTGTCTTGATCTTCAAGTGCTAATTGAATTTGGTTATAACCACTAAACCCATCTAAAAATGAGAAGTACTTTTTGCCAGCTAATGTATCTAACACCTGATCTATGAAAAGTAGGGGAAAATGATCTTTAAGAGTAGCTTTGTTTAATTCCCGGTAGTCAATACATACCTTCCATTTATCATTTTTCTTTGGCACAATTACCAAAGGATAAACCCACTGAATATCTGAAATGGGATATATAAAGTTGACATTTAACAATTTCTGCAATTCTTCTTTAACAATCTCCCTAAGATTTGGATTCATTTGTCTCTGAGGTTGTCTGATTGGTTAACAATTTTCCTCTATGTAGATGTGATGAGTGCAAGTCTTAGGGCTTATCCCTTTCATATCAGTGTACTCCCATGAATATGTAGAAGAATGTCTTTGCAATATCTTAACTAGCTTTTCTTGTTGAGATTTCTCTAGGTTCTTGTTTATGTTTAAAATTTTACCTGGAAATATCTCAATTGCAGAGCTGCCAAATTTATCCATGGAATAAAGAGACATCTGTCTTGATGATAAAAACTCAATGTTGGATTCTTCTTGAAATTTTTCATGTTTGTATTCCGAAGAAGATTCAAAATTTTCTAAGGTATTCAGAATCTGACTATCTTCTTTAATTTCTGAAATTGTGAAGAGAGGTTGTATATCTTCTTCATCCTCAATCCATTGAATATCATCTAATTCTGTAATTGTTTTTGCTGGAGGATACAAGGTAAATTTCTTGGTTGAACTACCATCAGAGATGTACATATCACTGGATCTATAGCTAATGAAAGCATCAACTGTAGCTAACCAAGGTATTCCTAATATAATAGGATGTCCTCCTAGATTATTCTTAGGAGTTAGGATCATAAAATCCACAGGATACTCCCAAGAATCTAGGGACACTGGAATTTATTCTATTACCCCATCAGGTTTGATCACAGATCTGTTTTCTAATTGTAATAATGTGGGTGTAAAAAGAAGATTAGGAAGCTTTAGTTTATCCATGATTTTTCTGCTCATGATATTGATTGCTGCTCCTAAATCAATAAATGTGTTTTGGATCTCAGTTCCATTGATGTGTATTTTAACAACTGGATTTCCTGGGTCTAGATACTTTGGAATGGCAATCTTACCCATCATGATCTCTGCTATTTTTCCTACCAGTTGAATTTTCTTTATCTCTTTGATTATTTTTCCTGTTTTTTTCATGCTAAACTCCTTTATTGTTTTTGCTAGAATTGGAATTTCCTTGATAGCTTGTAATAATGGGATCTTAATACAAACATTTCTCAGCTCATCTAGGAAATCATAATTAGGCACCATAATTTTTTTTTCTACACCCCTATCAATTTGTAATCTTTCTGGAAAGGGAGGTGTAGAGATAGATGTTGATGGCTGCTCTAATATAGGAGTTGAAGTTATTGGTTCTTTTTGTTTTGATTTTTCAATATTTAGGTCTTGGAAAGGTGTGCTCTCTTCAAGACTTTTATTTACCCGTAGAGAGTCTTCCTTAGAGTTGTTTTGTTCTTGTATAATTAAAGAAGGTTTCTTCTTTTCAAGTATTCTTCCAGACCTAATTTGAACATCATTAATGTCTAAAGGAGTAATCAAATAGGTTGGAAACTGTTGGCCTTCTATCATGTATGTGTTCTGAGGATTTTTATTGTTGGGGTTTGGTATGGGTTGGGCAGGTAACTGATTTGTTTTCTGAGGAAATGGTAATGGAAGTGGTGGATTTTGATGTTGTGGATTTTGAGGATTTTGTTGAGGAGGGAAATGTGGATATGGTGGATAGGATGGCGGATATTGATAGTACTGAGAGTATCTTCCATAGGGATTTTGTGCTCCTTGTGCCCAAGTTTGAGATTGATTTTGGAATTGGGGCCACGGTTGCTGCCACGAATTCCAATTTGATGGGGGTTGATTATACAGCTGATCATGGAATCCTTGTGTTTGAGGTCCTTGCCAAGGCCTTCTAGAGACAAAATTGAGAGATTCTGTGGAATTTGTGGGGGTTTCTTCTTGAAAGACAACTTTAAGACCAGGAAGTGAAGGACAACTCTTGGTCTCATGTTTTTCTGAACAAATTACACAAGTCTCTACTACTTTTTCATCTAAAGGGCACTCTCTCAAGGCATGCTTCTTTCTACATTTGGGACAAAAGATTGCTAAGGCATCAGATTCAACTTTTTGCTTGTTTTGTAACTTAAGGGTGTCTATTTTCTCACTAAGACTCCCTAAAATGTCAAATTTGAATTCATCAAGCATATGTCCTATTTCTGCCCTACTTACTGTCCCAGAAGCAGACTTACTTGCCCTTGCAAGAGCAGGGTCTCTTGGTCCTTTTACAGTTTTAGATTTCCCTCTTGAAAGGTTGATACATAATTCAACTATTTTAGGTAATGGGAGCTGAGATATATCCCCTTTTCCCATCATACTAAGGATATCTAACTATTCATCCCTAATTTTCTTCAACAAGAGAGCTTTCAAAGTATCTTGGTCTAAGTTTTCCATTTTTGCTCTCTTGATGTTATAGTTAAACCTCTCCAACAAATCTTCCAGATTTTCATCCTCTTTTTGTAGCATTTTAAACACTTCCTCCTTATGGTTGACTGGCATACAGTAATCCAAATACCTCTCTAGAAATGCATGTTTCATGTCTTCCCATGTCCTAATAGAACTGTTGATCAAACTCATAAACCATTTTAATGCCGCTCCTTTCAATGTTGAAGGGAACAATTTAAGTTTTTGGGCATCTTGTAAGTAATCACAGGTTCTACATAGGACTTCAAATTCAAATAGGAAGGTTTTAGGATCTTCAATTTTGAGTCCATAAAAGTTTGGAAGGACAGAGGGTGAAATTTTTTTCATAGTTGCATTGGTTTCTTCATCTACTATAGGAAACCCAAAAGAGCTTCCCATTTCCCTTCTACCTCTTCCTCTGCCTCCTTCTTCACCTCTACCTCCTTCTCCTTCTACACCTCTACCTCCTTCTCCTCTGCCTCTACCTCTACCCCCTCCAAATATTGTATGTTCTCCATTAAAGACTCCTCCTCCTCCTTCTTCTGCCATGGTTGATTCTTCTGTGGAAGTGGAAAAGTTTATGTCTCTAGCAGGGGTCCTTGAATCTTCTTCTAGGACAGGTTCAGTGGATGAAGTGTGTTGGGCCTTAGTTTTGGTCTTATTTTGCTCAAAGAAACTTATTTATCCATCTATTTTCCATCCATTTTCCATTCATTTATTCCATTTTGACATATATTTGATATCTATTCAGGTATTTAATTTTAATTTTTCAAATTCTAAAGTTTTTATGAAAGTTTGATTTTTAGTGCAAAATTGGCTGATTCAGAAATTCCCGTAATAGCTATATGGTTGATATGGTTGCAGGACACTTGGGCACGAGTTGAATGCATGGATGGATATCTTGGCAACTAGGACTAAGCCACCTATGCTTAGTTCGAACAGAACAAGTTTTATTAGGCCCATTTAGTTCTAGTCAATCATGACTAGTCATTCAGAAATCCCATAGAAATAGGGCAGTTTTGAGATTCTATGGGATTGGCCATATTTCTTGGGATAAGAATAATGAGCTCGACTTAGATAGGTGGATGAGAAGTAGATGGGTTTGTTTGAGTAAAAATAGATCAGTTTGTTCATGAGACTTCTTATTTAAAGCCAAAGCTTTGATGGCTTAGGTATTAGGATTATTATTGACTTATATACTTTTATATTGTGACAATTTTGGATTGAGAAGTTAATTTGAAGACTTGTGCTGTTATCAATTTGCTGTTCAATGTTATGGATGTGTGACTGAATTTAAGCTTCTGATATCATTTATCAAGTGTGCAAGGCAAGGGTGGAAGGGCCCCCATTCCAAGCTAAGTACACTTTCTTGTTAACTAGTTTTATTTCCTTGTAATTTGATGATTGTAGAACTGGTTTTCAAAGCTTTATTTCAGATTTTTTAATGGTTCATGCATAGTGATTGATGTCATTAGTTTATAACTTATTCATCACTTTATCAAGTTGGAAAAACAGATGTATCAAGTTGAGCATCCCTTCTATGAAAATGATGAATTAAAGTTAGTTTCTTTTGTTTGTGTGCAAGCAGTTTCTTGTTGAGATTTTTGATATTAAGATGAATGAATTATAATGGAACACTTTACATGTCTCTTAAGTTAAGAGCTTCTTTCATTCATAATTTATCCATCTTAAGTTCTTGGTTTTAATCTCTGATTCATTAAGTGGTAATTGAGGTGAAAATGAATTTCTTGAGTCAAGAACCATTTCAATATTATTCCTCTTTTTAAACTAATTGAGTTAGAATTGTAGAATGTATTACTTTTAGCATATCTTTCAAGGTTGATTATATCTGATCTTCACATATAGTGATCTTGCCTCAAAGCATAAACGACCCGGATTGATAATAAATAATTGTGTTAGTTTAGGTACATAAATTAGCTCAACATTTTGGCGCCGTTGCCGGGGAGGCAAATATCGGCATAGTCAATAGAGAGAAAAAATAAAAATAAAAACACAAAAACAGTAGTTACACTTTTTAGTTATGTTTCTTTATGCCTAGACATAGAGGTCCTCATGGTAGATTTATTAAAAACCCCCCACAAATAGAGATAGGATCATCAAACACCCCAGTTACTGGTAATCCAATCATTGAGGACTTGGCAGAAAAACAAAGAAGTGGACAAAGATTGACTTTGATTGAGAGACAAACTTTGTTAGCTTGGGAAGCAAAGCAAAAACAATCTTCAACTTCTGGAAAACAAAAAGAAATCATCAAAGGAAAACAAACTTTATTTCCATCCATAAATCCTCCTATCTTTGACCAACCTGAAACTCCACTTAAAATTGAAACAAATCAACCAATGGCAGAAGAAGGACATGGATCTGTTATTCTCACTCCTGAACAACGAGCTCAATGTGAAAGACAACAAGCAGAATGGAGAAGAAAAAGAGAAGAGGATGCAAAACAAGAAAATGATAGAAAAATGGAAAATGATCAGAAAAGACAAGAAGATGAAACTACCTTTGGCTTTCCAATAATTGACACAAGTGCAATATTAGGAGAAGAAGTGAAAATGAAAAATATTCCACCTTCTGTATTGCCAAATTTTTATGGAATGTCAACAGAAGATCTTGATTCATTTATGTTTGAATTTGATATTCTATGTAGAACATATGGATATACTGATGACATCCATAAACTTCGTCTTTTTCCTGCAACATTAAAAGCAGCAGCCTTGAAATGGTTTATGGGTTTAGGAGAACATACAATAGCTTCTTGGGATGATATGAGATCGGTCTTCCTTAAAAAATATCAAGCTTATTGCAGATCTAGAGATTCAAAGGAAGATATTTTTAGAATGACACAACAAGAAGATGAAAGTCTAGAAGAATATTTGGAAAGGTTTTTGTATAATCTACAGAAATCTAAACAACATTCTCTAAATCAAGAAACCATTCGAACAATCTTTCTCAAGGGTATAAGAGATGAATATCTTGACATTTTGAATGTGATGGGTAAAGGAGATATCTCAAACCTACCATTCAAAGAAATTGTTGACTTATGTCAAAAATATTCTAGAGGAAGAGCAAAAACAGGAAGAAGAGAAGTAAGTTCAAAAGCAGCAAAGTCAGCTGCAGGAGGGATAACACGAGCTGAAATAGGAAGTTTATTGGAAAATTTCAAAACAGATCTTTTAAGTACATTAGGGACACAAGTAGATGTGCTAAAGACAAATAAAAGAAAAGAAGAACAAGACCAAGCTTTAGCAATCTTTTGTCCCAAATGTAGAAACAAACATCCATTAAGAGAATGTCCTTTGGATAGTGTTAAGAGTATTCAGGTTTGTGGTCTTTGTACAGAAAAACATTCCACAGAAAATTGTCTAAAATTGAAAGAATTACAAATGAATTCAATGGAAGAAGTGCCAGGAATGGAAGGTTTTTATTATGTAGCACCACGAAGACCATGGCAACCTAGAATGCCCCAACAAAATCAGCAACAATTCCCTCAACAAAATTACCTTTATCCATCTCAAAATCCTTGGACAACTCCAATGCCATGGCAAGCTTGGTCTCCACAACAATATCCACAACAACCTGCACAAGGTTGGAGAGGATATGGTTATGAAAACCAGCCACCTCAACAATACCAGCAACAATATCAACAGCCATTCACATATCCGCAATATCCTCAATCCATACCATTTCAACAACAACATTCTGCATATCCACAATCCATTCCATATCCGCAGCAGAATCCCCCACCGTTATTGACCCAACCACAACAGTTGCAGCTACCCACAAATCAACCCAGACCAACTCAATTACCAGCACAACCAATTGCAAATCCAAATAATAAGGTGGAAAAAGCTGCATATACTGTAGAGGAAGCAACATGTTTTCCCACATATTCAATTCTTCCTCTTAATGAAGTCCATCTAAGATCTGGAAAAGTGCTTAAAAAGGATTCTCCTCCAATCATAGAAGAACCAACCGAACAAGGAGAATCACCTGAAACATCACAAACTAAGATACAAATTCAGAAAGAAACAAACATTACAACTCAAACACCACCTTATCCTGAAAGGTTAGTGGAACAACAAAAAGAAATAACCCTTACTGAATTTGATATTTTAGATGAGTTAAAAAATGCTTATGTGAAAATTCCTTTGTTAAAGGCAATTAAAGAAATACCAATATATGCTAAAACAATAAAGGAAATGTGCATTAAGAAAAATCAGAGAAAGAAGAAGGATCCTACTACAATCCAAGTCATTGGTAAACTAGCAAGTCTCATGTCTACAGAAAACAAAATAGAAAAATATATTGATCCTGGTATCCCTATGGTTACTATATCAATAAATAATTTTTCAGTGCCAAACACATTAATAGACTTGGGAGCAGCTATAAATGTAATGACAATGGAGACCATGAAAACTTTGCATTTGAACAACATTAGATCAACCTCTACAATCTTAGAATTGGCAGACAGATCTAAAGTTGTTCCTAAAGGAATATTGGAAGATATAATAGTCTCTTTGGATTCATGGGAGTATCCTGTTGACTTCCTTATTCTGCAACCAAAATCAAATTTGGGAGGACATCCTCTAATTTTAGGCAGACCATGGTTAGCTACTGCTGATGCCTTTATAGGATGCAGATCAGGAAGCATGATTATTTCACATGGAGAAGAAAGGAAACATATTGCTCTTTATTCACCTACACAGTCAACTTCTTTAGAATCAGTACTTGAAGCTCAAGAAAAACAGCAAACTAACTCAGTTTTAAGTATAAATAAATTCTTTGATCTAAGAGAAGAAGAAGGGAATGAAGACTTAATGGATCTTTTCATTTCAGAACCAAGTATTTCAGAGCAGCTTAGAGAAATGCAATATGAAGCTGCAAATAACCTTTTGAACCAAAGTTTTCAGAAAACCTGTACTATTCAAACTTTGAGAAATTCTTTTATAGACATCTTTCCTGTAAACACAATCTCCAATCCAATAATAAAAACAATTGAGGTAAGTCCTGGAAAACATTTAAACATTGGAAATGAGTTGCACTCAGAACAAGAACAAGAGGTAATTGCATTATTACAGAAATATTCAAAAGCTTTTGCCTGGGATTATACTGACATGCAAGGAATCCATCCTAACACATGTGTCCACCACATCTATACAGATGAACAAATTAAACTTGTAAGACAACCTCAAAGACGAATGAATCCTATGATGAAAGAAATAGTGAAAGATGAATTGCAAAAATTGTTAAATGTTGGATTCATCTATCCTATTTCAGATAGTCAATGGGTTTCTCCACTGGTTATTGTTCCAAAGAAAAATGGAAAGTGGAGGATATGTGTGGATTATCGAGAACTAAACAAAGCTACACTCAAAGATCATTTTCCTCTACCATTTATTGATCAAGTGTTAGACTCATTGGTTGGAAAGAAATTCTTCTCTTTCTTAGATGGGTTTAGCGGGTACAACCAGATTAGAATAGCAACAGAAGACCAAGACAAGACAACATTTACTTGCCCATGGGGAACTTATGCATATAATGTTTTTCCATTCGGTTTATGTAATGCACCTGCAACTTTTCAACGAGCAGTGCTTGCAATTTTTGCTGATCTAATCCATGAATGTGTAGAGGTTTACATGGATGACTTTACAGTTTATGGAAACACATATAATGATTGCTTAAATAATCTTGAGAAAGTGTTGAAGCGATGCATTGAAACAAATTTGTTATTAAGCAATGAGAAATGCTATATAATGTTGACAGAAGGAATAGTTCTGGGACACCATATTTCTGCTTCAGGAATTAAAGTGGATCCAGCAAAAATCCAAGTCCTAGTAACCTTAATGCCTCCTACAACACAGAAAGAGGTAAGAAGTTTCTTAGGATATGCAGGCTATTATAGACGATTCATTGAAAACTTCAGTAAAATAGCCCAACCTCTGTTTAAATTATTAGCAAAAGATATTGAATTTCACTGGACAAATGACTGTCAAAATGCATTTCAAATTCTAAAAGAAAAATTATCAGTTGCACCCAGTCTCCGTGGACCAAATTGGTCTTTGCCATTTCATATATCAACTGATGCATCTGATACCGCAATAGGTGCCTCCCTTGGACAGAAAGAGAACTTGTTCAATTATGAAATATACTTTATAAGCAAGAATCTAACACCTGCAGAATTGAACTATACAGTCACCGAGAAAGAAATGTTAGCCGTTATACATGCAGTAAACAAATTCAGACATTATATAACAGGATATCAAGTTTTCATTCATACAGATCATTCAGCAATCAAATACTTGATGAATAAACCTATAACCAATGGAAGAGTAACAAGATGGTTATTGTTACTGCAAGAATTTAATATCACAATACAAGACCGGCCAGGCAAGGAAAATCAAGTGGCTGACTTTCTGTCCCGCATACATTCACCTAATGATCCAAATCCAGTTGCAGATAACTTTCCCGATGAACATTTGTTTGCTATCACGGTAAAAACACCATGGTTTGCAGACATGGCAAACTATTTATCTTCTGGAAAGTTACCAAACCAATTCACTAAAAAGCAAAGACACAAAATTATTAAAGAAAGTTCCAGATATAGTTGGGTAAATGGTGATTTATTTTATACTGGTTCAGATTTGATAATTAGAAAATGTGTGCGAGAAGATGAAATATTAGATATTCTAAAGGCATGTCACGATGAACCATGTGGTGGCCATTTTGCAGATAAACGAACAACATATAAGGTGCTGCAACTGGGCTACTACTGGCCATCCATCTTCCAAGACTCTAAGAAATATGTCAAGCAATGTGACAGTTGCCAAAGAACAGGGAGACCAATAACAAGAGATGAGATGCCGCTGAAGCCACAAGTCCTCATAGAACCATTTGAGCAATGGGCGCTTGACTTTGTTGGACCCATCAATCCATCATCAAATGGAAACAAGTACATCTTAGTATGTACAGATTATGTAACCAAGTGGGCAGAGGCGAAAGCAGTGCATAGAGCAACAGAAGATATAGTGGTCAACTTTCTTCTTAAAGAAATCTTTGTCAGATATGGAGTACCTAGACAAATTGTAACAGATCAAGGAACACAATTTACATCAAAACTGGTACGAGATCTAACAGAGAAGTACAAGATCAAACACAGAACATCTACACCATATCATCCTCAAGCAAATGGGCAGGTTGAATCAACAAATAAAGTCCTAGAGAATATCATGACAAAAACAGTAAAGCTGAACAGAAAAGATTGGTTTGAAAAATTACAAGATGCACTATGGGCCTATAGAATTACATGGAAGAATACAACTGGTTTTAGTCCATACCAGTTAGTATATAGAAAAGAGGCCTTATTGCCTATAGAGTTTCAGATACAAACATACAGACTAGCAGCTGAATTAGGACTAGACCTGACAGAAGCACAACAGCAGCGGATCATGGAACTGAATCAGTTAGATGAGCATCGTCAACAAGCCATAGAACATACTACATTGGTGCAACAACAAATAATGAAGTGGCACGACAGATATATCAAAACAAAGACATTTCGCAAGGGAGATTGGGCATTACTTTTTGACTCCAAGTTCAAAGATTTCAAAGCAAAGTTCACAACACACTGGCTAGGCCCATATGAAATTGATGAAGTCTTCGACAATGGAGCATTAAAGATCAAGACAATTGACCAGGATTCCACCTCTTTTATAGTGAATGGACATAGGCTCAAAGTTTATAATAAGCCTATCAGTAAAGAAGCATTTATGAAACAACTGACAGAAGATACAGAACTGGAAGTCATGGCACACCAAGTTCAGCCATCTTCCAGTCCTGTAGTTGAATAAAAATAAAAAAAAAATATAATAAAAAAAAATAATAATAAAAAATAATAAAAAAAAACATAAAAAATAATAATTTGTTTGCTAGTGAAAACCAGGCAACTGGCACTATGCAAACACGAATTCATAGGGGAAAATCAAGGCAACTTGGACTCTATGAATTCCTTTTCTTGTTCTATTGTTCTCACATAACTTCAATACAGGTACTCTCCATCAACAAATGACTTGAGGACAAGTCATATCTTAAGCAAGGGGGAGACTTGTATTAGATCTTTAGCTGAAAAGCTGAAGTATAGAAGAAACTTGTATTGTCAACAGAGGGACCTGAAAGAAGAAATCAATACGGAGGGACCTGAGAGACCTGCCAAAACAACATGTGCATATTATGTAAGCAGTGCAGAGGGACCTGAAACAAGGAATCATTATAAAGGGACCTGATTTTCAATTCAAGAACCAGAGCATGAAGGACAAGGAGCAGCAATAAAATTCACTTTTTGATTCATCTACAACATCTGACTTCATTCCACCTGTACAAACATCATCCAGGAAAGTATATGTATAGTCATTTTGTGCTTGAAATTCAAATTTTTCTTAGGAATTTTTAGTTTTGTTAAGTTAAAGTTAGTACCTGAGGATATTCATAATTCCCTATACATATCCTATATTCATAATTCCCTATACATATTCCATTTTCATTCATATACACATTTCTCATACATATTCCCTATAATCCTAAATATTTTTCTTGAGCAAAAGACCAAGCTAGGACAACTCTTTCCACCTGCATACATAAATCAAGCATTAGTATGGTGATGATTTTAAAAATGACCTAAGATGGTCATTTTAAAAATCATAAAGATATGCATAAAAAACAAAACAAATAATGCGCTATACAAAGACTATATACCATAAGTGTAAATGAGGAATGCGAATTGAACGCAAAGGACATAAGGTTAATACGCATAAGAGGTAAGGTCAATGGCATATAATCAATGCGCATATGGTATAAACATAGGCAAAGGTATATGGCGCATAGTTGGAACATAATGGTTATGACATAGTTGACAGGGTTGACAGAATGATAATGGCATATACAACGCAGGAGAATCATTGCACGAAAGGACACGGCGGAAGTAATCAGTTCATGCAGAAGGTAGTGATGATACGGGTGTATCATTCAAAGTGAAATGCGTTGGTGCATATCATAGCACACGACGATGGTAAATCAACGTGCACGGTGGTGACAATACAGCGTGATAATTCAAACATAGCGTGCACGGTGGTGTGATAAAACAGCCATGTCATTCAAACATAACGTGCGCAGGTGGTGGTGTACGTATATAGTTTAAACATTAAACAAGGCAATGGTATCCTCATGACACAGTCTGTCGACTGGTCAAAGAGGACAACCATACCAACCTCACATAATAACGCCATCAGACACGGTACAACCATGAACTCGGTCCATTCATGACTTTCAACCTCATTCCTCATTGCCAGAGCTCAGAAGGAAGGCGTTTTGAAACAAAACATTGATCTGAAGAAAAGAGAAGGCGGTTGATTAATATGGAAAGAAGAGAAGGCGGTTGAAGCAGCGGAATAGTGAAATCGCTCCGGGGAAAGCAAGAAGGCGAATTTAAGGTAAGAAATTGCTCCGGATTCGACGATCAGAGATCACAGATTTCCAGGATTGAGTCAGGTAACAGTGGAGTTCATTAACACTCAACGATTATGGAATATTTTTTTGACATTAATTTGTGATCCTGTGTTTTGACACCAGCTCAGTTAACCGAAACAGTAGGGATTTGGAGCGTCGATTACATTCCACGCGTTTTGTTGACAGTCAGGTAATTTCAAAACTCGTGATTATCTCCAGATCGACAGCACTTAAGGTTTGATGATAGAGTGTGATGCGCAGCATCGTGAGGAAAATCCGTTGCATGAGTAACAAGTTTTAAGTGAAGTAGTATGGCGGAGGGTTGTTGAATTGCGCACTAAGCCGTGATCTATGCGCACCAATGTTTTCACAAACAGTTAGCGTGTAAACTAAAAAAAAACGCCATAAAACATTTTGTTGCCACTGCGTTTTGTTTTGTTTTGACAGTCAGGGATCAAATGCTTAAAGGTCACATTGAATTATGGATGAAAAATAGAGTCGGGTTCGATGAAGACGTGTTGAGGCCGAAAGCTTGTTGCATAATTGCATTTTCATGATAAGTCTGCATGCAATTTTGTTTAACACCTTTGCTTAAACCCAAACAGTGCAAAAAAAAAAATTTCATATTAGGCCGAGAGCACTCTTTGATTTTTCTTATTTTTTATATATATACACAAGTAAATCATGATTGTGTGGTTTGTGATACTGTGTGTATTTAATAAAAAAAACAGAGATCAGTGTATTAACAGAGTATACAGGTGTTGCTTGTATTCGACAGGGAATTCAGAAGAGTGCTATTGAAAGGAAATATATCAGAGGTTAAAAGTGCAGAGTTGAGTTGAGTCAGAAGAAGAAGGTGAGCTTCTTTGCTTACTGAATTTCATTTAAAAAAAAAAAAAAATAGTCATAATTTTTATTAAAATGAAGTTAGTAACAGCAGAAGCCTACATTGATTGGTTTACAGAAACAATGGCAAACAGGGTAGAGCCAAAATTTCAAATAGAAAGCTGGGGAAAAGAGACCATAGAAAAACTCTATCAGGCAGGAATGATAGGCTTCCTACAAAAATTTAATGGCCATTCTGAGGAGATAACCAAAGATTTTATAAAGAATTTCAATCAAGACCAAACTCGAGTAGGAGAAATCATTGTTCCAGTAACCCAAGAATACTTGTCCAAAGCCTTAGATTTGCCAATGTTAGGAGAGAAGTATTACAAAGGGCTACACTTCAAGGAGAAAGCATGGACTTTCTTCCTTGAGAAAAACCGGAAGGGAACATTTGATAGGACAAAAGGTATACCCAAAGAATGGTTTAATGAGCCATGGAGAGAATTGGTCTTGATTATTCAAAAGTTTTTAACTTGTGACCGAGGATATAGTGTTGCCCATTTATATCATGTTAAACTTCTACAACACATCAAGGGGGAAGATAGGATTAATTTACCTTATTTCCTATATAAAAGCCTCTTAAAAATGATTGAAACAGCAAGACATGAAAACAGGCTTAAGGCAGGACAAATGTATCATCAAGGATTGATTAAAATCCTAGTTGAATATCAAGTAAGAGTGCAGGGCATAGTGTGGAGAGAATTCATGGTTAAAAATCATTTTACTGAACAGATTACAGAGGTGCAAGAGAAAACAGAGCAGGAAAGTAGGGGAGTGATGAATTCACCCGTGTATCCTAGAACAAGAGCCAAACAACAAAATAATATGGCTATGGATTATGAAATATCTGTGATGTCTATTCCCAAAAGATTTACAAACAAAAGTCCCATCAATTTAGACAGGGAAGAAGAAACATATTTTCCAAGACCACAAGAAGAAAATAACATTCCACAAGAAGAATTTGATAGGGATTCTGCCTATGATGATGAAGCAGCTGCATCATTAATGAAAACAACTCAGGATTTTGAAAAAGATGGGAAAATCAAGGATTTCACTGATCAATTAGAAATTAGTAAAATTTTTGAAAAACAGTTAGAAGAGGAGAACAAAGCAAACAGGAAAGAAAATGCTAAATTGATCAAAACAAATGAAAAATTGAAAGAAGACTTGGGGAAATTGAAAAGGAAGAATGATCTAATTTCTAAGCAAGCATTTAAATGGTTGAAGGAAAAGAACATGTGGCAGGCCAAGTATGAGAAGCAGAAGGTTAAAGCAACTTTGTTTAAAGAACAACATGACACAGGTTTAGATTGTTTGGCAAGGGCAGCACAACAGGAAGCATCAACAGGTACAACATCTACTTCAGAAAGAAGAAGGTCAAAGAGGAACAGGCAAGCATGGGGACATGCTTGATGATAAGCAAGGGAGAGATGTTGGGCCTTAGTTTTGGTCTTATTTTGCTCAAAGAAACTTATTTATCCATCTATTTTCCATCCATTTTCCATTTATTTATTCCATTTTGACATATATTTGATATCTATTCAGGTATTTAATTTTAATTTTTCAAATTCTAAAGTTTTTATGAAAGTTTGATTTTTAGTGCAAAATTGGCTGATTCAGAAATTCCCGTAATAGCTATATGGTTGATATGGTTGCAGGACACTTGGGCACGAGTTGAATGCAGGGATGGACAGCTTGGCAACTAGGACTAAGCCACCTATGCTTAGTTCGAACAGAACAAGTTTTATTAGGCCCATTTAGTTCTAGTCAATCATGACTAGTCATTCAGAAATCCCATAAAAATAGGGCAGTTTTGAGATTCTATGGGATTGACCATATTTCTTGGGATAAGAACAATGAATTCGACTTGGATAGGTGGATGAGAAGTAGATGGGTTTGTTTGAGTAAAAATAGATCAGTTTGTTCATGAGACTTCTTATTTAAAGCCAAAGCTTTGATGGCTTAGGTATTAGGATTATTATTGACTTATGTACTTTTATATTGTGACAATTTTGGATTGAGAAGTTAATTTGAAGACTTGTGCTATTATCATTTTGCTGTTCAATGTTATGGATGTGTGACTGAAGTTAAGCTTCTGAGATCATTTATCAAGTGTGCAAGGCAAGGGTGGAAGGGCCCCCATTCCAAGCTAAGTACACTTTCTTGTAACTAGTTTTATTTCCTTGTTGTAGAACTGGTTTTCAATGCTTTATTTCAGATTGATTAATGATTTATGCATAGTGATTGATGTCATTAGTTTATAACTTATTCATCACTTTATCAAGTTGGAAAAACCGATGTATCAAGTTGAGCATCCCTTCTATGAAAATGATGAATTAAAGTTGGTTTCTTTTGTTGTGTGCAAGCAATTTCTTATTGAGATTTTTGATATTAAGATGAATAAATTATAATGGAACACTTTACATGTCTCTTAAGTTAAGAGCTTCTTTCATTTCATAATTTATCCATCTTAAAGTTCTTGGTTTTTAATCTCTGATTCATTAAGTGGTAATTGAGGTTGAAATGAATTTCTTGAGTCAAGAACCATTTCAATATTATTCCTCCTTTTAAACTAATTGAGTTGGAGTTGTAAAATGTATTACTTTTAGCATATCTTTCAAGGTTGATTATATCTGATCTTCACATATAGTGATCTTGCCTCAAAGCATAAACAACCCGGATTGATAATAAATATTGTGTTAGTTTAGGAACATAAATTAGCTCAACAAAGTGGAAGGTTTTTCTGATGGAATATCTGATCTTAAGTCTTCTGGAAGTCTATGATCAGTAAAGCATGGGATGTGGGTTTGAGTTGGAGGTGTGCTACCTCTTGGTCTTGGTGGAATAAGTGGTGTTCTAGGAATCAAGCTTCTGCTTCTTATGAATCTACCACTTGAGTCTCTTTCTCTACGCATATCATTGTTTTTGGGAGGTAAGAAACAAGGCTACCTAGTTACACTTCACCGGCAACGGCGCCAAAATATACATCCAACAGTGTTCCTAAATTGATGTCATAAGTATCCTTCCAGCTGATAAGCTGTTGAAGTAATTTTCTGTGTGCTAGTGTCTTCTTCCTACTTCGTTGTGTTTAGTGTTTTTCTAGTGTTTTTGGTTTTGTATTTTTGTGTTAAGAGGAAAAGAACTAAATTGTTGGCAAAGAGAAGTTACTGATCATACTAAAACAGAACAAAATCTACTCTAAACTATGTATGACACCTAAGAACAGAAAATGCCAATTCGCAAATTTCAAAGCTTGACAAGGAAAGTAACTCATAACATTAACTCAGTCCAATTCATTTCATTAGAAATATGTTGGAACAACTTGAGAAAAGGATAAGTTTGATGTAATGAAGTTCTCTATCGTAAAAAACAACTTACAATATTACAGAGAAAATCTCATCCATAGTTAGAAATTTTTTGGAACAATTTGAGAAAAGATTATCTGCAACATAGTAAGGAACCCTATACTAAAATGACTTATGACACTAAAATTAACCCATTCTACCACTCAAAATGTTACTATTAAGCCTCATTCAAGGGTTAGAGATCTCTTGGAATAGCTTTGGAAAAAGGCTGTTTGTAAATTTATGAGAAATTGCAGAATAGTCAAGGACTCAAAATGATATAGCTAATTCTTGTCCATATGACAATGATGTGATAGAAGAGATTAAAAACAAGAGCAGTTTGTAAATAATGAAGGCCTTTTAAGTCTAATTTAACAGGACTAGAATGCAATTAATAAAACTTGAAATACAATGAACAGAACTAAACTAGAATGAAATTAACCTCCGAAGTATTATAGCTCTATCTCATTCACGTGTTAGTGATATATTGGAATAGTTCATAAGAATGAGATTGACTGTAACATTTGATGTAAGTGAACATAAAACATGAAGTTCAGAAAACTGCCTAAATTAGGAACAAAACAGAGCTAAAGTCACTTATCTAGAAAATATGCACAAAGCCTTTCAGACAGTAGGGGCCCTCTACCATCATATTGGCACACGAATCTCCTCAAGATTGCTTTAGATCATGCATTAAAGTTGTACTTCTTTCATTAAAGGAGAACGCTTCAGAAATAGAGTATCACAACTTTGGAAAACTTAACAACAAAATATTAACTCACTAACTGTCTCTCGATTCACCGAGTTATTTTTATAAGAAAAATACATAACTGTCATTGAGAAGAAATAGGGATAGGTGTATTTTTAAATCAAAATCAAATTAGAACTCCTGTTGAGGCCTCATACTTTGCTGAAGACATCTGTAGAGTCCTTGTCCTGGTAGAAGTTTACTTCTTAGTTTTGGTTTCCTCCACATGCATAACCACTTGCAGATTTTTGCTCAGACTTCATAGAAAGCAAGGAATGATGTAGGTGAGTTCTGGAATTCAACCATATGCATTTTTCATTTAAGTGACACTTGTAACCTGTGTGAACATAAAGATAGCTGTGGAATATGCGACTAGCTACAAAATGGCTGCATTCTGTAGCTAAGTCTAGTCAAAAATCACTACAACAACAAAACCACAAAAGTATAGTAAGTCAGTCATTGCATGCATTCTTAAAGTGAATTTAATCAATCATATTTATATTTTAAGCCTATAACTGATAAATGAAAAATGGAATGAAGTGAAATTTGGTGAAAGGAAAGGACATCTTTGGGGCTCAACACTATCCATAGCACGTCATCCTCCAGTACCCTTTTGAGATATAGCTCAGGTGCCAATTCTAGGAAGGCCTCCAGGTTGGCAAGGTCGTGATCATCGAACTTAATTGAGGGGAGTTTTCCAAATGCTTCTCCCTTTATGGGGACTTCATTCGGAATCAAAGACATTTGTAGATAGACATGCACACCATCGAGATTCTTGGGCGTGCGCACTAAGGGACTTTGAGGCCAAACATAGGGTGGTAGCCAAGTTAGTGGGGTAGCGAGCTGAGCTTCTTCCTAAGCAGACAGAGGTCGCTTTGGCGGGTTAGGCGATCATGCCTTAGGAACCATTCGGGGGTATTTCACGTTCTGAGGGGAGGTGCGTGGTTTCCACCTAGCCCATTTCGCAGCCCTCTCCTACCCTTGCTCCTGACATTTCCCCTTACTTCTTTTTCTACACCTGCTTCCCCTTGGTTGGTGTGGACATGACCTCTTTGACTTCAGGGGTGACCTCAAATACTTCATCGGATGCTATCTCAGTAGAGGCCACAGTCTGTGATGATCCAACGGGATTGGTGACAGTCATTCTCGCTCGGAAGACGAGCTCGGGGTTGCTACTATCAGAGGGGGTAGCACACCCAAATATGAACATAGCACAATAGTTACAGAAATTTGCAAGGCATAATATTTTCAGGACATGTGGAACCCAATTCTGAGCTACCCTCCTCCATTTATAGCTTTGAAGAGTGAACAACGGTCGTATGAAACTTAGCTGAAATTTAACATCAAGGAATCGGTAAAAAATCCTCGAAAATCGTTGCATTAATTGCCTAATGCCCACTCCTTCCAACGATAAAGTTGGATTTTTACCCAGTGGTACTGTTCCAATGGCTAGTTTTTGAAGCTGTAGATTACCCTTGCACGCCCAGCGCACTTTCTCGGGCTCCCTGGCATGTGGTCGACCCCTGCGCGTATAATAGGCCTGCCTGTGTTTTTCCTCTTTCCTGTGCATATCCATCCCAATACAACTACTCCAACCATATAGTCATTTGGTCTACGCCGTGTTGGTCCGGTATGGTTTGACACGACTTCCATTAACATATCCTGGCAGGGGGTCCCCGCGTAGCGTAGCCAATCTCACTGCACTGCCATTCGTAATTTCTGTTACGATATAAGGTCCCAACCAATGTTGGTGGAATTTCCTAGGGTGGCGTGCAAACTGGATGTCATATAATAATACTAGCTCATCTTCTATAAACGACTTCTGCCGGATATGCCTATCATGTCGAGCTTTTTCTCGGGCCTTCTGAACTTTCTGATGAAAGTTAGCAATGAATCGATCTTCTTCCAAGGTGACTAGCTGCGCTAAGCATTCCTCCATGATATCGGGCTCCTCCATGTTCATAAATGCTGTGATACACAAGTTAGGAATGATATACTCCATGGGCATAATTGCCTCCTTTCCATAAACCATCCAAAACAGTGTTTTCCCAGTCAATTTCTTGCACGTCGTCTGATAGGCCCAAAGGAACAATGGGATGCGCACGTCCTAATTGCTTTGATCGACATTACAGACCTTGGTAAGTGCCTATTCCAAAAAATTATTAAAATCTTCTACCGTTGCATTTTCCTGCAGGTGATATGGGGTACTTTTTGCATGGTGGATTCGAAACTCCTTAGTCAAATCTTGTATTGTGTCATTAATGAAATGCATACCTATATCCCTCGTCAAGATCTTCGGACAACCAAACCTGGTTAGAATATGCTCAAAAATAAAGTGCACAACGGTATCTACAGTACAATCCTTCACAGCTTTCACTTCCGCCCATCTGGTTACATAATCAGTCACAGTGAGGATGTAGCAGGCACCTGTCTTCTTACTTGGTGGGTTGATGGGCCCAATTAAGTCTATTTCCCATTTATCGAACGCCTACAGGGCCATCTGTGGTTGTAAGGGAATTTCATCCATGCACGACGGTCTTCTTATCCTTTGGCATGTGTCGGAGGCTTTGCAATAGTTGCGAGAATCACTATGCAGTGTGGGCCATGACAACCCAGCTCTTAAGATCTTCTACATCGTGGCTTTTCCTACGTAGTGACCTCCTGCTACGCCTCCATGGGCTTCTGCTAAAATGGCTTGTCTTTCATGCTCCAGTACATATCTTTGCAATACCTCATCAACTCCTTGCTTATACAAGAGGTCTGTGATGATGGTAAATTCAGCTGCACGGGTTACCAACTCTTTTTTTTGTTGTACCAAATATTCTGCAGGTGCCATCACTGTAGTTAAGAATTGAATAATATTGGCCAAGTGCTCATCAACCTCCTTAATAGAAAATAGCTGTGCATCAGGCAATCCTTCCTCTAGGTTGGTTGGTTCTTCACGACTCTCAACTTGGGACAAGTGGTCTGGTCCAACATTCAATTTCCCCAGCTTCACAATTATCTCAAAGTCATATTCTCGAAATAGTAGTAACCATCGACAAATCTTCCCCCTCAACACAGGCTTATTGACGAGGTACTTCAAAGCTGAGTGATCTGTGAACATCTTAAAGTACCCTCCTAGCAGATAATGCCGGTATTTCTACAAGGCATACACCATTTCCAGCCCTTCGCGTTCCATAGTGGAGTAGTTATGCTCCGTGCTAGAGAGTTTTCTACTAGCAAACGCAACCGGGTGGTCAATGTCCCCCTCCCTGGGCTGTGTAAGGACAACTCCTAGGGCGATCCCTGAAGCGTCCACATGGACATGGAAAACCTTTGTCCAGTCCAGAAATATGAGGATAAGTGTAGAGACCATTTTTTCTTTAATAGCTCAAAACTCTTATGACACTTCGTGTCCCAAAAAAATGATACGTCCTTTTTTAGCAGCTTTTCCATGGGTGTTGTGATCAGTACGTACCCTTGAATAAACTTCCTGTAATAGCTTGTGTACCCGAGGATGTAGTGCAACGGTTTCTCAGTTGTGGGGACTGCTAAATTGATTATAATTGCAACTTTGGTAGGGTCAACCATCAGTCCTTGACGACAGACTATATGGCCTAACAAGATCCCGAAAGGTATATAGAATACACACTTCTTAATATTTAGGGAAATCTGGTGCTTTCTACAGGCATCCAAAATCATGTGCAGGTTCGAGATGTGCTTCTTTACCAATCCAAATACTGTCCAATTGTCAAATTATACTTCAAAGAACTTGTGAATGAACTCCTTGAATACTGCGACCACTACCCGCGAAAAGATGGCAGGGGCATTTTTGAGCCCAAACAGCGTGACAATGTACTAGAAGGATCCCCATTCGGTGGCGAACATAGTTTTGCTACGATCTTTAGGTGTGATCCTGATCTGATGGTAGCCCGAAAACCCATCAATGAACGAGTATGATTCTTTCCCTCCCACACTATCAAGGTTTTCATAGAAAATGGTGTAGGTAAGGGATCATGTATGCATGCATAATTCAGCTTACGTAGATTGACATAGATTCTTATTTCTCCTTTAGTAATTTTCTCTTGGACCACCATAGGGCTTACCCAATCTGACTGTCATTTTCTTCCCTGAATTTCTGCTTATACTTGGGGTTCAATCGATAAGGTTGCTACTTGACAGGGCGTGCATATGGTTTTAAAGTGATTCACATGACCCCCAGGTCCCCTATAATACCTTTGAGTTCTGAGAATTTCATAGGAAATAGGTCCTGGTACTCTGTGAGAAGTTCCGCGACTTTCCCAACGGTATCGTCATCCCAGTAGTCCCCAATTCTAGCTAGCTTAGGTTGTTCTTATGTTCCAATGTTTAATTCCTTTATATTAAGAGGCTTGGTCACATCAACGGCTTGTAGTGGTGGTCCAGCAACTGATCGTTCACCCTCTAATTCTGGGATAATGATATTTCATGGGTCTTCGTCACATTCCTCCATTGATAGATTGCGACAATTAGCAATATCTTGCATCTGCATATCCCAAGCTGGTTCCCCATACTCCACACGAGGGAATGATTCATCGAATACTAGGGCATCTATGTCTTGTAGGACTTCGTCCAATTCCTCAGTTCCACCTATCAACCCGAACGTCCCCACAAAATTGTCCCTCATGGTTTCCCAGTGGCGGGTGTGATGATGTAGCTCTGCATCCAAATACCATGTGGTGGGGATTGGTCCCAAGGCAGGATTGAACAGGTGGACCCATTCATCCCCGGTCCTTTCGTACCACACTTCCATCCATGTAGACAAGCACTTGCGCGGGTCCCCTTGGCCAAGGAAAGTATCCATACGTAGGTGAACCAGGGGTTCAAATCGTAGGATCATCATCTCGCGACATTCCTCCCAATCCTGAAAAGTCCCCTTATAATTTTTCCACCACCGCGTAGGGGTCGCACGCATGGCTAGGTTAAGCACCCACATTATTCGTTCCCTTGGGACTCCTGCTTCGAATTCTCTAAGAAAATCCCTAATACTAAGAGAATCATCAAAGTAAGGAAACTCTCTTACCTTTGAGAAGTTACAGTGGAAGCTATTTGTGATCCTAAGACATCGTAGCACAACTACGTCATGAAACCAGTTCTGCCAATTTTCGATCTCCCTGTCAGAGTCAGAGAAGCATTCATTATCTCTCTCCCAGAAAAGAACACCATCAACCATAGGATTAATCCAATCCTCATCCCAGGTGGTTAGTTTATAGATATGATCCACGTCGTCTTCTTCGCACATGGGTTCTGTATACCAGTCTCCCTATGCTGGGTCTAGAGGGACTATTACTTTCGTACCCTCATTCTCAAAAACCATGCTCCTTTTATTCAAGTTGATAATGTCTCCCATGTCTATAGCCCAGTCCAGCCTAGAAGCATAGGATAGGGGTCCGCATCCTCTTCAATCTGGATTACTTCAAAATCTGCATATACCTTAACTCCTGTGATATCGACCATAATATTTGATAGTCTTCCCAACAATATGATCTTCTGTTGGTTAGCCATCCATAGGTGTATAGTAGAACATTGCAGCTTAGGTTCTCCCATCCTTTGCCATGTCTCTTTGGGTTGGACATTTGGATCGGATCCCAGATTGAGGATGACCTGATCCATTTCATAGTTGCCAATTTGCGCAGTTAGCCGCATTTCTCGGCCAGTGCATTTATTATGCTTGTAAATTTTGTGGACATCTTTAACTTCTAATGGGGGTTCAATATTTTCTGCACAACTGTCTATCAATGCTTGAAGATTTTCTACTGCCTTTTGGTTGCGTATCAACTTCATACATTCCTATAGGAATGGTTTAACTTCTCAGTCTGCTTTTAGGTTTGTTGGGGCTTTGAAGGTAGATGCATCGTCCTTGGTAAAGTATTTGCAAGCCTCTAGGAAGGTCTTTTTCTCCTTTTGTAGTTCTAGGCTTTCCTTTTTGATAGCAACTTTTCAGATAAGGGGTTCAGCCGCAGCTCTTTCCTCAGGTCCTCCCGTAGCCATTGTTAGGTCCCTATATTACTAGTATAGTCCCTTATTGTTGTTAGTGTAACCCACTTATTGTTATTATTGTACCCATGTAACCCCATATTGTTATTATTGTTCCCTTAAATTATTATTGTTAGGTCGGCTAGGATTACAATGTCGCCCCATGGACTCCTATATATAGAAAGGAGGTTTTGTAATTTGTATCATCCAAGAATTGTTCATCCATGTAATGTATTGGAGGTTGCCCCCTCAAAGTGGCTAATTTATAAGGCACTGATATCTCTTTTCTTCTATTTTTGGAGCTGGTTTCACAACATTTGGTATTAGAGCATTGGATTCTAGGGTTTCGCTGCTCCAAACAGGTCATTGTGGTATTTTCGCTATAAATTTTTTTCTACGAAGGTTCAGAAACTAAAATTTTTAGAGTGCGAAGAGGAAATCTTGAGGAAAATTTTCACAAAATTGCAGAGCTTGGTTCTTAATAGTTTCGGATATATGATCTGTGGAAGCTAGGGACATTTGCAGGCTTCTGAATTTCACGTAAAAAGGTCATCGCGAAATTTTTGCTATAACTTGTTTTCTACGAATATTCAGAAGATGAAATTTCTAGAGCACGAAGCTGAAATCTTGAGGAACATCGTCACAAACGTTTAGAGCTTGGTTCACAATATTTTCAGAGATATGATTTGTGGAATTTAGGTATTTTTCAGGCTCCCTAATTTCATCTTAAATAGGTGATTGCGGGAAAATATTCATAACTCTCTCTCTGAGCATCAGATTGGAATTCTGTAAAAAGTGACTGGAAGTACATGGACTGTAGTTTCCAGTCTATAAATTTTAGATCCAAAGGAGCAAACAGTGACACGTGGCAAGTCGTACAAGTTCGCTCTACTGAACCAGTCCATAATTAGGTCATTGTGGGAGATTAGACATAACTTTGTCTTGAGGAATCCAAATCAAGTCAGACCTGTGGAATTTGAAAGAAGATTTAGAGGAATACTACAGGGCCTAATTTCAGATATTGAGGATCTGCAAGTATAGAGATAAGTCAATTTCAATATCGAGCTCCTCAAAAGCAAGTAAAAGGTGTGTATTTTTTTTCCTGAATTGCATAAGTGTTGTTTGAAGAATCAAGTTGAATTGATTCGAAGGGAATATCATAGAATATATATTAGTATTGGATTCTAAAATGGCCCCTAAAAATAATTCAACACCCATTAAGCCTTTAGAAGGCTCTACTATGACTCATGAAGATGAAGAATGAGAACATGACATATCAAAATTACAAGAGCAAGTGCAACAAATTTCGCTCTCGCAAAGAGCAACAAAAAATGACATGGAAGTTTTGAAGAAAGGCGTGGAAACTAGGATGGATGGTTTGAAGAAAGGCATGGAATCTAAGATGGATGGTTTGAAGAATGACATGGAAGCTAAGATGGATGGCATGGAAGCTGACATGGAATCTAAGATGGATGACATGGAAGCTAAGATGGAAAACATGAAGAATGATCTAAAAGCATACATGGAAGGTTTGACATAGTTGATACAAGAAATGTTTCCTAATGGTGAAAAGATAGTAGAGGAAACTCATGATGAGAACAAAATAAATGTTAATCGTGATTTCATAAACTCTAATGTTGGAGGGAAGAACCACCATATTCCAAAAATGGATATGAGGAAGTTTGATGGAAAGGATTCTGTAACATGGATACTACAGATGGAGCAATATTTTGATCTCCATAATGTGCAAAACACACAAAAGGTACGCATTGCAACTTTACATTTAGAACAAAATACATATGTATGGTATCGATGGCTTTGCTCCCGTAAAAAAATTGTCACTTGGTCAATTTTTACGGAGGAAATGATAGCACATTATGAGGATACAAAGAGCAACACTTTCTTTAGCCATTGATAAATCTCAAGAAAAAGTGTTCAATGGGGGAGCACATTGAGGACGTCCAAAAATTGAATATAAGGGTAACTGATATTTTAGAGGAACACAGGATTGATCTCTTCATAGGTACTTTAAAGGATAACATCCAACATGAAGTTTGCGTTTTGGAACTTGATTCATTGGAGAAAGCATTTAGGTTGGAAAGAAAAATTGATTGTAAAATTATGGCAACAAGGAAGCCTACCACTCACTTCTATAAAGATGGAAGTGTTGCTACTCCTAAATTTCCACAACCTACAAGGTTGACACCACAAAAATTGGAAGAAAAAAGAGCAAAAGGGCTTTGCTACAGTTGTGATAGCAAATACACTAAAGGTCATAAGTGTCTTGAGAAGAAATTTTTTACATAGATTGTGAAGAGGAAGAAGAAAATGAATAAAGGAGAGGAAGGGATATACACCGGGAACCAGCCCTAGGAAGGAAGAAATAGATCCAAAGACCATATCGTCTAATGCATTGGCAGGAATTACCACTCCTAAAAATATCAAGATAGAAGGAAATATCAAGAAGAAAAAGGTAATAGTGTTGATTGATTCAGGTAGTACGCATAATTTTCTTCATTGTAAGGTAGCCAAGGAATTGAATTGTTTCCTATACCCCGGCACCGGAGAATGTCAAGTGATGGTTGCAAATGGAGGAACTATAAATTGCTTAGGGAAAATGCCATAATATCAAGCTAACCATGGGGGGAATATGTATTGAATAGTACAATGCTTTCCATTCCAATGGGAGGTGCTAATGTTGTACTAGGAGTACAATGGTTACAATATCTAGGGATGATATCTTTTAATTTTCAAGAACTTTTCTTGAATTTTTTTTGGGAAGGAAAGGAAGTCAAATTATGGGATATTGCAAGGAAGTCGGGAAATATAATAAGCTCTAATGTCATCACAAATCTTTTGAAGAAAGAACAACAAGGTGTAATTGCAAAATTATGCTCACTAGAAGTTCCAACATCAAAATCATCAATTTCTCCAGATCTCCAAAAAGTATTGGAAAATCATTACAAGATGTTTGAAACTCCCAAAGGACTCCCACCTATTCGTCATCATGATCATGCTATTCATTGATTCCAGGAATTGTTCCTCCAAAAATCAATCCTTACAGATATACTTATGTCCAAAAGAGCGGGAGTGAATGTATGATTGCAAAAATGTTAGAGGTGGTATAATTCAACCTAGTCAAAGTTCTTTCTCTACTCCTGTAGTATTGGTACAGAAGAAGGATGGATCATGGAACATGTGTCCCAATTATAGGGAGCTCAATAAGCTCACCATTAAAGATAAATTTCCCATTCCTGTGATTGATGAATTATTGGATGAATTACATGGAGAAATTTATTTTACCAAGTTGGATCTTCATTTAGGATATCATCAAATTAGAATGAAGACTGAAGATATTCCAAAAACAACATTTCTAACTCATGAGGGTCATTATCAATTTTTGATCATGCCTTTTGGCCTTACCAATGCACCTTCTACATTTCAAGGGTTGATGAACTCCATTTTCAAACACTTCCTTAGAAAATTTGTGCTATTATTTTTTGATGATATACTAATCTACAACATGTCTTGGAAGGATCATGTTCAACATGTTGACGGTGCTCAAACTATTGTAGGAGAAACAATTATATGCAAAGGCATCCAAATGTTTCTTTGGAGTACAAGAGGTGGAACTATTTGGGTCATATTGTATCTCACGAGGGTGTTAAGGTAGACCATAACAAAATTAAAGCCATTAAGGAATGGAAATTCCCCACAACCATAAAGCAGTTGTGAAGATTTCTCGGGTTAACAGGGTATTATCGCAAGTTTGTTAAGAATTATGGGAGAATAGCAGCACCTCTAATAACATTATTGAATAAAGATGCATTTTCATGGACTCCTGAAGCAACTAAGGCCTTTGAACATCTTAAAGAGGCAATTTTCCTAGCACCGGTCTTAGCTACGCTAGACTTCACAAAAACCTTTATTGTGGAATGTGATGCCTAAGGAAATGGAATTGGTGTTGTTTTAATGCAAGAAGGAAGACCCATTGCTTTTGAAATTCGTCCAATCAAAGGAAAGTATTTACAAAAACCTATTTATGAGAAGGAAATGTTAGCAATACTGCATGCACTAAAGAAATGGTGAACTTACCTAATGGGAAGACACTTGAAGGTAAAAACTGATCATGATAGTCTTAAACACTTTTTGGAACAAAGACTATCGTCAGAAGAACAGCAAAAATGGGTCACAAAGATGTTGGGTTACGACTTTGAAATAATCTACAAAAAAGGAAAGCTGAATGTTGTTGCAGATGCACTCTCAAGAAAGAATGAAGAGGTGGAAGCATTGCTTTGTGCCATTTCTATTATCAAACCAGATTGGATAACTGAAGCAAGAGATGAATGGAAGAAGGACAAAGATGTATGGATACTCATTCAAAAGTTGCAGCAAGATCCTAGTACATCTGATACATTTAGATGGAAAAATGATTCCTTATGGTACAAAGATCGCTTATATCTTTGTAAGAATTCCCAACTAAAACAAAACATTCTTTTGGAATTGCACACTTCTCCTTTAGGAGGACACTCAGGATTTTAAAAAAATTGCCACAGGGTGAAGAAAGAATTTTTTTGGGATGGCCTTAAATCTGATATTCAAAAGTTTGTGGCGGAATGTTTGGTTTGCCAGCAGAATAAAGTGGAGACAATTAAGACCCTGGGTCTTCTACAACCTTTATCCACTCCAAGTCAACATTGGGAGGAGATTTCAAAAGATTTTATCATAGGTTTACCTAAGTCCGAAGGAAAGAGTGTCATCATGGTGGTAGTTGATAGAATTACCAAGTACACACACTTTTGTGCATTATCTCATCCATTTAAAGCTAGTACAGTTGCTACTACATTTATGGAAACAATTCAAAAGCTACATGGAAACCCAAAGGTTATTGTGAGTGACAGAGATCCCATTTTTATTGGAAATTTTTTGGACAAAGTTATTTTCTTGTTTGGGTACTCAATTAGCTCATAGATCATCTTATCATCCTCAATCCGATAGTCAAACTGAGATAGTAAATAAATGTTTGGAAGGATATATTCATTGTTTTGTATCTGATAAAAAAACACAATGGGTCAAGTGGTTACCTTTTGTTAAATGGTGGTATAACACTTCCTTCCATATTGCAGCAAAAATGACCCCATTTATGGCACTTTATGGATATCATCCATCGTCCATCACATCATCTTTAAGAGAAAATTCGAAGGTTCAAGCAGTGGAAGATCACATCAAGCATCAACAAGAAGTTCTCCAACTCTTAAAGGATAACCTGAATTTGGCACAAAATCGAATGAAACAACAGATAGATCAACATTGCAGCAAGAGAAGTTTTGATATAGGAGACTGGGTATTTTTACGGCTACAACCATACAAACAAATGTCCCTCAAGCAAGCTAAGAAGGATAATAAATTATCACCAAAGTACTATGGTCCTTACAAGGTATTGCAAAAGATTGGTACTATGGCATACAAATTGGAGCTTCCTGCTTCTTCACAAGTGCATTCGATTTTCCATGTTTCATGCTTAAAGAAGGTTATAGGTGAAAATCTTCCATTTCAAACAATATTGCCCGAAATTGATGAGGAAGGAAAAATCATATTGGAACCTGAAGCGGTCACAGAAACAAGAACTCGACAGCTACGAAATCGATCAATTTCAGAGTATCTCATCAAGTGGAAGAACTTACCCACTGAAGATTCTACATGGGAGGATGAGAAGTTTATACAGAAGCACCTAGAGCTACTCAAGTGTTGAGGACAACACTCTTTTGAAGGAGAGGGGCATGTTAGGTCCCTATATTACTAGTATAGTCCCTTATTGTTATTAGTGTAACCCCCTTATTGTTATTATTGTACCCTTGTAACCCCCATTTTGTTATTATTGTGCCCTTAAATTATTATTGTTAGGTCGGGTAGGATTACATTGTGGCCCACTAGGATTACATTATGGCCCCATGGACTCCTATATATAGAAAGGAGGTTTTGTAAATTGTATCATCCAAGAATTGTTCATTCATGAATGTATTGGAGGTTTCCCCCTCGAAGTGGCTTAGTTCTAAGGCGTTGATATCTCTTTTCTTCTATCTTTGGAGCTGGTTACACAACAACCATGCCACTATGCGTAATGACATTAATACTGGGTTCGTTATCACATGGTTCTGCCTTAACCATTTTTACATTCTGCGTTGGAATTTTTTGTTTCTCTTGCACCTTTGCTATCAGTACCAGACAATATTCGATCACATGATCCAATTGTCTGCAATATCTACAAGATTGTCATTTAGGGTTTAGACAGTCCCTTGCGAAGTGCCCTACTTCTCCACAATTATAGCAAATCGATTTCCCTCTTCCCCGACCCGGACTTCCGCCTCTTCCCCCCCCGGCCTCTAGCAAGGGAGCCTCCTCATCCTGAGGGAGATATTTGTGATGAAGGGTCAGCCTATACCTTGTACAAGTTTCCTCGGTCTATCATTAAGTCATATGTCAGGAAATTGTGTTCGTCATGTCCCATAAATGAGCAGAATCAACACCATTGTTGCTTCAACTCTGGAACATAGGCACCAAGATGGGGGCAGTGGCTGGTATCATGTAGTCCATCTATGTAGCAGATAGTGCACCATAACATGGGGGTGCTTGGTCCTGCAGCCTCTTTAGGGCACAATGGGTTGGGCCCCCTAGCCTGCATGTAATCTACTAGCAAAGGGCACTGATCCTTGGTGTGGCTGGATACCCTATATATTATGCACCAAACATCTAGACTAACTTATTTTCCTCACTCCTTTCGAAAATTATGGATTTCGAGGTGCATTGCCTCCAGCTTTCCCTAGATCTACTGTACCCCAAACTGGGCATCGTCTCTTGGCGCAACTTCTAGATTCATGGAAATCTCCAAGGATTTCTCTTCTGTATCATTCACTTTCTGACCCATAGGCCCACGCAGGTGAGGTAATTACATGGAAATGAACCATTCCTTGTGATATCTATCCTCATACTTAAATTCCCCATCCCTAATAACCTTCTTTAGCAGCTGATCAGCCCCCCATACTGACTCGGTGGGTCCCTGTTTAAAGTATTTTATGTCAACCACGAGTTGAGCATAGGACTTAGGCTTCCGAAACTGTTGTTTTAAATCATCCTTAATTTCTTGTATAGATGGATCCGCATGTTGGCCTGCGTACCCCATGAACCAATCCAGGGCCCTTCCTTCAAAGGCGAGGGATAACTGCGCCCTTTTTACAACATCACTAGCAACATTTTGCGGAGTCCATACTGATTCTACTACGAACCAAAATCGGTCCATGTCTTCATCTCCCACACCATTGAAGGTGGGAAACTTCATGTGTGTGGCCATATCTTCTTCCGGTAGTGGTGGAGGGGTAGGGGAGTTCTTGCCCTTACACTGATTTGATAATGGTGTAGCTGGAGGACTAGTTATTACGTGTGAAGATGGCTCTCTTAAGGGGCTATAGATGGATCTATCCCCTTCTCGAGTGACTCAGTAGTACTTAACACTTCGTCTTGTACTCTCACCCTGATTAGAGGTCATTCATTTGGTGTGGCTGCACAAAATTCCTTTTTCGCATAGTAGTATTTTAATTAGTAGCGACAATGTTCGCAAGAAATTACCTCAGAATCCTTTGAAGAACCTCCACTCTACTTTAGAGTAGGATACAAAATGATCGACTGTGAATTATGTTACAAATCCTCCTAGCACACTATCCACCCAATGATCTACAGTCCAGGTGATTGTGTTGTCAGTCTTCTCCAACTGTTGAATCAATTCCAGAGTCCACTGCGTAAACTTATCGTCTTTCCAACACGTCTGGAATTCTACTCGCCTTGCTAACCACTCCTGTAGCTCATGCGCAAAATTTACAAAGAAAATTTCATATAATTCTATGAAAATATACTTGTTCTTCCACTTCTCAGCTGTTAGCTTCGTGCTGCGATTCTCTTTTATGGAAAATTCTTGAATCTGTTTTTTGAACCAGTCTTCGAACTCCAATTTCTTAGGTCGCCAACGAACTCATGGCATTACCCGATATTTCTCTCAAAATTCTCCTGGTCCCAACAACAGAACCATTTGTTGGCTTGAGGGGTCCTGACCTAGGTTCGGATTTAAAGTTTTCCAACAAACCCCTATACTACTGGCCCTTTCGGCAATGACCCACTTTCGCAGGCCAAGGTCTCACCCAAAGTAGTATGGGTGGGTGTTGGAACCAGGTTTCCACACCCTGGAAGAAAGTGGGTAATTAAGGCAGTGTTGTTGAGATCTATCAAATTTGCAAAGAAACAAGCTTATTACCAAGCCCTTAACAATATACTAGCATGTAAACATAAAAAAAGCTACTATTATTAATCAGATCTTAGCAACACCTTCGCATCCACATGCGCATCAGTAATTATCATCACAGAGTAACACAATCGCAGCTAATTTATATATCACATACACAATCAAAACTAACGTAGAGGTACTTCAATAGTAAACGCAACTAGTTCAGATAACATAGGGATACTTCAACAGATTCTGTGTTCATTAACGTCCAAAACCAAGTTACAGACCCAAGTCACAACCCGTGCACATAGCCAGCAGGGTCCGCATACAGCAGGACTGAGGATCTCCGCACACATAGCCAGCATGAGTCCTTACCCAATACTACTGAAAATAGATCTCAATAGTTCGTATTTAGCATCAATATTTCTTACCTATCTCTAGACTCAAACTATCTATCTAGTTATATCATCATAGCCTGTGCTATCTTGTGGTCCGCAAACACTCTAGGTCTACCCTTTGACCCATTACAAGACATTGGGAAATTTGACCCGCCTCAAAGCCCCTGCGCTAGACTAATTACTAAAAAAAAATATATAAAAAAGCACAACTAGGGGGCCCCGTTCCAACAAGTGAACAATGTCCAATATCAGCTCAAAATAGAGAAAATATCTTCTCTAGCCAAGGATATAAAGATAAAATCCTTGGAATATTTAGATAAAGTTAGGATATGAACCCACATATGTGAAATCAACAGAGGAGATTATCAAAGGTAAAAATGCAGACATAGTTTCTTTGAGACAACAGCTCAAAATAAAAACAACAGAAGATCCACAAACTAAAGAAGTAGGAGAGTTGGAAAAGGAAAAAGAAGACATGTTTAAAATCATAATTGAGAAAAATGTACAAATTTCCAGAATGGAAAAAGAGATTGAAATATTCCTGAAAGAAAAAGAGAAGCAAGCAGACTTTGAACTAAATGGTGCCTTAACAATAGTTCGAGTAATAGTCATTGCATTAGCAACAATTCTTCTTACAACCACTTCAGCAGGTGCATCTACATCAACACGCACATATCTAGCATTAGAGTTGACAAAAGAAATGGAATATTTGTCCATTAAAGGAAAATAAATTAAAAAACTGAAGGATCATCTTGCTAAAATCCAAGAGAAGAATTTGAAAATAGATAGTGCTTATATTGTAGAATTACAGAAAACACACAAGATGACTAAAAAAATTGACGCCTTAGAAAATCAACCCCTTTTTTTCTGATACCATATCACAAGCCAAGGAAAACATCTGGATTGAAATCAATGAGGCCATCACTAAAATATGGCCTTCAATCCAAACCATCTTTGAAGAAGATGAACTGGTCAAAAAGTCTAAAGGACTAATTGCATATCTAAAGAAAGAATTGGGTATGAAACTAGTTATAGCCACAACTCTTATTAGGATTCTAAATTCTAAAACCAAAGAAGAATTAGAAGAATTTGATATAGAAGGCAGGACAAAATCCATTCCATAAGTAAGAAGGATTCTTACGAATAGAACTTTGATGCTGCGGTTGGAAAACAAGTGTCGCAATTTCAAATCAAGAATCTTGAAATTTCATAGAAATTTCTCTATTTTACATCAAAAAGAGCTACCTAGGTTAACATGAATAGGAGATAAATTGATTAATATAAATGAATATCAGCATGAGCTTTATTCAATTTCCATAGATAAATCCAAATTTTCAAATATAAAGGGTTCGATTACAGTAAAATATTTCATGGAGGGCCTTAGTTATAATTTACTTATCGAACATGAGATAAGTCTTCTATTTTTGGTTAAACCTACCTTCCAAAGATATATTGAGGTAGATGAAACATTTAGAAAATTACTCAAGTTCACAATTCTAGATGAAGAAAAATGAGAGGAATTATGTAAATTAATGAAGCCATGAGTCAGCAAGATCACCAACAAAGCAACAACACAACCAACACCAGAATCCTCGAAAACAGTGCCAATAGTTTTCAACAGTTTTGTTTTACTATTATTTTGCATTATTTTTGTAAAATAGTTCTAGATATTTTCCAAAATCGATCTAGATATTTGTAAATAAATTGTATAAATACTTCCAAAGTTGAATTGCAAAGGGTTGCACTCTTGGGATGATATTCTAAAGCATAATTATAACTATATGAAGTTGATTCTTATTAATGAAAGGATTCTGGATTTTCTTCAAAACAACTTGTCATCTTGTGAGTTATTCTTAGTTATTCATTTCATTTTGTTTTTTTCTACATGTGTTTAATATTTTTTAAGAAAATTGGGTAATATATAGTTGAATGTCAACTTATCTTAAATCCCCTATGAAGTTATAAATGATTACGGAGATTAGTTAAATAGATTGTTTGTCGTGATAAATCCTCTACATTAATAAATTGTCACTTCTTCATGAAATTATATACATTTTTTTGGGTTGTGAACATATTTTTATGCATCTTTCCTTATTATTAAATAAGTATTATGTCTGAATATTTATAGAATCATAGCCTCTTACATTTCTTCCTTGCAGCCCTTTTAAAATCCAAATTACTGTCAAGAGGTAAAGCATCATCCCTTTCTTAATATCAAGATCAATCAAGGTATAACACCTGCTCAAATAATGTTACAGCATTGGTCATCCAAAAATTAAAAACAAAAAAAAAAATTAGATGCTTTGGCATAATTACCTAACCTATAATTATCTTATAGATACAACATCAGATTGGCGATGTTTCCAGGGAACAAAAATTGAATTATTTTCCCTGGGACAATGATTAAGCTTTCCCTTTAAGGTGAATAAAGGGTTAGTTTTTTAAATTATTCACATGGCGACTTCACATAATAAATTTGGCTTCATCAAGGCATACTAAATCTCACTTAGATCCTCATCTTTATTCTCCATTATTAGATACATAGACTTTAGTGAGAATTTCCTCTTTGAGGAGAAGACTAGAAGCCTCAACTTCAACTTCTGCTTAATTTCAGCCGGAAATAGTTTTAGAGACTAATCATTTTGGCCCTATATAAATTCCTCTTGATATATTAGTTTTACCACCTAAAGTGGTAGATATATTATCTAAAGGTGTTGATTTTCAATCTGCTCTTCTTTTTTATCAATTAGAGTCATATAAGATCCTTGAAAATGTCTCAAAATATTTAAAATATGAAGCATATTTAGAAGTTGAATTACCTGAACTAAAACCCATTGATTTTATCTCCTCTTTTATTCACACTTTTCCATAAAATTCTGAGAAACCTGAGAATACCATTTCCATATAAACTAATCCTTTGTTTAAAAGTGATCAAAATTTTGACGCACAACTTCAAAAATTGGTGATTCAATCACCTTTCCCTAAAAGATCTAGTGGTTTTTCTAACCACCTTAAAGGAAGAAAATCAACACCTCCAACTGCATCATCATCATCTTCAAGTTCCTCATCTTCACCACCTCCTCCACCCAACAAAATTGATGGTATTCAACCAATCATTTAGACTCGTTATGTAGCATTGGTCCTTCCTAATATGATAAATGATTTTACTAGATTTAATGGAGAAATAAGGTTGTCTGCAGAAGATCATGTAGTTGATTTTTTAGATTTTGTTGATAACATGAATATTAAGCATAAAGATGTTTAAAAACTATTGTTTGTACAATTTCTTAAGGGTAATGTCAGGATCTGGTTTAGACAGTTAAGAGAAAACTCCATTCTCAATTGGAATGAATGAATTACTATTTTTAACAATAAATGGGGAGTTAAAAGAGATCCAGTTTATTTCTTAACACAATTTGATGATTTAATGAAGAATCCTAGAGAGCCTATATCATATTTCCTTAATAGGTTTAATAAAATTTATAATAAAATTCCTTCTAATTTTAAACCTCGAGTAGCAGCAACAAAAGTTAGATTTTCAAAGGATTTTGAGACGAATTTGTTTCTATGCTGAGAGAAAAAAGGCCTCTTACTCTAGAAGACATGCAAACAAATGCTATTGAAATAGAGGAAAATATTTCTGCATCTAATAAAATGAAGTCAAAGGCTGAAAAGGATTAAAATAAAATTAAAATTAAAGAAGAAAGTACTGCTTCTCAAAGAAGTAAGGGTGAAGATCAAAAGATTGATTAAGTTACTTCTCTATTAAAAATTATTTCTAACAGAATGTCTAAAATTGAAGCCCAGCCTACAGTAGCCCAACCAGTTGCTAATAAAACTCAAACTTAGTATAGAAGACCTCAGAAAACTCAAATTTTACAGAGGAATAATAATGATAAAAAAATTCAACCCCCATTAATGATTGATGATCAAGAACCTGATGATCTAGCCCTCTAATTACTGATGATATCAATAATTTTGTTCACTCATCAAATCAGAATGCCATTGTTCCTCTTCCTCAAAATCAATTCTCTCAACAGGAGCAAGAAAATTCACAAGTTTCAAAATATCAAGCCTTATATGAATTCTTAATTGAAGGATTAAATAGAATATATGATTTAAGACCTATACGAGGACCTGGTGGACCTTCAAAGAACACCACTGTTAATGAACCACGAGTTAAAACAACTAAAACTCAAACAAAAATCATTCAACCATTGAATCAATCAAATGATGAAAATTCTATGGATAAAACAATTTTGACAACTTTCAATGTTGAAAAATAATTAGAAAGAGTTAAAATACCTATTCCTTTATCCAATTTTTCCAAGAATCTAGGCTAACAGAATTGAGTTTCTAAATGGATTCAATATTCAAGTGTTGATTCTGAAGGATATGTGATAAGTCTGCAAGATGAAAAACCTTCAGTGATGTTTGGTCCTAGTTTTGATATGATTGATGAAAATGTTCCTCCATTTTATGTCACTTTGAAAGTTCATGATTTTCTATTACACAATTTTATGCTAGATTCAGGAGCTTCCCATAATGTAATGCCCAAAGTGATAATGGATCAGCTTCAACTGCATATTACTATACCTTATCATGATTTATATAATTTTGATTCAAAGAAATTACCTTTCCTTGGTCTTATAAAATATCTAGTTGTCACCTTAGCACGAATTCTAGTTAAAAGTGTAGTATGAGACATTGTAGTCACATAAATCCCTCATAAATTTGGAATACGATTATCAAGATCATGTTGTTCCAAATTAGGAGGAAGTCTGCAGATGGATATGTCTTATGCTACTATTCCTATGTATGGAGGAGAACATCTTAAGTTATACAGAGAGGTAAGATTCATAATATTATTTGTAGGGATGATCATGTTAGGAATCATCCTATCTATGTTGTTGATCAAGATTTTGGATGTTTTACATTATCATCTAATGATTTTCAAAATCCTCAGCGTTGCATAGAACAGATTGTGGATAAACCAAGAACTAAAAAAACTGATATTTGGAAATTATATTTTGATGGAGAATTCTCAAAGGATGGAGTTGGAGTTGGTATTGTTCTTATTTTACCAAAAAAATAAAACATTGCCCAGTATTATAAGTTAGAATTTTATGTTACAAACAATGTAGCTGAATATTAATGTTTCCTTTTAGGATTGAATTATCTAAAGGTCTAAAGGTACATAAAATAGTTGTCTTTAGTGATTCAAAACTCATTTCAAAACAATTAAGGAATCTATGTCAAACAAAACATCATAGACTTATATCTTATAGAAATTAGGTATAGGATACAATTGATAATTTCTTTCAAGCCTTTAACATCATAACTATTCCAAGAAATCAAAATATTCATGCAGACTCTTTGGCTATTTCGGCTAGTTCTTTCAAATTTCCTGATAAAATGCAGACACAATATCAAATTGAAGTAACATACAAACCTTCAATTCTTGATAATATTAAATATTGGAAAGTCTTTGAGGATGATGAACAATTGAAAATATTCTTACAAGTAATTGATGAATTATCAACTTTAAAATTGATGATGAACATCTTACTGATCAAAATATGGATAATGAAAAGGAAATTTCATCATTAAACTCAAAAATAGTTGATAATAATATTATTGAGTTATTGAACAATTTAATTCCATAGGGACTAATTCCTCTTGAAAAACTTTTCGATCATAATGATGTTCCTAAAAATTCATTAACAAATTCACCTGAAGAGAATATTAAAGAGTGTAACATTAGTGCTCATGGAGAAACTAGAAACATTAAAACCTCCGCATCACTACCAAAGGAAACAAAAGATAAATATCTGAGTCTCCTTATGAATTACAAAGATGTTTTTGCTTGGTCCTATGATGAGCTAAACATTTATGATACCACACTCATTGAGAAAAAAGTTCCTCTTAAACCAGAAGCCAAAGCTTTAAAAAAAAAAAACTAAAGAGGATAAATCCAGTTTTACTTCCAACAATTGAAATAGAACTTAAAAAATTACTGGATGTTAAAATCATAATCCCCTTAATATATTCTGATTGGATTGCCAATTTGGTCCTGGTTAGAAAGAAAAATGATGATATCAGATTGTGGGTAGAATTTAGAAATTTAAATAAATCGTCTTTGAAGGATAAGTATCCATTACCCAAAAAATATTCATTACTTCAACAAGTTTCAGGTTCTAATAGAATTTCTATGTTAGATGGTTTTTCTTGGTACAATTCGATCATGGTGAGTACAAAAGATAGAAAAAAGACAACATTCACAACTCCTTCGGGTACATTCATGTATGAAAGGATTCCTTTTGGTCTAACAAATGTTGGAGCTACTTTTTAGAGAGCCATGGATCTAGCATTTGTTGATAAGATTAATAAGTTTGTTGGAATTTATCTATATGGTCTAACTGTATTTTCTAATTCTGATAAATAACATTTAAATCACTTGAGAAAGGTTTTTGATAGGTGCAGGAAATTTGGAGTCTCACTTAATCCAAATAAGTCTCTCTTTGCCATCAAAGAAGGGAAGCTACTTGGCCACATTATTTCAAATAAAGGAGTGGTCATTGATCCAAAGAGAGTTTCAACCATTCAATCAATCACTCTGCCAAGGAATAAAAAGGAAGCTCAAGCTTTCCTCGGAAAAATAAACTTTTTGAGAAGGTTTATACCCAAATATGATGAAATAGTTAAGTACAACACTGACATGTTAAGGAAAAGCCATGAAGTAAAATGGATAGTTCAATCAAAATTTTATTTTTCCCAAATTAAGAAATCTATTTATGAAGCCCCATTATTGGCCAATCCAGACTATTCAAAACCTTTCAATATTTTCTCTTTTTCCTCTTAAACCACTTTAGCTGTTGTCCTTTTTCAGAAAAATGAAAATGGAGATGACCAACCCATTGCTTTCTTTAGTAAAGTCATGAGAGATGTTGAGTTGAGATATGACATTATAGAAAAAAAAGCTTATGCCCTTGTCTAAGCCTGGAAAGCCTTTAGAGTCTATGTCCTCCATTCATCCATTATTTCCTATGTTCCAAACAGCACTGTTAAAAATGTGCTATCACAACTTGATACAGATGGAAGAAGAGGAAGATGGATGACTAAGATATTAGAATTTGATATTAGTATCAAAACTACAAAATTGATAAAGGGCCAAGGTTTATCTAAACTTCTAATTGAATCGAATTGTAAAATATTGGGGATAAATTCTGTAATGCAACTTTCAATAGAAAATAATACACAAGAACCTTATGATATTTTAATAGAGAAGAATCCACAAGAACCTTCTCAAACTTCAGTAGATGAGAATCCACAAGAACCTTCATCTTCAACTGAACCCAATCCTCTTCCACTCCATATTGATGAGAAATTTTTGTTGTCTGAATGGTACACTGATATTTTAAATTTTGTTCGCAATTATGAATACCCACCTGGATATACAAAGAACCAGTGAAAAACACTAAAGTTAGAGTTTGTAAAGTATTTCATCATGAATGAAAATCTGTATTGGAAGGATCCATTAAATACCCTATTGTTATGTTTAATAGAAAATGAAACAGAAGGAATTATAGATCACTTTCATGCAGGTATTTTTGGATGTCACTATTATTGGAGCGAAACAAGATACAATATTATTAGAGCAAGATTTTATTGGCCTAAATTGTTTACACAAGTAGGAGCAAAGGTCAGAAGTTGCATACCTTGCGAGATTTTTGCTGGAAAACAAATATTGGCATCACTCCTTGTTCCAATCCTAGTATACGCACATTTTTTACAATGGGGACTAGATTTTATTAGAGAGGTTCACCCAGAATCCAACAATCAACATAAATGGATCCTCACTACCATAGACTACTTCACAAGATCGGTAGAAGCCATCCCAGTCAAGAATGCTACTGAAAATGCACAAGCTTTCAATAGTGTTAATATGATTGAGTTTTGTCCCAAATACCAGATTTTATTACATCACTCTAGCCCCTATTACCCCCAAGGAAATGGATTGGCAGAGTCTTCAAATAAAATTTTGGTCAAAGTCGTCAAGATAGTACTTACTGATCATGAGAGAAATTGGGATAGTCATCTTAAGTATGCAGTTTGGGCAAACAGAATTTCACAGAAGAGATCAAAAAATAAATCACCTTTTCATCTTGTTTATGACATTGAAGCCATTTTCCCCACACAATTAGCCTTTTCTGTTTTGAAATTATTACAAGAAGAAAATGAAGAACCTGATGATTTTTCTAGAAGAATAAATCATATTATAGAGTTGAATGAGAACAAAGATGAGGTTTAGTATAAGCTTAAAAAGTATAAAAAAAATTTGAAAAAATTATTTGAGAGGAAATCCAGAGAAAGAGACTTCAAGGAATGGGATTTAGTACAATAATGGGATACTAGAAGAGAGGATAAAGGGAAACATGGGAAATTTGATAATATTTGGTAACATATGTGCATCTACATCAACAAGCATAGATCTAATAGTAGAGTTGACAAAAACAATGGAAGATTTGTCCATTAAAGGACAAGAAATTGAAAAACTTAAGGATCGACTTGCTAATGCTTATCTGGCACAATTATAGAAAACACAAAAGATGACTCAAAACATTGATGCCTGAGAAAATCGGTCCCTTTTTTTGATACCATATCACAAGCTAAGGAAAACATCTGGATTGAAATCAAAGAGTCCATCAGTAAAAGTTGGCTTTCAATCCAAATCATCTTTGAACAAGATGAACTGGTCAAAATGTATAAAGGAGCAATTGCAAATGTAAATAAATAATTGGGTATGAAACTAGGTAGAGCCACAACACTTATTAGGATTCTAAATTCTAAAACCAAAGAATAATTAGAATAATTTAATATAGAAGACAGGAAAAAATCCATTCTGGAAGTAAGAAGGATGATTAATTAAGAGGACACTGATGCTACAATTGGAAAGCAAGTGTCACAATTTAGAATCAGGAATCCAAAAATTTCATAGAGAGTTCTCTGTTTTACATCAAAAAGGGTTGCCTGGGTTAACACGAATAGAAGATAAATTGATTAATATAAATGAATATCAGCATAAGATTTATTCAATTACCAAAGATAAATCAAAATTTTCAAATATAAAGGGTTCGATTACATGAGAAGCTTTCATGGAGGGCCTTAGTTATGATTTACTTATCAAGCATGAGATAAGTCATCGATTTTTGTTTAAACCTACCTTCAAAAGATATACTGAGGTAGACGAAACATTCAGAAAAAATAATCAAGTTTACAATTCCATTTGAAGAAATATGGGAAGAATTATGTAAATTAATGAAGCTATGAGTCAACAGGATCAACAAGTAGTAGCACAATTAGCTCCAGAATCCTCGAAAACTATGCCAAAATTTTCAGCAATTTCGTTTTACTATTATTTTGCATTATTTTTGTAAAATAGTTCTAGATATTTTCCAAAACAGATCTAGATATTTGAATCTAGATATTTGTAAACAAACTGTATAAATAATTCCAAAGTTGAATTGCAAAGGGTTGAACCCTTGGGATGAGCTTCTAAAGAAGAATTGTAACTATCTGAAGTTGCTTCTTATTAATTAAAGGATTTTGGATTTGCTTAAAAAAACTTTTTATATTGTGAGTTCTTGTTAGTTATTCATTTAATTTTTCTTTTTTCTACATTAGTTTAATCTTTTTGAAGAAATCTGGGTAAGATATAGCTTAATGTCAACTGATTTTAAATCCCCCGTGAAGTTATAATTATTACAAATATTAGTTAAATGGATTGTCTATCCTAATAAATCCTCTGTATTGAGCACAGAAGGCAACCGAATGACAAACACAAGGTGAGATATGGCGAATGTAACAGTAGCCTCAAATTTTCTGAGGAGAGGTCGTAACCTTCTGGCTCCATCAAATAACGCTCTTCGCCGTCGAGTTTCTCGATTAGTACATTCAACAGGATGCAAGAAAATGGCAGAACATGGTATCAGAACCAAGTGGCTAATAAGCTGTCCAAAGAAGCCTTGGAGCTGATTTGGGGTACATGGCACATTACAGAGCAGATTGGCGAACAGGTGTACAGTCTTTTTCATAGGCCTTTTATGGATGAGGCACCAGATCAGAGGGTTGTTGGATAGAACAACCTATTTGGGAGGTTATTTTGTTTCTCTTTATCTCCCATGGATTATGTATCGGCTATTATTTATTTCTTGTCTATTATCCGGTAAGTTATGCACCGAACTTACGGGTGATGTTATATGCAGACATTTATGTCTGTACCAGCGGCATTATTGTATGTATTTTGATAGCCAGAGCTTGGATATATACAGTTTATACTTTGACAGATAGTTTTTGGTAGTTTTCTGCTAGCGAATGTAACATGTAAATTATCTATTAATGAAAAGTTACGAATTTTTCCTTTGTGACAACTCCTCTGCATTAATAAATTATCATTTATTCATGAAATTATATACATTTTTTTGGGATGTGAACATATTTTTCTTGCATCTTTCCTTATGATTAAATAAGTATTATGTCTCAATATTTATAGAATCATAGCCTCTTACATTTTTTCCTTGCAACCCTTTTAAAATCCAAATTATTTTCAAGAGGTAAAGCATCAAAGCTTTCTTAATATTAATATAAATCAAGGTATAACACCTTCTCAAATAAGTTTAAAACATTGGTCATACAAAAATTCAAAATAACAAAACATTTTAGATGCTCCCGCATAATTACCTAACCTAGAATTATCTCAGAGATACAACAACCCTCATGACATAGGGGGCATATTTCAACAAGGAAATACCAAAAATATCTGATGACTCCAACATCAATGCAATACAACAATCTGAAGCACTTTGTAGAATGTTGTCTACATCAATGTTCTACAACTCGCTGGCTCTTGGTTTTTTCCCCACACTACAACTCATGATATCTTGGTTCAATCCCTTCCTACTCTAAAGAACTTTGAAAAATATTGTCAACATCATTGCATTCATCAATGCATTCATTATCTCTTGGTCAACTCTTTTCCCTAAAGCTAGGGACTTGATTCTTTGCAACTTCTCGTGTTATAAAATTGGGATCCTAATGATTAAGATCTTATAAACTTCCATGACCATTCCAAACATGTTTACTTTATTTATTATTTACTATGTCAAATTAAGTTCAATGTTTGATTCATTTTAATGTATTTTACATAATTGTAATGTGATTTTTTCTAGCTGATTTCATTGTGAAAAATAAACTTCTTTTATTATTTATTATTTATTATTTCAAATCAAGTTTAATGTTTAATGCATTTTAATGTATTTTGTAATGTTATTTTTTCTTATGGATTTTAATGTGAAAAAAAAAACCTTTATGATTATGGATTTTCCATTTTTGCATAAACAACTGGGTGAAAGGAAACAACTTCTTCTAAAAGTTGATTGGATATATTATTTAATTCTTTGAACTTTGTGAAAGATAAAGGTTCCTTTGAAAAGTTGACTTGATCTTTTATTCAATTCTTTGCACACAAGGTGAAAATGTACCAATTCAATGTAAAGTGAATTTAACATTTTTCTCCCATGAATTGTTTCATGAGTAATAGTAGTTGAATATTTCTTCCTTGTGAACTTGACCACAAGTGTCTTGTTGGATATCAGATCATTACTGAGAGGGGGGGTGAATCAGTAATGATAATTCTTATATATTGTTTTCCAATTCTTTCACATGCAATAATATGTAAATTCATCATTAAATGAACATATAACTTCAACATAAATTAAATCAAGACAATCACACATTCAAGCACAAAGAGCACAAAGATATTTGGTGGAAAACCCCCTACTGGTAAAAATCCACCCTTGTTGTTTTGACTACCTTGCTTCAAATTTTATTAATAAAAAAAATCACATTTTACATCATCATAGTTGGCTATCACTAATAAGAAAGGCTTTCTCACTAATTTGACTTTGTGAAAACCGATCCATTGGAGTCCCCTACCCCCAACAAGACTCGCCAAACTCCCATTGGACTATGAGATGATAACTCCCTCTATTGCATCTACCGACCATCATCTGGGAGGAGCACTCATTCCTTCTTCACCATGCTATCACAATATGTTGATCCTCTAGGGCCACATTTCACAATGTTTCAAAATAAACCCCTGAAAAAAACAACAACAAATTTATTTCTCTAATAAAATCTCAATACATCAACACCAACTCAACAAACAAACCCCAATGCATCAACAACATACCAAATCTCAACAACTCAACTAGCAGCATACATAAGCTATGTATCTCCCAAGAAATCATCCATATGAACAAAATAAAGTCTAAATATAAACTACAAACACTATATAATAACAATATATGATCTGCAAAGACATGAAATAATCCTCCAATGGAGTCTCTATTCAAACTCTTCTCATAGGGTAACCAACACCCATAAAAATCCTAAAACAAAACCATACATCAAAACTTCTGCATACACACACTAAAAGAAAACCTCCATCAATAGCATAAAATCTTTGAATGCACAAGATTAGATAATAAAGAAATGGAGAATATATATAATACAATGCTACAACTATACAAATCAAAATTCTACATTATAATCACTATCTCCTCAACTATGATCTCCTACAAACACATTGTTAGCATTACAATATTTCCATATAGAGCATGCTAACATATAGTATCGAAAATAGCAACAATATCCTCCATTTGTCTTCATGACCCGCATGAAAATTTGCGGAAGCACATACATAAATCTCTACTCTAAACTCTGACACAAGGACTTATGAAACTCATTGATCTCTATTACAAGGACTGTCTATTCTGTCTCAAGCATGTAAAGAAAACCATGCTTCTCTATGCTCCTTCCTCATCACAACATAATAATCACTTGATATCTGTTTGTTCATCTTCTATAGGAGCTCGACCTGTAGACTATAGATCAACCTCTCCTAGTCATTGTCGCACATTATATAACACCAAATTTGTCTCTTGCTCTTTTATTTAAATACGTTGATCCATTTTTTCCACTACTCACTCCCTCAATGCATTCACACTTCAAACTTTATTTTGGATTTTAGTTTTAGTCAATTATAAGCTTCCATGAAAAAAATTGAACAAAACAATCATAGAAACATTTAAGTCACCCGAGGTGTGCGAGGAATCTGAAGAATTATTGACTTACAGTCACAACCGCACCCACAAAATTGTTGAATCTCAGTTGCAACCGCATGCATAGACTTGAAATTCAAACAACTTGAAATGATGCATGCTTCAACAAAGCTAGGGTCCTCCGCTAATAGCTTAAGGTCCATGAGCTTATATTATCCACAAGGCCTCCTTTGTGTGCTTTCTTGTACATGACCATCTCCTTTTATAACCAAGCTGCTCTCTTAAAAAGGTGACACTTGGAAAGCCAAATTGGACTGTAAGCTGCCTGGTGTGATGAAGCAGCTCTCAAAAAGTGACATTGAGATGTTTCACATGAAAGAATGAATGCTGAGTGAAAAATAGAAGCTTAGGATAAGGTTTTGTGTTTTAAATGCCAGGTCATGCTTAAATCATGACACACACATGCCAAAAGGGTAATGATGACCTCATACATGGTTGTGTACCTTTGAATTAAAATGACTCCATTTTTCTGAAAACATAGGGTTCATAGCTGAGCTCTTATCTCCCAATCTTGGATAGATATTGCAAAACTGAAGGAGGCTTTTGTAGGTTAGTATGTCTTGAAGAAACACCTCTCTTGGGTTTTTGAAAACCATTTCCAGCTATCTAGAAATTTTCATTCTAAAAACATGTATAAAACGGGAAAAAATGTGCATTCTAAAAATAGGGCTGAAAGACATCCCTGTATCTCCCAATCTGTAGCACCTTTGAGAAAAGGGAAAGAGGTTATTTTTATTTGATATGTTATTGAAAATAAAATCTCTCAGTTTCTTAAAATAATTAATATTTTTTCCTAGAAACCGCCCTTGAATTTGGCTGCTCAAAGTTTGAAAACAAAGAAGTGCTTTATATTCGCTTCGAAACTAGCAACAGTTTCGTAGCGTTTTCTGCCTATTTTACACTGAATTCACTACAAAACTAGGGATTCTTGGCTAAAATGACCTTTTTCAGAGTTGTAAACTTGGGAAATTAAATATGTTAGCAAATGATGACTGATGGAACATGATGTGACCTATATGGAGATGGTTTTGAGATGAAATAAGGGTGGTATTGAAACTTAGGATAGGTTAAGTATGAAAAAATGAAATTTCCTATGCCAAATTGAAAAAGGTTTAAGGAGACCTTACCCTTTTGAAAGAGTGATTTGTATGAACATGTCAAGTAATTAATCACAAAATTATGAGTGGTAACAGGTAGCATCTTACATACATATAACAACAACAACAAATTAAGATATGCAATGAAGTGACATCAACACTTATAACCACATCACAAGTCAACATATAATCCCTCATAATATAATATAATTAATGTCACCATCTGTGTGACCATCAACATAAGCATCAAACTGTCAAATGAGTCAACAATATTCCTTTATTTATGCTATACAAGAACCTCTTGCAGAAATTCTAGGATTGTGAGTGGTTATTTATGCTTCTATTTATCTATATTATCTGCTTCTTATGTATTCTTTCCTCATATAAAAATTCACATATCATCATAGTCAATTATAAACATAAGAGTACAAGAATTTATAAAGGGATTACAAGGATATATATGAACAGTTCATGGCTATAATTAAAACATCCAAGAGCCTACTAGACACCAGGATTACAAATGATATGATAGCATAGTACATGATAGGATCCTTCATCCAAATATACATACATGACCTAAATGGTATGACCACTACAATGCATGCCACAATAACTCAACAATGACACCAATAAAAACAATGTGTGAAAATATTCAATACCTTCACCATAATAAGGATTTCAGGTTGTAGAAATTTCAACATAAAAAAATGAATAAGATATCATGGAAGCTCTTTGCAATTTGAAAAATATCTTAGTAGTAGCAAGAAACATATAGGTCCTTCTCCTTGGTGAGAAATATATCATCAAGGAACATTATTCACTCGAGTAGCTAAAGAAAGACCATATCATCACAAACCTGATGCTCAACCATGCAAGACTTTGACATTATAGGGTTGTGGATGCAATACCCTCATAATAAATATAAAGCATGTGATCCTTATACAGGAATTCAAGACTTCATGACAAAGAAACAATAATAAGATAAGAAGCACACAACTGACTCTCAACACCTTGGCCATGACGGAAAATCTCAGCAACAACAAAAATATGTGAAATTATAGGTAGATAAGACAATAAGAAACAATATAACCTCTACTTAGTAGCAAAAATGTTAATAATAGCAACATATGCAACTCATGTTCTCCTTGACCAAAACATCAAAAGCAACTAGCAACAACATGTGAACTAGTATGAATATAAAGTAGTGAAATAACATCAGTGAGAAGCATTGTAACAACCACCATATTTGTAACTATGTGAAGCACCAACAAGTACATGTGTCCACAATGAAATAAGATATCAATCTTTAACAACAACATAATATGTGGATCTCTCAAGCAAAAAATAATTATAATTATCATATCAAATATTATACATGGTAATATGCATACTCACCTCATCAATAAAATATTATGTCTTCTATGAGATTCAACATCACTAGTAGCAAACATATCACCACAACAACAACCTTTTAATAGAATTGAAACCCCATAAATATGCAACGATATATGGATCAATATGTTCACATAGTACCAATACAATATCCTTTCATGCATCATGAAGAACCAATAGAAAGTAGAGAATCTAAACATCAAACATGAGCAACATAATTTCTTGTAAAACCATCAACAACTGTCAATGAACCAATGTAAACGTAATGAAACAATCATATAACTTTCTAAGACAACTCCATATGGACCATATAAAACATAAAATCAACAGATAAGACATACAAATTTAGCTTATACAAATATTCTAATGCATAATATTTTTTTCAACCATCACCAAGGAAATATCCATTGCATAGCAAAACATTCCCTCCAAAATGTCATAAAACCAAAAAATTACTAGTCTGCTGGAATGAAAATAAATCTTTCCCTAAACCTGTACCATTTGCTCATTGATCAATTTTGAGAACCTTCTCATCAATAAAAATAGCTGCATTAGTCAAAGCATGCAAAGGAGACACCAAATTGCATAATATCTAACCCTTGAACATGCATCTAGGTTGCCATGTCATCATTAGGGTTTCAATAATTTGTTGCTTCAAAAATTGCGTTCAATCATGTATGGTTGATCCAAATAGAATATAGAAATAAATAAATAAAAATTAAAACCTCATAGAACTCCCCTAAGTACCTCCTACATGCATATTTGTCAATGTACTCTTAAACTGCTATGGCTGCATTTTTAAGAATGCTTTTTTTAAAATCAGAATATTGCCATATGATCCCCCTAAGACCATGCAGGCCACCATTTTTGATGGGATACATTTTCTACTCCTTTGTCTTCCAGATTTTACTAAATTTATCCTTAACATGCGCTCCATTATTCAATCTCTTGTCTGATCTGCTTTCTCTTATATTTTCCTTTTGATTGAGTCTCCTGAAACACACGAACATTTTGCAGTCTTTGGCATTATGGAAAAGGTTGTCACACAAATAACAACTTATATGTCCAAGATGTTTGGAAAAATATTGAGATGGGGGCATGAATCAATATTAAAAACTCACTTAAACTTTTATTTTCTTACTCATGTTTATGTACATGACTTTATTGAAAGAAACCTATGTATATATGTAGACAACTAACGTATATCTAGTCAACTTAATTTTTATTTAATTCATAATATTTTTAACTTGAACTAGTGTATCAATACTTCATTAAGCATTAGTTAAATAGTAAACATGTGCAGTAAGAACAAAATAATCCATCACACATAAGAAACACACATGAACACCACGATTTTAGGTGGAAGCCTGATCTAAGTGGATCGAACAGGTCCACATACAATTGGCTTAAGTATAAAGGCTAAAAATCAGAGTGTCAGAAATGTGAAAAACTTAGTGCTAAATTGAATATCTCATCTTTCTGATTCCGATGGTGTAGATGACACTCAATTCTGAGTCCGTATGAAGGAGTTAGGAGCAATCAAAATTTTGGGTTGACTTGGGTGATTGGGAAGGTTAAGGAAGGCACAATTTTGACCTTTTCCGGTTAGCTCCAGCCAGATTTCGGGAAAATTTGTGGCCTCTTTAAAATGACTTCTATGGTCAAAATCCGAATTTTTAAAAATGTACATTTTGTTTTATTTAAAAAAAAAAAAAAAATTAAAAAAAGTGGGGTGGCGAGCCACCACCCCCGCCACCCCATCCACCGCCTAACCGCATAACACATAACATTATTTATGGGTCAGTGGGCCATAACCCCTGCTGGACCCCACAGTGCCAACTACCACATTAAAAGCAATTGTATGAGGGGTGGTCGGCGGTCAACCTCGCCACCCCCACATAACCCTTATATACCATATGTTTTTGCAAAGGTGGGTGGGGCGGGAAGGCTGAGGCAGGTCTGCCCCCCCAAAAATTAAATATATATTGTTTAAAACGAAAACCTTGTGCCCCATTAAAAACTATGTGCGTTTATTTTGGAGGAGACGAGGTTTGACCAACCGACCCCCTCCATATTAACTTGGATCTAAACCAACTGCGCCAATGAATCCTTTGGTTAATCCACCCAGTCTCTCACATGTAAATTGGACATTTGAACAGTGCGGGGGAGGCCAGAGTAAAGCACACACGAAGTCCGAGATAATTTTTTAATTATTTGCAGGTGGAACCATGATCTGAGCCATTTCCAGAGGGTTTAGATTTTCACTTTGTCAGATCCAGGAAAATTTTATATGGATTCTACACCTATCGGTGACACGAATCCAATGGTGTTGTCCATTTCTTCATCATAGGTCTCCAATTTTCAGGCACTTTCAACTATGGAGGTATAACGATGTAATTTTGCAATTAATTATTGTACTTTCATTTTGACCGCCACTTATTGAAAGAGGGCCTCCCCACTAATTGAGTAGGGCTCGAAGACGTAGTCCCTCCTCGACGAACTCTGATATCAATTCTATGTCTTCTTGCATGATTCTAATTGCTTCTCTCTTCTTGTGTTATGCCTTTAAAGTTTATTGTTTAAGCTGCAATTTTTACATGTAATTCTTTAACACATCTCAAGCAAAATATTTTAGATCAAAGGGTATCAGAGCAGGTGTTTGTAGATGTGAATTGCATGTTTATCTGCTAACTAGAAACATGCTACGAAGAGGTGAAGGGACACTAAAGTATTTTGATCCTGAAGCGGGACGTGCACATCGAAGAAGAAACATGGAATGTTCGAAATAAGGAGGAGCTAAACTTCCACAAGACCTTCTACACCATGGAAGATCTGGTTGAGAAATTGTTCTCTAGACTTGAGAGACTAGAGAAAGTAGGGGAGAATGCTTTAGAAGGACAAGGTTCAAGGCATGGAGATAATGGAGGAGATCCATCTCCTTCTATTCCACCGAGTGAAAGTTCTTCCTCCTCTTCTCACCATCATTATAGGAATTCAGGAAATGCATATAAGAAACCCTTCTTTAAATTAGATGTCAAATTTGATCTTCCCATGTATCATGGAGAAGGTAATGCATAAAATCTTAAGAAATGGGTTAGGCATGTTAGTGTCAGTATTTGCATACTTCCACCAGGGATCAAAACACATTTTGCATGTGCATCTTAGGTGTCCAATTCTAAAGAAATTTCCTATCATTCCATTAGGTCATGATATAAAATTGTTTCACTAGTGGTTTTCCTTGTTAATAAACTTCATTCTCCCTCAGAAGATGATATTGGCTGACTCATTCTCATGTCTCCTTGAGCATAACAACACCTATGGAAATGCTCTTTTCACTTGGAAGTCTTTTAAGTCAAAATATCATTCATGAAAGTCAGGTCTAAAGTAGTCCCATTAGGTCATTAGGTTTTATATTTCTCAAGGTCACTCCTTCATTTCAGATGTGGTCAACACATATATGAGAGGGACTAAATAATATTATCATACTTTCAAAGTTGTATTTTTTCAGTTTAATGATTTTTTATATCAAAATTTCATTTTGATATAAAATTCAATATGTAATTTATTTATATTTTTCCAAATGTAATTTTATGTTCTAATATGTAATAAATTCATCCCAAGCTATCAAATGCAATCATTTCTGGCCTAAGTGGAGCAAAGAAAAGCCAAACTCCATGTCTTGATCAAACTGCAAAATGCCAAAAAATCAGAGAGATAAAGAGTATTAGTGCCAAAGTCCAAATGGAAAAGTGAAACATAGGAAAGGGCGCTGCGCCTTTACCCAAAGGCGCTGTGCGTTTGCCCGACAACTCCAGTCCAAATTACACTGGCGCTGTAAGTTTACCTAGAGGCGCTGCACGTTTTCCCAAGCACTGCGCGTTCCTCCAGAACGGCGTGCATTTTCATGGGTAGGGCTTCAAAAGGTTTCAAAAACTCCAGCAAGCTCAAATCTCCTCACAATTTTCTTCAAATGGCTTTAAATCAGTAAGTGGACCCTACATCACCTCTCCTCTAATATATTTGGTGTTCCAAAAGAAGATATAATTGCTTGTTGCTATGAAACCCTAGTTTCCATTTCCCTCTCATTTTCATGCACTAAATCCATATTCATGTCCTTAAACATATATCAGTCATAAATATTGTTAAATCCTAGGGTTTTCGTAGACCTAGGTCTTCATTTACATTCATTCCCTCCATTTTCCTAAACTATTCATTTCACCTCTCACTCCTTTCATCTCATTCCATTTACCCTGGGGTTTCCAAAGCCTTCAAGAAAAAAATTTCTGAAGAAGAGGACATAAGTGTTAGTGAGGAACAAACACCAAAGGAGAAATCATGTAAGAAAGGAGGAAAAATCATTAGATATGAACCGACAACCACAAAAGAGCTACTAGAGTAAGAATGCTTCACAAACCCTAATTTCCTCTCCCATTGAGCTAGGGTTTGCTATGGAAATGAGAAATTTGAGAAGAAGAGCCATAAGGTAGGTCATATTAGTAAGTATGAGGTCATTTCAGCTCATAAACATCACGTCTCCATCATTTTTTGAGAAGTCTTTCCAAGAGTCAAGTCATTTGCCACTCATAGGGCTAGTTCTTCTTTAAACTATGTTTCCGACCAAAAAAAGATGAATTTGATAAAAGTGAGAGAGGTTTTTGTCCATCATAGGTCCAATAAGAAAAAAATCCTTCATTTTTTACACAGGTGTCATGGTTTTATATAAATGTAAAAAATACAGGTGCTACAAGCGGTTTGCTGCATTTCTCGAGTGACCTTGGAAAAATCTAGTTTTCTCATATCTAGAGTGTTAAAATGACTTGCTTCATGAGTCAAATGATAACTAGACAGAGATATATTTCCAATGTGCTAACATGATCTCAATTTGGAGTTGAGGAAGGCCTTCAAAATTTGCCTGCACCAACACTCTGCATTTCTGCACCCTCTTTAGCACTTTTTGACCAGTCTTGGGAAAAAAACTTTTGACAAGGAAAATCAACTCCAACCAGAGAAAAAAGGTAGATTTTGAAATTCTACTTAAATATCTTTCCAACGAGCTATCCCGGGCCCAATTTGGACACGAGGAAGGCCTCCAAATGTGGTCTTCAAAAAGGTGAAAATTCTGTGTTTTTGAGTATTTTTGCACTTAGAAAATTTTCCAAACGCACAACGCCCTCTTTTTAGTGGCATAAAAATGAAAAATTTCCACCACCATAATGTTAATAATTATGAATACATCAACCCTAGAAAGTTTCAGATAATTTGGAGGAGAATTGGTCCCTCAAAAGTGCAAAACACTACCAAATTTTTATGTTTCTGCCTCCTTTTTGACCTAGGTGCTGCACGTTTACCAGTCTTGGGAGATTGAATTTTTAACAGGTCAAATAAGCATAATTTTAGAAACTGGAGATATATTTGGAAACTAGACTTAGATCAATTTCCAATGAGCTATCATGGAGCTGATTTTGACACCGGGAAGGCCTCCAAAAGTTGCATGCAAAAGAGGCTATATTTTCTGTTAGGGCGCTGCGCGTTTGCCATGAAAATGCATTTTTCACAATCTTCAACAAATTTTGAAGTTTCAATCCAGTTTGAATTTTTACTTGGGAAAATGAAGAAATTAATGATGTAAATGGTCATGGTGAATGTAAATGTCATGTTTTTACTTTCATCTAAGGTAGATACATTAGGTAAGTTATCAGTTGAGGTCAAATGAATCAGTTTCCTCTCTTTTAGAGGCAAGTTGTTGGGTCTTCCTAGTCTTCAAATTCTTTTTTAGCATTTGGTGGAATCTGATCCTCATCTCATGGATTCAACCCCTTTAGGTTATGGAGAGTGGTTTTGAGGTCTATATGATTTATTTTCTTAGTCATTTGTAGAGGTTGGACTCTTTTGGAGGTTTGGCATCTCAAGAGACATACTTTTGTATCAATTTTGGCCTGGACATTAATCAAATTTGCAACTATTTTTATGGGATCCATGTGGTATTGTGTTTAGTTTCAGTTTCTTCTTCTATGCTCATATGTTAGAATGTTTTGTGTATTTCATCCATCATTTCGTTGCTATTGAAATGAATGTTTTCAAGTTAGATGAACAAAATCCATAATTCCTATGCTCTGTTTTAGGTAAACATTCATAATTTGTAATTTCTTTAGTTTAGAAATAAAACATGAATTCACCATGCTCTTTCTCGCTCGTCACCTGTCTTGATCATCCCAATCATCAAAACCCTAAAGTTCTAAACATTGTACCTACCTTGCCCCATAGAACACCTTGCAAATCTTGACCTAATTTCCTTGCCTTTACTGTTTGACTCCTCCTGATCCAGCAAAACCCTACACAATCAAAATAAAAAACCTTGAGCTAATATACCTAGTCTAATATCTTCTTTCCTCAGTCATATTAGCTGTAATATTTATGGAGATAACCCTCTCATGGCCTAGTAGGGCTAGCTACTTGGCTAAGCATGGTTTGAGGTTACCTCGGAATTGCATTTCTCAACCTGAGGTTCAATCTGAGTGATAACAAGGTAGATTGAAGTCTACTGTAGGATTCAATGGATCGAAGAGGAAGAGGAAAAGATCTAGTTGGCCTCTCTTTAGCTGAACGTCACTGCTCTTGTCTGGTGGGAGAGAAAATTGCAAGGCAGCGAAAATGTGGGTAACCTTCTCTCTTAATGGTCAAATTTTGTTTTTGCATTGAGAAACCAATTTTACCCTTTGGGTTATAATCAAAAGGAATTAATGGAATGGAAACACCTAAGGTGAAGCATAGGTCAAAATGTACAAGACTTCACTGAAGAATTTAGAAAACAAGCATTTAATTTGGGCATTCCATTAGATTTAATAGAGATTGTAACCAAGTATATTGGTTCTCTGCATAAGACATTCATTATTTTTTTTTGAGCCTTCTACCATCTGTTATCACTTTGCCAGATTTCTAAGGCCAAGGAAGAAATCCAAATAGAGGTAACCACATACCATCCTTTTAATTTGGTAGCTATCCCTATCAAGCCGGAGAGGGATCTCTCCACAAAACACAACTTAGGAGGTTGAATGGATTAGGACTTTAGGCTAGGTGTGAGTTCAGGGGTTTTGATAATTGATTTTGGTTGGGTTGCTGAATGAAAGTATGGTCAAGGGAGCTAGGTCAGGGAAAATGAGATAGGGTTGCACAGATTCAATGGGGCAAGGTAGGCATAAGGCTCAGCAATTCAAGATGATTGTGATAATATGGTTTTAAGACTGATGAGAAGCTAGGAAGACCATGGGAGATGTATTCTTCCGAAACAAAGGAAAATGGACAAATTATGATAACTTTCCCTAAACAGAGCATGAGCAAGCATGTATTCTTCCTATCATCTTGAACGATATCATACCAAAAATATGTAAAGAACACAAAGACAACACATTCTAACATATTAAATTTAAGGAAAAAAAATGATAAACATCATACCACATGTATCCCAAAAAATAGTTGCAACTCTTCTTTATTAACTAGCCAAACTGAGTACAATAGTCCTTGATCAATGAGCTAGCATCCAAAATGTTTCCAACCCTTTCTAAGAGTGAAGAAAGGGAAGATATAGAAATAAAAAAAACATTCACTCATCCTCAGGGGCCAAATCCATGAGGTGAGGAAGAGATCCACAAAATTATGAACTGAAAGCTGAATTGTAGGATGGTCCAAGTGACTCATTCTAATTACATTCAAACTAATTCATTTGAATTTAGGATAAATTTAACCTAATGAAACTACCCCTAGGTAACTTATCCACAACACAATTACATTTACCATGCTCAATGACATAGGTAAAAAGATAAATTTCTGAGATAAAGTCAAAAATTACAGTGAAAAACCAAAAATATCAGCAAAAGGGCATATGCGCCATTTTTCTCTCATATGTGACCTCTCTGTTCAAGGATGATTTTGACTGAATTTTAGGTGTCCAAATCAGGCCCTATATGGATTGTTGGAAAGTCCTTCAAGTCTTATTTTTGAATATGCCTCCAGTTTTCAAAATTAAGCTGATTTGACCCCTCAAAATTTCATTCTCCCAAGACTGCTCTGTGCACAACGCTTAGGCCAAAATAAGGGTAGAAATGTGATTCTTAGCTACATTTTTTCCCTTTTCACCTGTCAAATTGCAAATAAAGCCTGGAAAAGTGGTTTTATGGAATGAATTTTTCCATAGGAATCCATTGGTGGTCTCATTTTCCTCAAAAATTTCCCCAAACATTTGCGGAACGCCTAGGGTGCTGCGCATATGACCTAATTTCTGATATGTGATTTTTCAGAAAAGCTCAAGAAAACACAGATTTTGCAAAAATGTTTCAAAATGCATCAAAATTGGCGGAGAGAGTGCTGGTGAGGTGGCTAGGCTTGGAGTGAAGCCTCTACAAGTATGTCTAACTTTATTTTCTCCTCCAGCATGGTCAATGCCTCAATCTTTGCGTTGGCTCTTTTGAGCTTGGCCATTTCAATTTTCTCCTTTTGAGAATGATGCTTGACCTTCCTCCTTAACACATCATTGCCTCTGTTAGCCTTTTCCAAAAGCTTCTGCAAATGCTGATTGACTCTATCAAGCCATTGCTCCCTATTTTCATTGATCACCATTGCAAGTTTCTCATTTAGGGTTAGCTGATCAGCAATCTGAGTCTCTTTTTGTCTTTCTAGAGCTAGAGCTCTTTTCAGCCCTCTAGTTGTAGGTTTTCCTCTTGATGCTTGTTCATTTTGTTCATCAAGCAACCCATAATTTTCAAGTGTCTCATCTAGCATAACTTTGGCCTTTTCTACCTCCCTTTGAACAGTGATGAATTTCACCTCATCAATGGTATGTTTTGTTTTCAACTGCTGGTTCTCCTGCTTAAGGAAGTTTATGAAATATTTGGCCCTGTCAAGATTATTTTGGAGCTCCTTAATATTGGCATCATTTCATTTGATGACTATACTAATGTTTTCACCATCATCATTCTCACCTACGTCAACAAGCTCAAAATCATACTCAGTCTCATGGAGGTTCTTCTGATGTCTAACCTCTGCTTGAATTTCTGCCTCTGTAACCTTCTTTTTTCCTTTTTCCACTTATTTTGTTGATGTAGAAGGCAGGTACCTTCCAATATGTGTGGAGAAAACACATGCCTGTGGCCTCTTTGGTAGGTTTTTGGCAATGGTTCAACCTCAAGCATACTAGCCCTCTTAAGCTCACTGACCTCAATCCTGCTGGGTGATCCAATCTCAGTATGAAATGGAGATGAAGGGGGTGAAATGGGTGAAGGAGTGTGATCTGATGGAGATGAAGGTCATATGGGCTGAGATGGAGGGATGGAAGTGGATGGCTAAGATGATGAAGGAACATTTTGTGCATGCTGAGTAGATGGCTCTCTGAATTTATCATTGGCTATGTAGGTACTCCATGCAATGTTTATTTCATTGAGATGATAGAGGACTATGATTTTAATGAGGGAATGAAGGAAAAGACTTGTAATTTGATGTTCATACTCCCTTTTATGGACAATAAATTCCATCTTATCTATGTTTTAGAAAATGTAGTGGGGTATGTTAAGCATCCTTACCCTAGTGAAATGCATTAAGAGGCAGATATGATAAGTATAAAGTCTTGAAAATCTACCTTTGCATAAAAGTATTTCATGATTATCTTCATGATTGGTGCATATTTTTCCCAGAGGTAAGAAAAAGGAAAGAACCTATTTTTCTCATTCTTGTATCTTGGTTTTAGGAAAGGCTCAAAGTACTGTTCCTCCAAATCACTCTTTTTGAACCACTTCTCCCCAACATTTGGTATCCCGGTGGCAGCTGAAATGATAGCAGTTGATATAGTAAAGGTGACACCAGTTAAAGTAACTTAGTTGTCATGAACTATAGATATTAAAAGTCTGGTCAACATGGCATGGTGTTGGACCCTTTGAATTTTCTCACAGAACTCATAACAACCAACATGTTTGAAGCATTTCACGACCATTGGAGAAGCCAAGAGTTCCCTAGTGCTAGTCGGCTCAAGTTTGAGTATTCTGCCCCCTTTATGTGGCCTCCTCATCTCCATTTCCTCTCCCTCACTGCATGATCTGTTTTCTTCCTCTTCTGCAATGGTTTTTTAATCAAAACCCTAAGGAAGTGTGATGATGTGGAATATGGTTTTAGTAATGAGGAATGGAAAATGGAAAATGAAGGAGATGGTGCTAGGGATGGGATGTATGAAATGGGGGAGGGGATAAGGAGTGGTAGTATGATGGGATTTAGGATGGGGATTTTGGGATTGGGAGCCTAGGTAAATTTAGCACCTAGGTCTTAGGGTTTTGGGATAAAGGGTTTAGGGGAAAGGGAATTATGTAATACAGGGTTTTGGGAATGGGTATTTTGCAATCTAGGAAGGGTATGAAGGTGTAGGGGAGTGAAAATTAGGAATTGTGAGTTTAAGAGAGAAATAATAGGGTTTTAAATGATTTTAAACACCAAATCTTAAAAAAATTTCACAACATCAACAAATGAACTTGAAGGAGGAGAGAATTGATGGAAGACACCTTTACTCACTTGCTGGAGGTCGAAAATTTTTTTGTTGAAGTTTTGGAGGAAAATTTGGTGAAATTTGAAGCAGTTTTGGCCTTTTCAGACATATTCACAGCGCCTTAAGGATGTGTGCCCTCGCTTAAGACTATGCACCCTCACAGAAGGCTATGCGCAGTGCCTGAAGGATTTTCATCCTCTCTGAAGGATATGCGCCCTCTGCTTTGTTTTTTGCTAATTTCGCTCTCTTGGAGTGTTTTCTTGTTTTTTGTAGGAGACAAATGAGTTTGAAATGATGTCAAGAAGTCTTTAATACTTGAGTGAACTTGAATTTAGATAAAAAACCCACTTTTATAATGTTTCATTTAACCTTTTGAAAACCTTGCTAATTACCCTTTTTCTTTGATTTTTCTTCTTTGCAGGATGATGTTGGTGGAGTTTGGCACTTTTAGCTTGAATTTTCTTATCTTCAGTTTGGCATATGAAGTTTGAGTTGGTTTCTTGGGACAATACTTATTACATAAAATGAGCATAAAACTACATTAAAAAAAATAAATAAATTACATCTATGTTTTGAATAGAATTACATTTTGGTATGAAAGTCATACTTTGAAACCATAATCAAAACCTTTAAAAATCATATTTACATGCTGATAAATCCTTTGCAGATTATTTAGAAAGTATTATTTGAGTCACTCTCACAGCTTTTCTCACCTTATTGAGATGAAATGGTGTGTTATGAACCTTGAAAAATGAAACCTAGTTGACCTAATGGGACCTTGAATGACCTGACTCCATGAATGACTTTGAATGACATAATGACATAGTTAAATGAGATTTTAAGATTGTTTTATGCTCAACAAGACATGAAGGTGGGCCAGAAAATGTGAATTTTTGAGGAAGAGTGAGATCTTATGACTAGTGCTACCATCAGTGAGTGAATGTTTTGCATGACCTAGTGGAACGATAAAAAAAAATTCTGAGTCGGACCCCTAATATGAATATGAAAAGAGTATATTTTGATCACTGATGGCAGAATGCAAATATTGACACTAAAACCATCAATGAGGCCAGTGTGAAGGCCATGCACATAGAAAGCAGGGGAACACATGAACAGAGTGACCACCCAAAAAGGACTGCAGCAGCCAAAAGAAGGGGAGCAAAGCCCTCTTGCACACATTGTGAGAAAGAGGGACATCTTGAAGAAAATTGTTGGAAGCTGTACCTTGAGTTTAGACCTGAGAGAAATGACAAAAAGGGGAAGCAGAAGACCGCCACCACCATACAACAAAACCAAGATTCTAAAATCGAGGAAGATGAAAAGGTCAATGTTGCAGGATTTTCACAAGGTAGAACAATTGAACTGGGGTCCAAGTCCGGTGATGAAATGAAGCTTGCAGCCTTTGGGATCATTGCCAAAGGACCCATCGATTTGGGTTCCAGTTTGGGTGATGAAACAAAAATTTCAACAAATATTGTACCAAAGATGAAAATGACACTTACTGCGGCAGATTTCAAAGAATTTGAAGAGATTAACCAAGGCATCCAAGCAGAAAATAATGAGCTAAGAAGGCTCCTACAGGAAGCAAGGGAAGAAAAAAAAAGGTTAGTATGCCAGTTACAAGCTAAGGATGAGGCCTTGGAAAAGTTTCTACATAACCAACCTGAGGTAAAAAGCAACCCTTCAATTTCATGTAATTTTCATGACAATGAATTCGCTACTTTTGAAAAGCATACTACAGGGATCGGGTCCAAACTGCTGAAGAAGATGGGGTATCAAGGAAAGTGCCTCAATATCAATGGCCAAGGCATCGTAAATCCTGTCAAAGTCGAGGAATTTCCGCGTCATGTAGGACTCAGATACACTAGGAAAAAAGTGTGAGAATGCTCCAAAATAACCATCGACCCACCAAAAAACGATGATAAGAGCACCTCCTCACACCTCAGGGACAATGAGAGACTCATGGGAACTTCTCAAAGGCACATCAGGAGGAGACGTTCCAAGATGATACAGGAGGTATGGAGGAGGATGAATCATCACAACCAAAGTGAACCCCAGAAACCTGCATGTCAAACATGTCAGGACCAAAGAGCATCCATACAGAGTCCGGTCCTCAAAGATATTCCACAGGAAAATCCTCTACAGGGGGATGACCCATTTACCTTATTAAGTAAAATATTGTTCTTTTATGGGTCTTAGTGTGATGACCACATTTTTAAATCATACGTTGCAAGTAAATGTAAACGTGATGGCGTGTTTCCCATCACCTCGAAATGCAACAATGATGTTTTGGCCTTTCCTTCGCTTTGTTATACTTGCGTCTTCCACTTGATGAGATATTCTGAAATTGATCGATTCCGTAGTTGTCGAGTTCTTGTTTCCGTGACCGCTTCCGGTTCCAATATGATTTTTCCTTCCTCATCAAGTTTTGGCAATACTGTTTGAACTGGAAGATTTTCACCTATAACCTTCTTTAAGCATGAAACATGGAAAACTGGATGTGCTCGCGAAGAAGCAGGAAGCTCCAATTTGTATGCCATAGTACCAATCTTTTGCAACACCTTGTAAGGACCATAGTACTTTGGCGATAATTTATTATCCTTCTTAGCTTGCTTGAGGGACATTTGTTTGTATGGTTGTAGCCATAAAAATACCCAATCTCCTACATCAAAACTTCTCTCATTGCGATGTTGATCTGCCTGTTGTTTCATTCGATTTTGTGCCAAATTCAGGTTATCCTTTAAGAGTTGGAGAACTTCTTGCTGATGCTCGATGTGATCTTCCACTGCTTGAACCTTTGAATTTTCCCTTAAAGATGATGTGATCAATGGTGGATGATATCCATAAAGTGCCATAAATGGGGTCATTTTTGCTGCAGTATGGAAGGAAGTGTTATACCACCATTCAGCGAGAGGTAACCACTTGGCCCATTGTGTTTGTTTATCAGATACAAAACAACGAAGATATCCTTCCAAACATTTATTTACTATCTCAGTTTGACCATCAGATTGAGGATGATAAGGTGAGCTATGAGCTAATTGAGTACCCAAACAAGAAAATAACTCCGTCCAAAAATTTCCAGTAAAAATGGGATCTCTGTCGCTCACAATAACCCTTGGGCTTCCATGTAGCTTTTAAATTTTGTCCATAAATGTAGTAGCAACTGTACTTGCTTTAAATGGATGAGACAATGCACAAAAGTGTGCATACTTGGTAAGTCTATCAACTACCACCATGATGACATTCTTGCCTTCGAACTTCGGTAAACCTGTGATAAAATCCATTGAAATCTCCTCCCAACGTTGACTTGGAATGGATAAAGGTTGTATAAGTCTCGGGGTCTTAATTGTCTCCACTTTATTCTGCTGGCAAACCAAACATTCCGCCACAAACTTTTGAATATCAGATTTAAGGCCATCCCAAAAAAATTCTTTCTTCACCCTGTGGTAAGTTTTTAAAAATCCCGAGTGTCCTCCTAAAGGAGAAGTGTGCAATTCCAGAAGAATCTTTTGTTTTAGTTGGGAATTATTACAAAGATATAAACGATCTTTGTACCATAAGGAATCATTTTTCCAACTAAATGTATCAGATGTACTAGGATCTTGCTGCAACTTTTGAATGAGTGTCCATACATCTTTGTCCTTCTTCCGTTCATCTCTTGCTTCGGTTATCCAATCTGGTTGGATAATAGAAATGTCACAAAGCAATGCTTCCACCTCTTCATTCTTTCTTGAGAGTGCATCTGCAACAACATTAAGCTTTCCTTTTTGTAGATTATTTCAAAGTCATAACCCAACATATTTGTGACCCATTTTTGCTGCTCTTCTGAAGATAGTCTTTGTTCCAAAAAGTGTTTAAGACTATCATGATCAGTTTTTACCTTGAAGTGTCTTCCCATTAGGTAAGTTCACCATTTCTTTAGTGCATGCAGTATTGCTGACATTTCCTTCTCATAAATAGGTTTCTGTAAATACTTTCCTTTGATTGGACGACTTTCAAAAGTAATGGGTCTTCCTTCCTACATTAAAACAGCACCAATTCCATTTCCTAAGGCATCACATTCCACAATAAAGGTTTTTGTGAAGTCTGGCATAGCTAAGACCGGTGCTAGGCACATTGCCTCTTTAAGATGTTCAAAGGCCTTAGTTGCTTTAGGAGTCCATGAAAATGCATCTTTCTTCAATAATGTTGTTAGAGGTGCTGCTATTCTCCCATAATTCTTAACAAACTTGCGATAATAGCCTGTTAACCCGAGAAATCCTCGCAATTGCTTTATTGTCTTGGGGACTTTCCATTCCTTAATGGCTTTAATTTTGTTAGGGTCTACTTTCACACCCTCGTGAGATATAATATGACCCAGATATTCCACCTCTTGTACTCCAAAGAAACATTTGGATGTTTTGCATATAATTGTTTCTCCTGCAATAGTTTGAGCACCCTGTCAACATGTTCAACATGATCCTTCCAAGACCTTCTGTAGATTAGTATATCATAAAAAAATACTAGCACAAATTTTCTAAGGAAGGGTTTGAAAAATGGAATTCATCAACCCTTGAAATGTAGAAGGTGCATTGGTAAGGCCAAAAGGCATGACCAAAAATTCATAATGACCCTCATGAGTTCGAAATGCTGTTTTTGGAATATCTTCAGTCTTAATTCTAATTTGATGATATCCTGAACGAAGATCCAACTTGGTAAAATAAATTGCTCCATGTAATTCATCCAATAATTCATCAATCACAGGAATGGGAAATTTATCTTTAATGGTGAGCTTATTGAGCTCCCTATAATCCGGACACATGCGCCATGATCCATCCTTCTTGTGTACCAATACTGCAGGAGCAGAGAAAGAACTTTGACTAGGTTGAATTATACCCGCCTCTAACATTTCTGCAATCATACGTTCAATTTCGCTCTTTTGGAAGTAAGGATATATATAAGGCCTGATGTTTGGAGGAACACTTCTTGGAATCAAATGAATAGCATGATCATGATCACGAATAGGTGGGAGTCCTTTGGAAGTTTCAAACACCTTGGAATGATTGTCCAAGACTTGTTGGAGATATGCAGAAATAGATGATTTTGATGTTGGAACTTCTAGTGAGCATAATTGTGCAATTACGCCTCGCTGTTCTTTCTTTAGAAGCTTTGTCATGACATTAGAGCTTATTATCCTTCCTGGCTTCCCCGCAATACCCCGTAATTCAACTTCCTTTCCTTCAGAAAAAAATTTCAAGAAAAGTTCTTGAAAATTAAAAGCTACCGTCCCCAAAGATTGTAACCATTGTACTCCTAGTACAACATCAGCACCTCCCATAGGAATGGAAAGCATTGGACTAGTCAATACATATTCCCCCATGGTTAGCTTAATATTATGGCATTTTCCAGAGCAATTTATAGTTCCTCCATTGCAACCATCACTTGACATTCTGGTGCTGGGTATAGGAAACAATTTAATTCCTTGGCTACCTTACAATGAATAAAATTATGGGTGCTACCTGAATCAATCAACACTATTACCTTTTCTTCTTGATTTGTCCTGCTATCTTGAGAGTTTGAGGAGTGGTAATTCCTGCCAGTGCATTACATGATATGGTCGGATTCATTTCTTCCTCTTCTAGGGCTGGTTCCTGGTGTATATCCTCTTCTTGTTCATTTCTTCTTCCTCTTCACAATCTATGTAAAATAATTTCTTCTCAGCACACTTATGACCTTTAGTGTATTTTCTATCACAACTGTAGCAAAGCCCTTTTTCCCTTTTTTCTTCCAATTTTTGTGGTGTCAACCTTGTAGGTTGTGGAAATCTAAGCGTAGCCACACTTCCTTCTTTATAGAATTGAGTGGTAGGCTTCCTTGTTGCCATAATTTTACATTCAACTTTTCTTGCCAACCTGAATGCCTTCTCCAATGAATCAGGTTCCAGAACGCGAACTTCATGTTGAATGTTATCCTTTAAATTGCCTATGAAGAGATCAATCCTGTGTTCCTCTGGAATATCAGTTACCCTTATATTCAATTTTTGGAAGTCCTCAATGTGCTACCCCACTAAACCCTTTTGTTTGAGATTTATCAATTGTCTAAAGAAGGTGTTGCTCTTTGTATCCTCATAATGTGCTATCATTTCCTTCGTAAAAATTGACTAAGTGACAATTTTTTTACGGGAGCAAAGCCATCGATACCATACAAATGTATTTTGTTCTAAATGCAAAGTTGCAATGCGTACCTTTTGTGTGTTTTGCACATTATGGAGATCAAAATATTGCTCCATCTGTAGTATCCATGTTACAGGATCCTTTCCATCAAACTTCCTCATATCCAATTTTGGAATATGGTGGTTCTTCCTGCCAACATTAGAGTTTATGAAATCACGATTAACATTTATTTTTTTCTCATTATGAGGTTCTTCTACTATATTTTCACCATTATAAAACCTTTCTTGTATCAACTTTGTCAAATCTTCGATGTTTGATTTTAGATCATCCATCTTTGCTTCCATGCCAGCTTCCATTCCATCCATCTTAGCTTCCAGGCCATCCATCTTAGCTTCCACGCCTTTCTTCAAACCGTCCATCTTCACTTCCACGCCATCCATCTTAGCTTCCATGCCTTTCTTCAAACTGTCCATCTTCACTTCCACGCCTTTCTTCAAAACTTCCATTTCATTTTTTGTTGCTCTTTGCGAAGTGAAATTTGTTGCACTTGCTCTTGTAATTTTGATAGATCATGTTGCAATTCTTCATCTTCATGAGTGATGGTAGAGGCATTCGAAGGCTTAATGGGTGTTGAATTATTTTTGAGGGCGCCATTTTAGAATCCAATATTGATACCTATTCTACAATACTATGGAATCAATTAAAGCCCAGTTATACCAAATAAGACTTATGCAATTTGAAAAAAATACACACCTTTTTCTTGCTTTTGAGGAGCTTGATATAAAAACTGAATTAACTTTGTGATTTAGGATATTCAATATCTGAAATTCTATTTTGTAGTATCCCTCGACTCTTTCAAATTCTTCTCGAATTCGATCTATAATTTCCAGTTCCCCAAGACAAAGTTGTGTCCAATCTCCCACAACGACCTAATTTTGGACTGGTTCAGTAGAGCAAACTTGTAGGACTTTCCACGTGTCACTGTTTCATCCTTTGTCTCTAAAATTGATAGCCAAGAAAGTATAGTCCGTGTAATTGCAACCACTTTTTACGGCACTCAAATCCACTGCCCAGAGAGAGAGTTATGAAGATTTTCCCACGATCACCTCTTTGAGATGAAATTAAGGAGCCTGAAAAAGACGTACCTTCCACAAATCATATCTCCAAAAATGCTTCGAACCAAGATCTGAAATTTTTTGATGATGTTCCTCAGGATTTCGGCTTCGCACCCTATGAATTTTAGCTTCTGCAACTTCGTAGAAAAAAAATTATAGCGCAAATGCCACGATGACCTGTTTAGGAGCCTGAAAAAAGACCTAACTTCCACATATGATATCTGCGAAAATATTGCAGAACCAAGCTCTGAGAATTTTTTGAAAATCTTCCTTGATTTCAGCTTCGCACCTAAAATTTCAATTTACAAAACCGTGAAAAAATTTATAAGCGAAAATGCCACGATGACTTTGTTTGGAGCAGCGAAACCCTAGAATCCAAAGCTCTGATACCAAATGTTGTGTAACCAGCTCCAAAAAGAGAAGAAAAGAGATATAAACGCCTTAGAAATGAGCCACTTCGAGGGGGCAACCTCCAATACATTACATAAATGAGCAATTCTTGGATGATTCAATTTACAAAACCTCCTTTCTATATATAGGAGTCCATGGGGCCATAATGTAATCCTAGTGGGCCACAATGTAATCCTAGCCGACCTAACAATAATAATTTAAGGGCACAATAATAACAAAATGGGGGTTACAAGGGTACAATAATAACAATAAGGGGGTTAGACTAACAATAATAAGGGACTATACTAGTAATATAGGGACCTAACAGCCTTCCTAGACTCAGAGAGGGCTCTCTCTATTAGATTCAAAGGATGTGTTCTTGTTTGCTTTTGGGTGGTTGATTTTAGGCTAGTTATTAAGTGTAAGGTTTGTTTATTGTTTTGGTTGGGTAAGATGGTCAAGTGGAATAGGTGGAGTGAGAGGTATTTAAATCATTGGGATATGGAGTCAATGAAAGTCATGAGTGTCTCAATGATGAATCAGAGTGCATAACAGGGCCAATCTAGCAAGGTCAATGGATCCTTAAGGTAATGTATGAAGTGGGGTGGACATCAAGTTTGGGAAAAACAAGGTAGGGAAAAGGGTAGTAAAGTATCCTTTGTCATTTACCCATGAAAAATAAGGTCTTAAATATGATAAGCACACTATACTAAGCATGAGTTAGGGCAAACCATTTACTCAATGATAGCACTTAAACAAATAAATATCCAAGATAAACATTCCAGTGAAACATAGAAAGCAGAAGAGCTTCTAAATTTAGTAAATTCACCTTTAGAATTAGAAAACATATAAGATGACACAATAACTTTCATCAATAAAATAAGGAACTCCTAAAAATTGTTGATTAAGCTATAAATAACTTTGAGGTAAACTGATAGGCATGGGAAAAGGGAAAGATCAGAACAAGACCTCTTTGACTTAACCTAGCAAGTAGTACTTCAAAGAGAGGTTTCAAGCCAGAGTTTAGATAGTTTCAAACAAGCAGGGATTACCATGAAGCATATTTGTAAAATATCATATTAATCCATAGATGAAACAAAAAAGCATAAGGAGGCTTGAAGAGCAGCTAAGAATTCTTCAAACTCACCCAGTAGAGGAAAACATCAAGGCCATAGCAAACAGGAGGAATAAGGTGCTTCAAGGAGCATTTATCAACCTATACTTTTCTGTTCTATAGTAACTAAGAAGAGTGAAACATAATGATAAAAATAAAACTTAAAAAAATTAAGAAGACATCACCATTAACCAAGCTTAGGAATCCTACAAACAAGTTTCTCCATCATCAATCCAAGCAAGCCATTCATCAACATCACAAAAACAATTTCTTCTCCAAGCTTGTAAAAAACATATATTTCTCTCAAAGCTCATCAAATTCCAACATTTACAATCAAGTCCTCGTGCTCTATTTATCTATCAAATGAGGAGGTGGAAACCATAAGAGGTTTCTAGAAACCCTAAAAAACCTCATAAATGTCATAAATGTGCTTGAAGACCATGCAAGGCCCAAGAAACATAATATCTAAGCTAATAAATGAAAAATAAAATAACATAAATCCTCAATCAAATCTGGAGTAATTTTCCCAAGAAAACATTAAAAAATCATTTTTCCATCAATTTGTGTGTTTTGTTGACTTTTGGCCAAAAACACACTACACAGTCCATTTGCGCAGCACCACCTTCAGTAGAAAATAGGCTCTGTTACAACTAAGTTTTGGACCACTTCCCGATTCAGATTTTTCTCCAAGATAGCTCTTTGGAAGGCTTGCTAAGTTCTCTTTCCAGATATGCCTTTGGTTTTTTGATTGGGCCCCTGTAACCTGTTCAAAAAGTTAAAATCCCAACACTGCACTACACAGTCCATTTGCTCAGCACCAAAAATAGGTACTTTTGCAACCAAGTTTTGGACCCCTTCCTGATGTCAGATGTTTCTCCATAATGGCTCGTTGGAAAGCCTGATGAGTCCAATTTCTATATATTATTATTATTATTATTTTTTTTTATTATTTTTTTTTTATTTTTTATTTTTATTTTTTTTTTATTTATTTATTTATTTATTTTTTTTTTATTTTTTTTTTCTGATTGGGACCATGTAACCTATTAAAAAAGTTAATTTCGCAAGATTACTATTAGCACAACGCCACCACCAACAGAAAAATAGGCTCTGTTGTAGCCAAGTTTTGGACCACTTCCTGATGTTGGATTTTGCTCCATGATGGCTCGTTGGAAAGGATGTAGAGTCCTATTTCCAGATGTTCCTTTGGTGTTCTGATTGGAGTTGATTTTCCTTGTCAAAAGGTGCGTTTCCCAAGAATAGTAAAAACGTGCTGAGTGATGGTGAAAACATGTAGAGTGCTGGTGCAGACAAATTTTGGAGGCCTTACTTAACTCCAAATTGAGCTCATGATAGTGCATTGTAAATATTTTCAAGTCTATTTGTCTTTTGACCCATCAAGCAAGTCATTTGGACACTCTCACTATGAGAAAACTTGATTTTCCCGAGGTGACTCAAGTAGTGCAAAAATTCTCCTGTGACACCTGTATTATTGACATTGCTCCCAAACCATGATACCTGTATAAAATATGAAGGAGGGTTTTCTTCGTGGCCCTGTGATGGAAAAAAATATCTCTCAATTTTTTCAAATGCATCTCTTTTTGGTCAGAAACATATTTTTAAACAAAACTGGCCCTAGGTGTGGCAAATGACTTGGCCCTTGGAATGAATTCTTGGAAAATGATGGAGGAATGATGTTTATGAGTTGGTGTGAAATTATGCTTGCTGATATGATCTAGAAAATAGATCCTTTTCTCTTATGCCTCCTTTACATAGCAAACCCTAGCTTAGTTGGAAGAGGAAATTAGGGTTTGGTGTAGGGGATTTAGGATTGCGTTGTAGATGGAGGGGAATGAAGGGGTTAAGGGTTGTCTAAATTCTTGGGGAAATTTTGGGGGATAGGGATAGATGTTAGAGAGTAGGGGAAAGTGTTATTTCAAGAATTGAGTGAGGGGAAAGGGTCTAAAGGGAAAAACATAGGCCTAGTCTTGAAAAGTGTCAAATTGTAGCAATAGGCTAGGTTTTGTAGAAAAATGATGAGTTTGAGGGATAGGAGCGATGTGAAGTTTTTATGAAGGTATATTAAGGATAGGAGGAAGTGTAAGAGCATGAAGATACAAGCCTTGTTGATGTTTAACCATGGAGGTCATGAAACCAAGGAAAATTCCCTTAAAAACCGTAGATGGACAATGGAGGAGTTAGACAAAACAAAATAGAGGGCTGAGGCCAAAGGTGGAAAAACATAGAGATAATGAGTGGCATGAGCCCATGATGGGTCCTTTGGGAGTAGTGAACTAACCTTGACATGATGGGATGATGAAATAGTGAAAATTTATCCTAAGGATAATAAAGGCAGTGAGATTTTTAGAACTCACAATGTTCATGAACTTTGTTTCTAGAAATCTAGGATAAGTATTTAGTCATCCATGAGAAGAAAAAATTACTGATGACTAACAGTGGCTCCACTTGGGGAGGGAAACTCCTTTTCAAGAAGTGTCCAGAACTTCAGATCTCTTGGTTTTATGAAGACTAGTACCTCATCCAATGGGTGGATTTTTACTTCTTTTTCATTTGTTGATGCTTCTTTGAAGTTGTGATCTCAATAATATTAAAAGCATGGTTAGCTCAACTTCATCTCTACCTACCCAACCTACTTTCCTAACATTTTTTTTTCACTTGGGTGCACTTGGACTAACAAACCCTTGACATCATTTTATTTTGAAAGCATAAAAGACTATCTATTTCTACCCTTATTACTTCCAAGAGTTCAGACTAGGCTAATGAAATCTCTTATTCACTACCTATTCTAATCATTTGTCAAGATTAAGCTGTTTGACAAACTTTATTCTCTATTCTACTGACATGAAAATCAAAACATGATCAAACCAGGATTAGGCATTCTGATTTTCCATGGGCCATTGCATTTGGACAAGATGCACACACACATTACTTTTGTATAATGAAAAACTAGAAAACATGAGGGCTGTGATTCAAAATTTGTTAGGCATCCCTATCTTTTCTCTTTGGTTCAGTTTTGAGCATGTGGAACCAATATCTTTCATTCCTAATCTATCCTTTTTGACAAGTCAAGTTTGAATGATTTGACAAGGTCTCTTTCACTAACTTATCGACAATAAATTGAAAACATGTTTAACCATGATTAGGCTAGATGACTGAACAAGACTTTTTTGGCACAAGGAGTGGCATTTAGGCTTGCACACTTTCAACATTACTATTTTTTTTGGGTATGGGGTTGCACCTCTTTTCAAATCTGCCCTCTTTTTTCACCTTTTCTCTGTTTTTGTGTTTTCATTTTCAAAACAATATATAACTAAAAGATGCTCAAAGGTTGAGTTTATTTTCATGCCTATCTATCCTAATCTAATTTTTACATGATATACATTTAGCTGATGAAATCTCTTTTCCAATACAACCAATCAAGCAGATGATTGCATGAGGGATCTTGGTTCAACTCTTTGAGGGTGCTGACAAAATCAAAAGGCCACTCCCACCTTACTTGTGTTTGAACAACAGTGCCTAAAATTTTTCTTACACTTTGAAACAAACTGCTCTTGACATGATTTACTCCCTCTTCAAATGTTTTTAACAAATCAACAAAGGGATCTTGAAACAATACTTGAATGTGAAGATTTGGTAAATAAGCTCTATCCAGGAATGCTTCTTCCTCCACTTGGTTGAGCTTGGGACTCCTTTGGGAAAGAAAATATACCTCTTCCTCATGATCATATGAACTGGTGGACTCATCATAGATTGCAATGTTATCCTTTAGAAAACCTGATGGGTTTTGATAGAGTGGGATCAGTTCTATGTGAAAAATACCATGTTGATGAGTAGGAGCACTCCTTGGCAACAAAACTTCTTGAGAAATAAGTGTAGCAACTTTCTTGTGATCATCAATTTTCAAGGCTTCATTTGCTTCCAAATTTTATAAGCTTTCCTCATCACTCTCATAGATGTTATGCATTGGTTGGTTACCTTTCTCAAGTTGAAAAAATTGAGCTTCCTCCCAAAAACCAAGTGTTGAATGATCTGCAAAGTTACCTTATTTTTGGAGAACATCATCATTATCAACATATTGATCAAACCTTGGAGAATCATCAATATAATTAATGTTACCAACTGCACATATTGGACTATCAGATTGTTTCTCTTTGAATTGATCTATAAATCCATTTTCTGCTATGTGATAGCTAGGATTAGGAGGAAAATAAATAGAAATGTTCTGGTCATATGAAATATTAGAGGTTGACTGCATGTTTATCAACTGATCTATCTCCTCTTTAGTTAAAAAAGGAAGCATTTTTTTCTTTCTTTGGATATAACTACAACAATCCTCTTTCTCTTGTTAAGGCTGATTTTTAGGCTTAATGTCTTCTTGAGCCTCACCTAGGAGAGATGATGAATAATCACTTGTGCCTTTAGAGAGATCCTGTGGGTTCTCTTTCATTCCCTGTTTTATTTCATATCAACCAAATTTTATTGATTTTCGTGAGAGTTAACTTGAGCATGAGATTCATGAATAGCTGCTAAGAGATCTTCAGGATGAAAATTTTCTTTGATAATCTGAAATGAATTAAAGCATAAGGGTAGAGACCCTAAAGGTTTTGACTTCTTCTCTATTTCGGATTTTGTGATTTCAATATGGTTTAAGGGAAATATCTTTGGATATGCAAAAGGGTTTGCATCATCCATCTTGTCCCCGATTGATTCTTTAGAGCATTCCACCTTGTTTTCCTTTGCAATTTGCTTGTAATGCTCTCTTAGTAGTGAAGCACAAGATATAGGAAGGTATCTAGTACTTACTTGACAACTTTCAACATCTTCTTCTTTGTAATATTGCTCAATATGCATATTTTAATTTTTATTCTTGCCCTGTAATGACTGAGTTTGTTCTTCCCAAGGAAAAGGTATAGGCTGTTTTGAATAAGCAGCGCCAACCTCAACCTTGTACTCTTCCTCTTTCCTGCCAAGTATATGCATCATTTTTCTGATTGTATCTGTCAACATCTCTAGCTTTACCTCTGAAGACATCAGTTTCTCTTGAGCTACTTTGTCCTTCTTTATAGCTTCTAACTTTGATCTCTTTCTAGTATGTTGAATTCCACAGTAATTTCCATATTCTGCATTTCTTCCAAGTTTGAAGGGTCTTTTTCTCTTATCTGGAAAGCCATCTCAGGGTCAAAATCATTTGGGTAGTGCAAGAGAGCCCACCCTAGGGGTGGCTTTATCTTAGCAAGTATTGCATGGTATACTTTATTGAACCTGGCTAAAATTGTTGTACCGTCTCCCCTGGATTTATTTTCAAATGGTTGTAGTCCTTTATGATGAGAAGATAATTTCCCATGACTGCCCACCTATCTAAGAAAACTTGAGTGAATTGATGAAAGTTGCTAATGATTGCAGCTGGAAGGTCCTTAAACCAACTCTTAATTTTTCCTTGTAATGATAAGGCAAACATTCTAATACGCACATCATCTTATTCTAAATCAAATAGGTCAAGTAAACCCTCAAGATTTTGAATGTGTTCTTCAATTGGTGACTTTTGAGTTTTCTCCGTCAAATCTAGGTAGTTTATTTGAAAGATTTGCAGGGAGGGCCTGGAGGATAAGAGGCAAAACTAGAGTCTTGTATATTTCTGGGACCTTTGTGGGTATAGGTAGTGCAAAAAGAGATTGATGATTGTTTGAGGTTTCAACAAGAGTAGGAAAGGTAGCATGAGGCTCATGTTTCACTAAGTCTTACACAGGTGTATCTGGGGTAGGCACAGGTGTATAAGTCTGCTCAAGGTTTGCAATTTGAGGGTCAACTTTTTGAGGCTTGAGATATTTCCAATGATTAGTGTAGATCTCAGCAGTGTATTCTTAATCAGGCTTAAAGAAAGATAGAACATGGTTATAGTTAAAAACAATAATTTTTTGAATCCAACCTAGGCCTGAGTGATTTTTCTTTCTAGGATGACTGGTCATGTTTCAGATTCTTCCTCCAGTGGAGTCTTCATGTCTATTGAGAATTTTTGGAGTCGCCAGGTGGATGATTTCAACTATTTTAAGGTAGGCTGCTATCCACCATCAGCAACTAAATACCAAGATAAGGGTTTTTGTAGGTTTTCTGAGATCTAAGGAATACTTATTTTGTCACTAACTCAAAGGGTCCACCGTGATCGCCAGAATGTTAGGGTCCCGTGATTTAGTAGATTGGTAGACCAAATGACAGGGTAACATAAAACTAATCTTTGGAGTCCTATGACCTAGCCTTCCTGGACTCAGAGAGGGCTCTCTCTATTAGATGCAACGGATGTGTTCTTATTTTCTTTTGGGTGGTTGATTTTAGGCTAGTTATTAAGTGTAGGGTTTGTTGATTTTTTTGGTTGGGTAAGATGGTCAAGTGGAATAGGTGGAGTTAGAGGTCTTTAAATCATTGGGCTATGGAGTCAATGAAATTCATGAGTGTCTCAATGATGAATCAGAGTGCATAACAGGGCCAATCTAGTAAGGTCAATGGATCCTTAAGATAATGTATGAAGTGGGGTGGACATCAAGTTTGGGAAAGACAAGGTAGGGAAAAGGGCAGTAAAGTATCCTTCGTCATTTACCCATGAAAAAGAAGGTCCTAAATATGATAAGCACAAGATACTAAGCATGAGATAGGGCAAACCATTTACTCAATGATAGCACTTAAACAAATAAATATCCAAGATAAACATTCCAGTAACATAGAAAGCAGAAGAGCTTCTCACTTTAGTAAATTCACCTTTAGAATTAGAAAACATATAATATGACACAATAAATTTCATCAATAAAATGGGGAACTCCTAAACATTGTTTATTAAGCTATAAAGAACTCTGAGGCAAACTGATAGGCATGGGCAAAGGGAAAGAACAGAACAAGACCTATTTGACTTAACCTAGCAGGTAGTACTTCAAAGAGAGGTTTCAAGACAGATTTTATATAGTTTCAAACAAGTAGGGCTTACCATGAAGCATATTTTTAAACTAGCATATTAATCCATAGATGAAACACACAAGCATAAGGAGGCTTGAAGAGCAGCTAAGAATTCTTCAAACTCACCCAGCAGAGGAAAACATCAAGGCCATAGCAAACAGGAGGAATAAGGTGCTTCAAGGAGCATTTTTAAACCTATACTTTTATGTTCTATAGCAACTAAGAAGAGTGAAACATAATGATAACAAGAAAACATAAAAAAATTAAGAAGACATCACCATCAACCAAGCTTAGGAATCCTACAAACAAGCTTCTCCATCGTCAATCCAAGCAAGCCATTCATCAACTTCACAAAACCAATTTCTTCTCCAAGCTCAGAAAAACCATATATTGCTCTCAAAGCTCATCAAATTACAACATTTACAATCAAGTTCTCATGCTCTATTTATCTAGAAAATGAGGAGGTGTAAACCATAAGAGGCTTCTAGAAACCCTAAAAAGCCTCATAAATGTCATTGTTAATTAGCTTAAATTGTTTTAACAAATTAGCTCCACATAAATTATCAGCTTGGGAAGTTGTTTATTCCAAAGACAATCACACACTAGATATGCTCAGAATTCAAAAGAAAAAAATAATGTTGTAGTAAAAGCCACCTGATGATTAATCATACAAATCTATTATTACACCTTTGTTTAATCAGCTGAAGTTACTTATGTTATAGTAGAAGTAATTCCTCTATTGCGATTTTAAGAATCAAACTAGAAATCGACACGGAAGAAACCAATCAACCATAACGGTATGAAGACTATTCCTTTAAATAGGAACTTCAGCACCTCTTTGACACTAATCACTGCCTTAGAAAAGATAAACTCAAGAGAAACGAGGACCATTATTCCCATGAACGGGAACCTTGAGCGCGTACGTCTCCTGATGCACAAAAATCCTGCTACTTGAGGAAAGAAAGGCAATCAATGGGAATATGACCCTATTCCTTTGTACAGGAATCTTCAGCACCTGCTTCCCAGCATCAATCATACATTCAAACAAATAACAGAAATAGATCCCTTAACTTCTTAAGATTGAATGTACTAAACACATGCAGCGTTAAAGGAAACATAATGCTCAATAAACTACAGAACTGTGTAACTGGTGTTTCAGCAAACAGAATTAAAGTAAAGTGCAAATATCATAAAGAAATCTAACAAACTACAGGAACAGTCGAGCGAATCTTGTGAGGAAGGCGGGCCCTTTCCTTCTCACAAGATTCCCCAGGGAAAGGATTAAATTGAAGCGCTCAAAAGGAACTTTTATTCATCTGTCAAAAGAAATGATACATTACAAATGGAGTCTAGCTCCTGTCCTCTCAAACACAATGTTCTCCTGTAGTTTTTGAACTCCCTTCTAATGATGACGTCTCCTCTTTTTAAAGAGGAGACATCTCTTACAATTACATTAGAGCGAATCTACGTTTATCCCAAATCTGTTCTTCTTTCTTAAAACAGGGCTATTCTGTTCTTCCATAAAAAGATATTGTTACAACAGATACAAAAAGAGTACTATCTTCAGAATAATCCGTGTAACCACGTCTTCATGTTGTTGCCATTGTTCCAAAAAATACTCTTCCAGAATCGCAAATTACGAATAGTGACGGAATTTGCGTGCCTGCTGACTGTTTCAGCAACGGAGTCGACTGTTTCAGCAACGGAGTCGACTGTTTCAGCAACGGAGTTTGACTGTTTCAGCAACGGCCGATTGTTCCAGCACAACACATAAATTATCTGCGATCTTTTAGACTTATGTTAGCAACAATCTACCTTCGATTAATGATGAAATATAAGAGTAATATGGAATTATATGTAAACAAATTAAATATATAGTAAAGAAGAGGATTTTATATACCTTTGGATAAAGTGAATGAAAATGATGATGGAATCCTTTTTAAACATGGTTATAAAGGTAAGGTGGTGTCAAAATATATAGTAAAAATGGTACATAGTGAGGTCCTAACATCCCCCCCAGCTGAAAGGGTTGCATGTCCTCAGGCAACTCCTAGTCTGAGTCAGAGTCTGAGTACTGACTCTGTGCATGCAAGTTGCTCAAGTAGTAGCTGGAGAAGGTGGCTTCTGTCGGAGCTCGGAATCCTCGATTGTTCTGCAATTGCTGCCATGCTACAGCCTCATCTCTGTCAGCCAATTGGTAGTGACACTGGTATTTTTCTGCAGGCATCCATAGAATTGGAAAATGAAAATGGTAACCAATCCAGTTTGCTCCACAATGCCGAATGCATCTGATGTAGTTAGGTACCCTGGAGAGTGCAGCTTGAAGATTATCAGGGCTGAAAGGGTGATACTCTTGTCTTTCCTTGCATGACTGTTGCCAAAACATAGTGTTGGCATTCAATGCAGTAGTCTCCTTTACTCTGATTAGCTGTAGACACTTTAAAAGTGTTGAAGCCTGCAGTTGTTGTATGTACCTGTGCATTCCTGGCTTCTGCAAGAATCGGTGATATTGTGCTACAAACATAGCCGGATTTGAAGGTTCCGGTCTAATCCAAAGGAGCCAATTCTCCTCATTATGCCTACTTGCAATGAACGCAGTTTGCCAGGTGAGCTGATTGGCCAGGAATGAAACGAATGCCCTTATTTGTACATCACCTACAATTGGAGTGAGATTGAATTTTCTATTCTCAGGCATGGCCTCGTTATGGAGATAAAGTTCACACAACAAATGTTGGTCACTTTCAGGGGCCTCAGCAAAAGTCTTAACAAATTGTTCCGCAGTAAGAAATTCATGAGGTCTGCCATCCTTTATTGCCTTCAATTGAAAATAAACCAAACGTTCAGAGAGGAAGAGAGAATAATTCACGGAGGGTTTTCCGGTAGCCATCAATTTTTGCACTAATGAAAACATCAAAACCAACTTTTCCTTTGATTCTTTGACTTCTTTCTTGGAATCCCTGAGCTGTTGCAATGTCTGTTCCCAAATATCCTAGTTGGCATACATGTGATTCTTCCATGCTAACTTATGCTGCTGTAATATTTTATCTTGATCTACAACATATTGTTTCTTCCAGTTGTTCATAAGTTCTAATTGTTTCCATGGCAGGGTCTGTGTCCCGGCATTAGAAGTACTGGGTTGGGGCATTGTCTTAGTGGCTGAGCTGACTAACTCAGGGCTGGATATCTGTGGTTGGGGCATTGTCTGAGTGGCTGAGCTGACTAGCACAGGGCGAGATATCTGTGGTTGGGGCATTGTCTGAGTGGCTGAGCTGACTAGCACAGGGCGAGATATCTGTGGTTTAGTTTCTTTTTCCAGACTTTTTGAGGGCCCTACTGGTTCTTGTGTGGCAGTAGGGCGTTCTTCTTTAATTGCAGCTGATGTAGATGCCTCAGATACCTGAATTTTGACTACTTTGTATCCTGCCTATTGGTAAATGTTACCACACTCATGGCACATGTATTCTCTGCATGGATCCTTCTTTTGTGCTGATGTTGTGTGTGCTAGCATGTAGAGATTCAATTCTCTATCAAAGGCTTCTCGTGCCATGATTAATTCATTCTTATAGGCCTCTAGTTATGACTTCAAAAACTCATTTTCCTCCAATAAAGATGCCATAGTGTGTGAACCCTGTGTGCTGGTTGATTCTGCTGGGGTTGCCTGCTGATCCACAGCTGTAGCTGGTTCTTGTGGAGCAGCTACAGCTGGTTTCCCTGTATTATCATGCTTGGTGTATGATTCTTGTACCACGGTGGCTGGTTCTTGTGTTTCAGCCTCTGGGTAAGTGACTGGTTCTTGTGTGGCAGTCACTGTTTGAGCCATAAACGATGTCATGTTATCCCGGGGCACTGGTTCTTGTGTGGCAGTGCCACCAGACGAGACGGGTTGGGGAATTTGGAATGGTGGTGAGGATTGAAGTTTTAACAGGATAGTGGCGGGGTCAGGGGAAATGGGAGTAACTCCTGTTTCAACAATCATTTTCATTTTCCTTTTTGGTAGGAAAGCAGAGAAGTCAGTGTCTTTCCTTTTCTTTGTAGGAGAAGATTCTTTTCTAGGGGAAGGGCTTTCGGAAGAAGTGAAAATTTGGGATGTGGCCCTTGTTTGTCGTTTTGAGACAGAGACTGTTAGGGTTCGTCTCTTTCTTTTATGAGTAGGTGGAGATGGGGGTGTTGGAGAGTCATTGCTAGGGATAGGAGTAGTGGGAAGGGGTGACTCTACTAAGTGGGACGAACTTGGGGGTAGGTCAACTGGTTCTGAGGATGGAATTACCGGGGGGTCTGGAATATCATCCAGTTGCCTTTAATAAGAACTCTCAGGAGTTTCTTGGGAATTTCCGGCTTGTTGGGGAATTTCGGCTTGCTGGGGAATGAGGGGTGGATTATTCAGAGGGGGGTTTTGTTGAGCAAAACCCCTCTGAATTAATAATTGACATAAATGATGATGGGTAAGGGATAACAATGGGAATTTAACCCGTCTGCAATAATATGACATGTTTTTGATACAACCAAGAATAGGGAATATTGACTAATCGACCATGCCTCAAATGATTCATTAAAACGAAGTCGTGTTGATAGACTACCTGGTAACGCCCTTCGCATGTCAAATAGTGCTTGATGAATTCAGCTACTGTTGGCCATGGTCGAGGTAATGAATGCAGACTTATACCGCGGCCTTTAAGTTCAACCGGTTCTTCTGGAAGAAGAAAATCTTGCTGTGCATTTAAAATAACTTGTTTCCTACTGAACCAGCGAGCACCTATAACCGGAAAACCTGAAACTTGTGCTATATCTTCCTCTGTGACTGAAATTCGGACCCCTTGAACCACTGAATAATTCCCCTGAAGATTCTGTGTGAACTCTAAAACTTGCTGCTGATCAAATTCTCCTAACCTTTCGAAGTATGTTGTCCATCCTGCTTGTTGAAAGATTTGATAGACCTCCGGGAACAATTGAAGAAGAGTTATCGAACCAGGCTCGTGTCTGATAGCCGACCCTCCCATAGCTACTAGCTTGAGTCACATGCAGAGGCGCAGAAAACAGAAACACAGGCTTTGGTCAAGCTAATTGTTGCAACAGAGGATATGGAGTCTCAATGACGGCGGAAATAAATATGAAGAATGACGGAGGATTGGATGATGTGAAATGATGATTCAGTTTTCGAAATTCGCCCCCTTACGTATGGTGCAATGATGTTTAGGCGTGTGGAGATTGTAATCATTATGAGAAAGATCCTCTCTTTAAAATATTATTTAACTGCATTACATAAAAACCGCATACCTTATATTTTTACCTTTGTCTTTAAAATTCGAAGTATAGAGTGCTTCATAATGGCTTGATATTAATGGAAGAATCTGTAGATTTCTCTGAAATGTAGAACAGGAGCATATCAGGATCTGCTCAATACTGAATAATATTCACCCAAAGGATCTGAAGAGTAAAAGTGGAGAACTGAAAAGCTTGTGTAGCAGAGGAAAGAAATGATGTTTTAGTGATGAAAAGATAATTGACAGGTTGCTGAAACTAGTGTTTCAGCAACGGAAAAATGAATGACATGTTGCTGAAACTGGTGTTTCAGCAAAGGGGAAAATCAGGAAAATGGGATATAATGACTTGGGTTTAAAACAAGTGGGGGAAGTATTTGATAAGGGATAATTTCAGCAGTAAGGAATGGGAAATACTAGCTGAAGGATGATATTTCAGGAATGGTAGAAGTGGGAAAAATGGAAAAAGGGAAATAATGTAGAAATGGGATAAAAGGGATATTGCTAGGAAATGGGTTGAAATGAAGGGAACAAGCTTCTGTGATTGAAGCTTCAGATATTCTTATGATGAATCTGTCCTCCTTAATAAGCTTTTCCAGAATCTGCAAAATTCAATTGTAATATGCCAACCCTTGACAGGGATTATTAGTTTTAAATCTAATCTAATACTAAAAATACAGTGCAGAAAATTAAATGCTGTGAGGAGCAGGAGACTCCCCTAGAAAAAGATAATGTGTATCAGTCATGCAAGCAGTCTTGAAATCCTCTTTAGAAACAGGGCGCTGGTACAAATGAAGCCTATGACCATTGACTAGTAGAGGTGTTTTAGAATCATCAATTGTTAGAAGTCTTACTGTTCCATTAGAAAAAACAACATCTACTTCATATGGTCCAAGCCAACGTGTACGTAGCTTACCCTAAAAATTTTCAAACCGAGAGTCATACAATAAGGCCCAATTACCTTTTTGGAACTGCTTGTGTTTGATAATTTTATCATGCCACTTCATTCTTTGTTGTTGAATCATGGTTGTTTGGTGAATGGCATCTAATCTCTTTTCATCCAATTCAAGAAGCTGCTGCAATCTAGCTGTCTGCACATCAGTCAAATCAAGATTAACAGCTAAAGCAGTTCTTAGAGTTTTAATTTCAAATTCCACAGGAAAAAAAACATTTTTACCATAAACCAATTCATAGGGAGAAAAACCTGTAGTGTTTCTCCAAGTAGTTCTGTAAGCCCATAATGCCTCAGGGAGCCTTTGGGACCAATCCTTCCGGTTGTCCTTCACTGTTTTAGTTAGAATGGCTTCTAAAACTTTATTTGTGCTTTCCACTTGCCCATTGGCCTGGGGGTGGTATGGTGTAGTCATTCTATGTTGAATATGATATTTGTGAAGGGTAGATTTAAAACCATGAGAATTAAATGGAGGTCCTCCATCAGTAACTAGCTCTCTAGGAATTCCAAATCTAGTAAAGATTTCTTCAAATAAGAAAGCTAGGACAACCTCTTCATTGGCTCTAATAAGTGCTTTGGCCTCCACCCATTTAGTCATATAGTCTGTAGAGACTAATATATAAGTTCTTTGATTGGATGGAGGATTAATGGGTCCTATGAAATCTAAGGCCCATCTTTCAAATGGTTCGGAAACTACCTGGGGGTTTAATGGCATTTGATCTCTATGATTGGGTTGACCCATTCGCTGGCAACTGTCACAAGCCCTCACATATTTCTTTGCATCCTTAAATAATGAGGGCCAATAGTAACCCATCCTCAAAATTTTGTGTGTTGTTCTTTTATCAACAAAATGCCCTCCACAAGGGCCATCATGACAAGCTTTCAGTATGTCATACACTTCATCTTCCCTAATGCATCTTCGGATTTCCTGATCAAGCCCTGTGTAGAAAAGACACCCACTTATCCACCTATACCTGGCACTTTGTTGAACAATTCTTCTCTTTTCTCTGTATGACAGGTGTGATGGTAATTTTCCTGCAACCAAATAATTGGCAATATCTGCATACCATGGAGAGTGAGCAGAAACTGCAAACAAATACTCATCGGGAAAAGAATCATCTACTGGAATATTATTATCAGTTTTTAACCGTGAAAGGAAATCAACCACCACATTTTCTTTACCAGGCCGATCTACAATTGTGATATCAAATTCCTGCAGTAATAATAGCCATCTGGTAACTCTAGCATTTGTAACAGATTTGTTCATTAAATACTTAATAGTCGAGTGATCAGTGTGGACAAAAGTAGAATAACCAGTGATATAATGTCGAAATTTGTTAATGGCATAAATTACTGCAAGAAACTCCTTTTCGGTAACTGTATAATTAAGCTCAGCAGGGGTCATATTCTTACTGATAAAGTAGATAGCATAAGGAAGATGATTTTCCTCTTGTCCCAAGACAACTCCAATTGCAGTGTCTGAAGCATCAGAAGATATATGAAAAGGGAGATTCCAATCAGGCCCCCTCAAAATAGGAGCAGTAGACAACTGATGCTTAAGTTCTTCAAAAGCTTTTTGACAAGAATTAGTCCACTTAAATTCAACATTTTTCATAAGCAACACAAATAATGGAGAAGCTATCTTAGAAAAATCTTTAATAAATCTTCTGTAATATCCAGCATGTCCTAGAAAACTTCTCACATCAGTTTGTGTTTTAGGAACAGGAAGATTATGAATGACCAATATTTTAGATGGGTCTACCTGAATACCTTGAGATGAAATAAAATGTCCAAGCACTACTCCTTCACTCATCATCATATGACATTTTTCAGTACTTAGGGAGAGGTGAGCTTGTATACAACGTTTAAGTACCTTCTCAAGATTTTGTAATGCATCTTCAAAAGATACACCATAAGGAGTAAAATCATCCATAAATATTTCCATAGAGTCATTCAACATATCAGAAAAGATTCCTATAATAGCCCTCTGAAAAGTTGCTGGTGCATTACATAGCCCAAATGGAAGAACTCTATAAGCAAAAGTTCCCCAAGGGCTAGTGAAAGTGGTCTTGTCCTGGTCTTGGGGTGCAATTCTAATCTGATTATACCCACTGAATCCATCTAGAAAAGAAAAAAATTTCTTCCCTGCCAGACTATCCAACACCTGATCAATGAAAGGTAAAGGAAAGTGATCCTTTTGAGTAGCTTTGTTCAAGGCTCTATAATCAACACATACTATCCATTTCCCGTTTTTCTTAGGGACAATTACCAATGGGGAAACAAATTCACTGTTAGATATGGGGTATATAAATCCTGCATTAAGCAATTTCTGAAGTTCTTCTTTAACAATTTCTCGTAAATTAAGGTTCATTCATCTTTGGGGTTGACAGACTGGTCGGCATCCCTCTTTAATGTAAATTCGGTGAGTACATAGTTCAGAAGAGATCCCTTTCATATCCGTGTAATCCCATGCAAATTCTTCCTTATTTTCATGTAATAACTTCATTAACTGCTGTGTTTCAGCAACTGTTAGATCAGGATTTATGTTTAATGTCTTGCCAGGTTCAATTTCAACTGTTATACTTTTAGATGAGATGGTGGTTAATGTCTGAGATAAGTCTTCAGATTCAATCTTTTCTTGGGTATCTGTTTCAAAAATTGCAGTCAATTGTTGTGTGTTTCAGCAATTACAGAGGAAGGTTCACAAATAAAATTATTAATTATTTCATCCTCTGTATTGTCTTTAAGAGTTAAGGCTTGTCCAATAGTTAGAATGGGCTGAACAACATTATCATCATAATCCATCCACATAGAATCTTCATTATTAATTATGGGTGTAGCATGAGGATAAAGAGTAAGTTGTTTGGTTTCATAACCATTAGAAATTTTCATTGAACCAGATCTGCAACTAATAAAGGCATTAGTTGTGGCCAGCCATGGCCTCCCCAGAATTAAAGGATGTCCCCCCAGCTTTGTTTTAGTCTACAATACAACAAAATCAGCTGGGTAATTCCAGGATTCAACTGAGATAAGTAGATCTTCAACAACTCCTTCAGGTTTAATTGTAGAACGGTCAGCCAACTCTAGAATGGTAGGTGTATCTATGATTGTGTTATTCAGCTGTAATAATTGTGAAGTTTCAAGAGTCATTATGTTTATTGCAGCACCTAAATCTACCAGAACTTGAGGAATCATTGTTTTACCAATTTGAACTGTCACGGTAGGATGGTCGGGGTCACCATATTTCACGGGAGGGGTTTTTTCGGACATTAATGCAGATAAATCACCCATCACATGTACTGTAAGGGGATCTTTAGTTTTCCTACCAGGTTTCTTAACACAAATATCCCTTATTGTTCTGGCATAAATTGGTACATCTCTTAATGCTTGTAAAAGTGGAATTTTAACATACAAGTTTTGCAATTCCCCTAAAAGATTAAAAGCAGGTGTTTCAGGCATTCTAGTTAAAACCAAACGCTCGGGGAATGGTGGTTCTGTTATTTCAATACTCTTGTTAGAGGGTGGTTGTGCTTTCTTATGTTTCTCAGTTTCCTCTTTATCAGAATCGGAAGAAGTTATGTCATCAATAATAGGCTCTACTATTTTCCCGGATCTTAAATGAATATCATTACATTGCATAGTAGGAAATATAGACTGATTCTGAATATCAATGACTTGCACAACTTTATTATTGGGGTTAGGATTTGGTTGCACAGGTAGCTGGGGTCTCATTTGGTTATTTGGCAGAGAATTTGATGGCAGAGGAAGTGGTTGTTGGAATTGAGGCAATTGATTTGGATACGGGAGTTGTTGGCTTCTCCAATTTGAATTCCAAGGGTTAAAAGAAGATGGTTGTTGTGGGGGCCAAGGAGTCCACATTGTAGGATCAACAAAGGGAGGGTTTGATTGTTGCATGGGTGGGAAATTCATTTGATTAAAGGGTGGGTATTGCATTTGATTAAAGGGAGGGTAATTTGTTTGACTGAAAGCAGAATAATTATTCCAACGATTAAATGGCATACTATAGTTCATACCTTGTCCTTTTGGTTGCCATTGTCTTCTTTGAGTTAGCAAGTAAACTGCTTCAGCTTCTTCTTCCGTTGGCTGTAATGCTGCCTTTATTCCTGGTAGAGATGGACATTGCTGTGTTTCATGATCTTTCTCACAAAGGGTGCAGATTGGTATTTTGTCCAATGGGCACTCCCTTAGTGGATGTTTGTCTCTGCACTTCGGGCAAAAGACAGCCAGAGTTGCTTCTGCTTCAGCCTGCTTCTTCTTAACCTGCAAAGTGTTAATTTGTGAAGCAAAGGAACTTAACATCTCAGTTTTAAATTCTTCAAGTAAATTACCTATTTCCGCTCTTGTTGCTCCCCCACTGGCTTATTTCTGCAGTCTTGAATAGGTGGGATCTCTATTACTTACTCTGTTCCTTGCAGCTCCCCTTGAACACCTCTTACAAAGTTCAACAATCTCATCATATGATTCTTTAGATATATCTCCCTTGCCAAGCATGTTTAACATATCTAAACAATCATCCCTTAATCCTCTAAGTAATATTGTTTTACGAATTTCCTTACTTATATTCGGATGATCAGATCTCTGTATATTGTACTGCAGCCTTTCTACATAGTCCTCCAGATTCTCGTCCGGCTTTTGTGCCATATTGAATAGTTCATCCTTATTTTCTCTCGTCTGACAGTAGTCTTGATATTTAAGCAGAAATTTATGTTTCATCTGCTCCCATGTTGTGATTACCTGACTCCCAAGGCTCATGAACCATCTCAAAGCATTTCCTTTTAATGTTGCTGGAAACAGTTTCAACTTTTGAGCATTAGTAACATAATCATAACTTCTGCATAATATATCAAATTCAAAAATAAATTCATCCGGATCTTCAGAGGATAAACCATGGAAGTTAGGTAAAGATGACAATGGAATATTCTTCATAGGAGTTGTTCCTCTAGGGAGATCACTAATAGGAAATCCCAAGGTAGAGAGAGAATTTTCATCCTTTCCTTCTCCTTCAGGATCTACATGTCCTCCACCAAAGAAGTCTTCATTGTTTCCTTCCATTGGTTGTTCTCCTACTGCACTTGCTCGATCGTCAAGATCTTCTACAGGCTCCTCAATGTTTTCCACTGGTCGTCCAATACTCTCTATTATTTCCTCAACGTGCTCTGCTGATTTGCTAGCACTTTCTTCTGACTCTCCAGCACTGACTGCTGGTTCCTTAATCACCGGCTCCTCTATGTTTTCAGGGCCCACAACTTCCTCTGTTTTGTAATCTGATTGAGGGGAGTGCTGAAGTTTTGGTCTTTGAGAACTTAATCTCTGTGATGATTCAGCCTTTGATACAATCTCGTCAATGAAAGTCTTTCTTCCTCCCCTTCCTTTGCCTTTGCCACCTGTGGGGTTAGTTTTCTTCTGGTTTCCGCGTCCTCTCATACAATTTGCACATCTAGAAAGAAAATATTAATGCTTTTGAAATCTATAATTGCCTTCCCCGGCAACGGCGCCAAAATGTTGGTCGCTTTAATTGTTTTAACAATTCAAGCTCCACATAAATTGTCAACTCGAGGAAGTCTGTTTATTCCAAAGACAATCACACACTGGATATGCTCAATTCCAAAAGCAAAAATAATGTTGTAGTAAAAAGCCACACAATTATTAATCATACAAATCTAATTATTCACACCCTGTTTAATCAAAGCTGAAGTTACTTATGTTATAGTAGAAGTAATTCCTCTATTGCAGCTTTTAAGAATCCAAATAAAAGGAAATCATTCTGCAGGAAAGGAAACCAATCAACCATAACAGGGAACAGGACCCTATTCCTTTAAATAGGAACTTCAGCACCTGCTCCCTGACACTAATCACTCTGTAGAAAAGATAAACTCAAGAGAACAGGACCCTATTCTTATGAACAGGAACCTTCAACACTTGTCTCCTGTTTCTAATCACACTGCAGGAAAAAGAAAGGCAATCAATGGGAACAGGACCCTATTCCTTTGTACAAGAATCTTCAGCACCTGCTTCCCAGCATCAATCATACATTCAAACAAATGACAGAAATAGATCCCTTAACTTCTTAAGATTGAATGTACTAAACACATGTAGCGTTAAAGGAAACAAAATGCTCAATAAACTACAGAACTGTGTAACTCGTGTTTCAGCAAACAGAATTAAAGTAAAGTGCGAATATCATAAAGAAATCTAACAAACTACAGGAACAGTCGGGTGAATCTTGTGAGGAAGGCGGGCCCTTTCCTTCTCACAAGATTCCCCAGGGAAGGATTAAATTGAAGCGCTCAAAAGGAACTTTTATTCATCTGTCAAAAGAAATGATACATTACAAATGGAGTCTAGCTCCTGTCCTCTCAAACACAATGTTCTCCTGTAGTTTTCGAACTCCTCTCTAATGATGATGTCTCCTCTTTTTAAAGAGGAGACATCTCTTACAATTACATTAAAGCAAATCTATATTTATCCCAAATCTGTTCTTCTTTCTTAAAACAGGGCTATTCTATTCTTCCATAAAAAGATATCGTTACAACAGATACAAAAAGAGTACTATCTTCAGAATAATCTGTGTAACCACGTCTTCATGTTGTTGCCATTGTTCCAAAAAATACTCTTCCAGAATCGCAAATTACGAATAGTGACGGAATTTGCGTGCTTGCTGACTGTTTCAGCAATGGAGTCGATTGTTTCAGCAACGGAGTCGACTGTTTCAGCAACGGAGTTTGACTGTTTCAGCAACGGTCGATTGTTCCAGCACAGCACATAAATTATCTACGATATTTTAGACTTATGTTAGCATCAATCTACCTTCGATTAATGATGAAATATAAGAGTAATATGGAATTATATGTAAACAGATAAAATATATAGTAAAGAAGAGGATTTTATATACCTTTGGATAAAGTGAATGAAAATGATGATGGAATCCTTTTTAAACATGGTTATAAAGGTAAGGTGGTGTCAAAATATATAGTAAAAATGGTACATAGTGAGGTCCTAACACCCGGTACAGTTTATTGTCGACAATGGGAGCCAAAAGAACCTCATTTCGGAAAATGTCGTGAAGCGATTGGGCTTTCCGACCACAACTCACCCACATCCATATAAGATCTCCGCGTCAGCCAGCAGTGCCGCCTTCCCTATAGCATCAAGCCCTTCACGGATGAGGTATTATGCGACGCTGTTCCTATTGATGTTTCTGATGTATTATTAGGACAACCATACTTGTGGAAGCGTCATGCGGTGTATGAGTCTCGGCCTTGTGCTATTATTGTTACTTTGGGAAATAAGTTGTACAGGATACCAGAGCTACCACCTCCTGCTACTATCTCTTTGGTTACTGCAAAACAATGCAATAAGCTCATTTCCCAAACCAGGAAATTCATTTTCCTGATGATCCGCCCCCAGGGCAAGAAGAAGACTATGGCCACGACCTCCAGAAAAGGCTCCTCTGCACGACAACAACAAATGGATAAGGTTGTGGAGGAGTATGGGGACATTTTCACCTCACCCACAGGGGTTCCTCTACACTATCAAGTCAAGCACCCGATTGATCTGACCCCAGGTGCACCGCTACCCAACGGACCGATCTATCGGTGCTCTGTTCTGGAGAACAATGAAATCAAGAGGCAGATTCAGGAGCTGCTGCAGAAGGGTCACATCCGACCAAGTTCATCGCCCTGTGGGAGCCCGATAATTTATTATTGTGAAATCATAGTTCTAAATTATCTCTTTTTCTATGAGCAATGTAATCTATTAATTGTAAGTAGATTCATTATAAAAATTCAAACTGATTTTAGCGTGAATGATGACAATTTATATATTAATTGGTTTTTAAGAGTATTTGTATTATGTAGGAGCACTGGAAAGATAAATCAGGACTTCATTTTCTGTTTTCCTTATTTTATTGGGCTGAACTGGAGAAAATTGAATATGAATAGTGATTTAATTGTAAGATCAATGGGCCAAGGCCATACATCAACATTGACCATAGTGGGGAAGTATAAAAGCATGGATATTCATGCAAGTATAGCTATTAATGTAAGATCAAAGTTAACTCTTAGCTTCACTAAATAAATAGAAGGCAAAGATCTAGAATCAACTGAAACTCACATGAAAAAGTAGATGAAAAATGTACAATCATCCAAGGGAGAGGTAATCTATAATTATCCAGTAAGACTCTTGGCTATGCCTTGAGACTAAATTACTAATTCTCAATATTTTTGAATAATCATCCATTGGAATTTAGTAGGAAAACCATAGTAAATCATTGTCCAATGGCCATGCAAAAATATAAAAAAAATAACATTTGTTGGTTGTTTTTCAATAGGTGGACCATGATGGGACCACTGAGAAGGTGGGGGTGTTTTTTTAATCATGGAAGTGAGGTTTAGTAGATTGATAGTCAAGTTACCTTTCCCTATAAATTTTCTCAATCAAGTTATTCATTCATTGAACTTTGATTCATTCCTACTGTTTTGATACACAATCCAATCCAGTTGAGTCTTGAGTCTTCATTGAGAATGACATTCATAGGTTGTCAAGAAAGAGGTTATCATGCACATGCACTCTTCTTTTCTTGGTATCTTTGTAACTATGTTCAGCTCGAGTTCTATATTTTTAAATTATCATAATAGTTCGTGATTATTAAGCTTTTATTTTGTCTTTTAAGAATTTTAATTTAATTATTATTAATCATTAAATTAAAAAAAAATATATATATATATATAGTTATTATAGTTATTAAACTTTCAATAGAATTATTAAACTTTCAATGGTACATCAACTTTCATACATGAGAACCCGGATGCGGGTGAAGTTGGTAGTGTTTAACGTGATGGGATGGGGGTGTGGCATAAGGGAAAGCCACTGGCCCACCCGCAAGAGTGCTGTCATTCAGTTCTTAATGTCGACTGATCGGCGTTTAATGCCATTTACTCCTGGTGCTCGAATAAACCATAGTCCCGCTCCTCGATACACATTCGCATGCCGCGACATGACTCAGCCTCCAGTTCATACTTATGGTGGTTTATTGCAGTCGATTCAAAGTTTCATGGTAGACTGGGTTGTTATTATGGAACGTCCCTCTAGTCTTAACAAAATTCCCTCGCCTGTGAATCTGTGGTGCGCTCCAGGAGCAGGGCTTTCTAATGTTCGCACTGTAATTGGTAAGAGGAGCTGTCTCAATTGTTGTTTGGATTTTGGAGAAAATCTCCACTTCTCCCACGCTGGTTCCTGCAAGCTTGCTTCTGTCACCCTGTTTCCCCTCTCGCCTCAGTCTTTTGTCCATATTTTGCCTCCCTGTCCTGCTGTCTCGAGTGCGACTATGCCGCGCCTCAGGCAAAGAATGCGCTATCGAAGAGGCTCCACGAGGCGCCAAATTCGACACTCTCCCTCCACCTCTGGCACCTCCTCTGCGTCTATCTCCCAATCTGACAGTCAACCTAGAGGGCGCCTTCTCCGCTCGGGCCGTCGCTTTTCTTCCCCCACTCCTTCCGCTCCTCCTGCTCAAACCCACACCGCACATTTTTCCTTTAACAACACTCTCAATCAACCCAGGGTGACTGCCTCAATTACGGTCGTCTTTCGTGAAGAGCCTCAGGAAATTGTTCCCAGTTCTCGCCCGGCGGAATGCAGCCTCTCGGCGGCTCAGGATTCGGCGCAGTTTGTTGGGCTGAAGCACCCTGATAGTGCGAACGTGCAGGGTCAGATGGGCAAGGCCACGCAGGACCTGGCGAACAAGGAAGCGGTGGGTCAACCTACTGAGAGGCAGGACGCAGTGCAAGCGAGCGAGGCGCAGATTACTCCTCCTCCTCCCAGGAAGGTGATCCATTCTATTGCTGACCTGTATAATTCTGACGGGGAACCATATGAACTCTGGTGCAGAGTTGTCTACGAACCTGATCCTGATGAATAGTTCCTCCTCTTCACTCTGGTTTTTTTCTCTATTTCTGCCCATTCTCACGGGCCTGTTCATGTGTTTCCCGCTGTCTCTGAAAATTCATCTATTTTTTTTTCTTCGATATGGTCTCCAGTACTACAATTCTCTGGTTCCCCTGCGCAGGATTTTTCAAATGAACTGTTTCAGACTGGTTTCCCTCTTGCAGGGCAGTCTTCAAACTATGGTTTTTTGTTTCAAATGCCACAGCACTCGGCAATGATCAGGCTTCGGCCCGCTGTACTGTACTCCTTTTGTTAATATAATTACTTTTACTTAGAAAAAAATAACTTTCATACATGAGAAAATAGATACTGACAAATGGTACATCATGGCCTGATTAATTTCGCTCAGCAATTTCAAATGGTATAACATTTAGTCAACAGTAATCATCAATTTCTGCACACAGAGACTAATTTCTCTGGAAGCCTGAGATTTCTTTGGCTTGTTATTCTTATAACTACATAGACATAATTAATAGAGAGATTGAGGACAGAAAAAAATCTAGCGCTTAGTCTCCACTACTCAACATGATTTTGTGAGAAATAATACATAGATTGATTTCTCCGAGTGCCTTAGCGTTCTTTGGCTCATTTTTTTAATCACAAAAACAATAAAAAATGCACTGAGGATTTGTTCTTAGTCCGATTATGCAAATTTTATAAGACAGATTATGCAATATTAATAATAAACATAAATTTATTGCAATTTAGGGAAAGCTCGTTCATGCTTTTTTCTTTATATTGGAAGGTTACTTGATTTTTGAAGTAATTTTTAGTAGATGATAGCATATATTGAGGAAATATTAGTTTGACAAGAATCAGTTATTTCTCTTGAAACTTTAGGTATTAAAAGTCCATGACACAGATATATCACACTCCAAAATCCAAAGAAAATGGAAGAGCGTTCAATTTTTTTAATCAAACTTTTATTGGTGAAGGGTTAATTTATTACGAGAACATCATTAATGAAGTGTAAAATTTTAAACGTAACGTTTATTGACTAGAAAAATAATGACCAAAACGTCAAAAAAAATTGTGTGACGGGTAAAGAGAAATCCAAATTCCAACCCTGCCTGCCACTTATTGGTGAGTGGAGGTTATTCACTTTTCATTTACAGCTTACCAGGTTACTCATGTTACCAATATTTTCACATGGCTCACTTTTAGGTGACTACTTATTGTACTTCTTCTTTATAAAGAACAATTGGTAGATAATTGTATTATTTGAAATCTATAACAAATCCAGGCAACAAAATTACAACAAATAGAAAATTATGCAAAAAATTCACCAGGGCACTACTAATGTGTGGATACCCTATCATTTATTAGATCCTCATAACTTACCAACACCTACTATATTGGTATACACATAATATGGCATTTACTTGAAGTATTTCATATGTATCTAGAAGTAAATAAGTTGTATGACAATTGTTATGGCAGATATAATATGTGTATTATAGTTTATATTTCAATTTTTCTTAAGTAGCATGCATGTGTGGTTCATATAGTGACTACAATTACCAAATATATTTCAGTGAAGATGTGAAGATGATCTCTCATTAGGTCCTAATTACTTAAAGCATCATTAATTAGCTTTTCAAATGAATAAAATATGTTAACAAATTAGTAAAAACTAGGAAAACAAATCATGCTTTAAAAAAATATGGCACAATGAGTCACACTCTGAGATTTATTTAATTACTCATCAAGTGTCGCTACAATATATATATGATCACCATTACCATAGAAATGGGACATGTGACCATAATTTTGGTTTCGCCAATGGCATTCCACATCATATGCATTGTTTAGGGTTGATTGTGTTGATTTTTTTTAAACAAATCATTTATACATTTTATGGAAATTATAGACACAATTTATAATCACATTACAAGATCATGATGTATGGATATTCCTTATCATTTCTTAGATACTAAAAACTTACCAACACCTAATAGATTGATATACACATCATATAGAATTTACCCCTAGAATGCCACATGTATCCTAAAACAAATTAGTTGTATGGCAATTGTTATGGTGCATATATGATGTGTATTAAAGTTTATCTTATAATTTTGTTGAAGTAGCATACAACAATTTACATAGTGATATGAGAACCACTCTCTAGAGTATACATCGATTTTGTACACATGGCTTTTCAGTTGCTTTTTAAGATATATCATTGGTGATGCCCACATGATTATATAATGAACCATTAAGTTGAACTATGAAATTATTCCTCACAACACACACATATTGATGAATTAATAATTTTTCTCATATAATTTTTTTAATCTATTTTGAAAAAAAAATAAAAATTATATATAATTATTTCTAAGAAGAACAAGAGAGAGTTACTTACCATATCTTCATAAAACATATAATAGCGACGTTTGGAGGAAGCCGTCTAGCGACGCTTTGGGGCATAGTGTCGCAATTGCGACACTTTTTCTAAGTGTCGGTATTGCGAGACTTTTCTCTAAATGTCGGTATAGCGATGGTTTCCCAAGATCAATGGCCCAAAGTGAACCCGATAACTTACCTTTTACCTTTTCGGTAAGCGTCACTCTTCTGACGTTTTGAACGATTTCCATTTTTGTCGGTCTTGTGACGTCCGTCGATATTGCGAAAGTTCTATAAACGTCAGAAGAGCGACAGAAAAACGTCGGAAGCGTGACGTTCAAAATTTCAGACCACATTTCGTCGGAATTGCGACAGTTCTTCCTGGCGTCGATATTGTGACACTTCTGGAAAGCGTCGGTCTTGTGACACTTTTGCAATAGTGTCGCACTTTTACAATTGCGACACTTTTTCTAAGTGTCGGTATTGCGAGACTTTTCTCTAAATGTCGGTATAGCGACAGTTTCCGAAGATCAATGGCCCAAAGTGAACCCGATAACTTACCTTTTCCCCGCACCTTTCCTTTTCATCATGGCCGTTCGCTCGTTGAATCCAGATCCGACGGCGCTAATACATTTCCGCGCTCATAAAGTAATCGTTTGATGTTTTGGCAAAGCCGCGCGAAATGGGTGGTTTTTCCAAACCACCGCGCTTACGTGTCGCCACCACGTTGTATCGCGTTCGAAAAGCTAGTTTCCGCTTACCACCATTTACCCTCACGAATACCACTGGCGGTATTCCCTAAACCTCACCCGTTTAACCCAAGTTTAATGTCATTTAACTATGGTTATACCATCGAAGGATAACATTAAAATTATTATTTGCATTCAAATTTTCACCTTTTCGCTTTAAACCTGTAAAAACATTGCAGAACCGTTTTCCTCAAAATCACGCCGTTTGAACCCTGAGAAACTTTGCAGAGCCATTTACAACCTACCAATACCATTTTTCGACGCCCATTTCCCTGAATTTCCATTACAAAGTACTACATTGTCCTCTGCGAAGCCATTTTCAAAAAATTGAAGACTGAGCACCTCTGCAACGTCTTCAACCGAATTCCGCTGGTTCTCCAGGTACTTTTATTCGAAGTTGCCCTCTGAGATTTCAAAATTCCTATCGATTTCAAATAATTACCAAAGTTACTGCAAAAAAGTGTCCATTTTTCAGGGAAAACTCTGTCAAAATTTCCCTGGAATCCCTAATTGCCCTTTCTCGCAGTTTTTTCCATATGGGATGGGTGTGCACATTTAATATTGTATATTAATTAATATTAGGAAATAAGGAAGGCCAAGAGTCATTGGGAGATGAATCCCAATAGCCTCACCTCCATGTATAAATCCATATGCATTCTTCAGCTAATGCACATTCTGATTTGAGGAGTTACCTCCTGGTTTGACATGGTATCAGAGACAGCTCCACTATTGGCATTTCTGCCTATGGTGTAACTCCCTCTCCTTTTCTCAGTCAATTTTTATTAATAGTTTTTGCTGCTCCTTAATTGCTAGACAGTTATTCTGCATATTTTTTTTCTCTATATAGCCCTGACATTTGCAGCTCCAGCTCCTGCAGCTCCTGAAGACTCTGCATCCTATAGTTCCTGAAACATTGAAAATTGTAGGCTCCTCTGTCATTCTGCAAAGATTCCATTTCAAAATTTTTTGTAACGGCCTTTTGGGCCTCCTCCATTCTCCATCGACTCACTCCATTCCCTCAGCTTTCTCCCTACATTCCACATCCATCCCTCAACTCTGTGCCCTCTCCCCTACCCTGCATCCATCTCCAACACCCCATTCAATTATACCACGCCCTCTCATCTGTGGTGTTGTTGTCTAACCATACGCACACTCCCATCAGCGTTTACCATTCCACGCACTGTCATTACAATACGCCCCACCCGACTCTTCAGTTCATATACAGTCCGCACGCTCTTTAACATAACGCTGTATGATGAAGTTCTGTTTTTAATACCGCCCGTCGATACAGTCCACTGCATGTTCAATACAGTCTGCATGCTCTTTATATATCTGGCACAGTCATCGTTTATATAACACGCTTTTTATATATCGTGTTGATTGCATTTCATCCTGATTGCACTGTCTATTTCATATAAACGCTGTCTATTTTAAAACGCTGTCTGCGCTATTCGATGATGTGATACTGTATATCCATTGCCGGATTCCATATAGTATTCCGCCATCATATATACCGCCTGCATATTGCTGTTTGTCGATACAGTGCGCCCCTCCACTATATGGTAATACGCTGGCTCGACTCCAGTTTCAATACCAACGTTTTACCATAATACCGCCCTTTCCAATTTTTAAATACCGCTGTCATATATCCATTACTGCCCTTCCGTATCCTTTTAATACGCTGTTGAATACCGCCCTTTCATATATACGCCAGTTTCATCATTATATATCCACTGTATATTAATACAACATCACATTTTAAACGCTGTCACATATATGCTATTTCGCTGTCATGTTTTACATGTTTTATGTTCTATATATATTAATACAACCCGCTCCATTTGTAAATGTTGTCGATTCCTCCGCTCCATTCATACAATAATCACTCCGCTCCATTTGTAATATAACATTTCATTTGTAATACTCCGCTCCATTTGTAATATTCACTTCCCACTTCCACAATATCGCCCTCCCATTACGCCCTTTACCTATGTTATAATACCCTCCCTACCACTTCCCATTTTCACAATATCGCCCTCCCATAAACATTCCATATCGAACTCCCATACAATTTTTTTATCCAAAAAATAAAAATAAAAATATACATATATATTTTTTTGTGTGCAGAATTCAATCTCTTAGCAAAGAGTTTTTTGTCCATTTAAATTCAGTCTTTAGCAAGAGTTTTTTGTGCAGAATTTAGTTTCCAGCAAAGAGTTTTTTAAACTCAGAGTATTTTTCCAGCAAGTGTTTTTGCCCCTTTAATTGAGCAGATTTCAAGAGTTGAAAGTTTTTATAGCAGAAATTTTTTCCTCTTCAAAAGATTTTTTTTCCAGCAAAGTTTTTTTTTTCTCCTCCTTCAAAAGAAGATGACAGTCCCTTCATCTTCTAAAGAGGCTTCCTACTTGGCACAGAGAGAAAAGAGACATGCTTCAGGTCCATCCAGAGGAAGAGAAGATAGAAGACGAAGAAGAAACTTCAGAGAAAAGGGGGGCAGACAATCTAAAGCTCAGCAGCAAACAAATCAAGACAAAGGTAAAACTAGTGACAAAGACAAAGGTAAACCAGTTGAATCAGCTCATTCTGTTCTAGCACATTGTAACAATGGAGTAACTAAAAACCTATTTGATGTTTCATTTACTTCATGGAGAGATTATTGGTTGCTAGATTCAGGAGCAACATGTCACATGACATTTAGAAAAGATTTTTTTGAAGAATTCATTGACAAAGTTGATGGAGCAGTATATTTCGCAGATAAATCCAAACTCAAGCCATCAGGGCTTGGCACAGTCAGGCTTAAACTTCCTAGTCTTCCTGATCATATCCTACATGAGTTTCTATACCTCCCTGAGTTGAAGAGAAACTTGTTGTCCCTGGTCGAAATCCGGCAGCAAGGACACTCAATTCACTTGTTTGATGGCAAGGCAGAGGTCAGAAAAGCATCAGATCACTCACTTTTCATGGAGGGAATAGAAGAAGGGAGACTCTTGAAGCTGAAAGTTTCATCTGCTCATGCTCAAAACTTTGCATTCAGTTCACATCATGATGAAGGTACATTTCCATCAAGTCTTTTATGGCATGCTAGATTTGGACACTTAAACTATGACAGCCTTCGTTTGTTGAAGAAAAATGGTGTTGATGGACTGCTTACAATTCCTAGAAAACCTAAGGAATGTGATGCTTGTATTCTAGGAAAGCATAGCAAACAGCCATTTCATGATTCACACTCAAGAGCACATAGGAAACTTGAACTTGTTCATTCAGATTTGTGTGGCCCTATGCCTATTGCTTCTGCAAATGGAAACAAATACATGATGACATTTATTGATGACTACACCAGAATGTGTTGGATTTACTTACTGAAGAATAAGTCTGATGCTTTTCAAACTTTCAAGAATTTTCATACATGGATTGAAAATGATGCACAAACACATATTGGCTCTCTACGTACTGATAATGGAAAAGAATACACTTCAAACGAATTTGAAAATTATCTTCGTCAACATGGAATCAAACATCAAAACACTGTGCCATATAATCCACAACAGAACGGTGTAGCTGAAAGAATGAACAGAACCATTTTAAATATGGTCCGCTCCATGTTATTTTTCAAGAATGTAAAATTGATGTTTTGGGCTGATGCAGTTCTATGTGCTGTTTACATAAAGAATAAGTGTCCTTCAAGTTCAATTAGAAACAAAACTCCTTTTGAAATGTGGCATGGCCACATTCCTTCAGTAAAGCATTTCAGGGTCTTTGGGTCCACCTGTTATGCCTTGATACCCAAGGGTCAAAGGAACAAACTTGGTGCTAGAAGCAGAAAATGTATCTTCTTGGGTACTCCAATACCTCCAAAGGATATCGTCTCTATGATGAAGCAAATAAGAAGTTTGTGATAGCAAGAGATGTCATATTTCTTGAATCTTCCAAGAGTGACAAGGTTGTTGAGCGGCAACTTGATCACCTGGACAGATTCACACATGCAAAGTCTTTCCAAGAATTTGATAATGTGATTCCACAACTTGAAGGGGGGATTCCGATATTGAATCAAACTGTGGAATCATATCCTGAAGCACTCTCTCCCCCGCATGAAGAAACAACCACGGATGACACATTGGATGATGTGATTGACAGAATTGGGAGATTGAATCTGAATCAATCCCAACTCAGTCAAGTGACCAGCCGGGGCCATCTCAGAAAGGTCCTCCCAAATGGCTGACAAAGACACTGGAGGATGTTCATCCCATGAAGAAAAACAATTGTATATGTAGATGATATTTTGATAACAGGAAACAATGAGAGCTATATTGCATCCATGAAGAAAGAGTTGAAGAAAGGCTTTGAAATGACTGATTTGGGTCATGTTCATTACTATTTGGGTATTGAAGTAATTCAACATCCTAAATTCATATTTCTTTCTCAAAAGAAGTACATTGGAGATCTCTTGAACAAATTTGGCATGGATGACTGTAAACCCTTAAGCACTCCAATGGAACAAAACTTGAAGCTCACATCTATTGAAGGAAAGGAATTTGAGGATGCAACTAAGTATAGACAGCTTGTAGGAAGTCTTATCTATCTGACCACCACCAGACCTGACATTTCATTTGCTGTTGGAATCCTCTCAAGGTTCATGCAAAAACCTTGTGAAGGACATTGGTCTCCTGCAAAAAGAGTGCTAAGGTACTTGAAAGGGACTCAAGACTATGGACTCAAATATACACAGGTAGGCGACTTCAGCTTGATTGGATACTCTGATTCAGACTTTGATGGCGACAAAGAAACAGAGGTGTCTACTACAGGTTACACCATGAGTCTTGGATCAGGAGCTGTCTCATGGAGATCACGCAAACAATCAGTTCCAGCAGATTCCACGACCGAGGCAGAATATGTGGCAGCAGCTGAAGCAACAAAAGAAATTGTGTGGCTCCGGAAGATCCTGGAAGATTTGCAGATGAAACAAATGTATTCCACACCACTCATGATCAACAACACTTCTGCAATAAACTTTTCCAAGAACCCAAAGTTCCATGATCGAACAAAGCACATCAATACAAAGTACCATCTAATTCGACATCATGTTCAGGCCAAAACCATCCATCTACATCATTGTTCCACAAATGAGCAAACTGCTGATATCTTCACCAAAGTACTTGGAAGAGAAAAGTTTGAAAAGTTCAGATCGATGCTTGGGCTCACCAACATCCCTTCGGATTAAAGGGGGGAATGTTGACACCTAATCCTATGGGATGGGTGTGGATATTTAATTTTGTATAATAAATAATATTGGGAAATAAGGAAGGCCAAGAGTCATTGGGAGATGAATCCCAATAGCCTCACCTCCATGTATAAATGCATGTTCATTCTTCATTCAACAACACATTCTGATTTGAGGAGTTACCTCCTGGTTTGACACCGGTTCGTTTTGCTATTGAACATTTTAAATACACGTTCTGAGCTTTAAATTCCTTGCATTTCCTAAAAACCCTGCTCAGAAACCCCATTTTCAGTAGAAATTCGCCAAGAAACCCATGTTTCTCGTAAAGGAACTTAGCAAACCGTTTAAGCTTGCTTCTTTCATTATTAAAATGACCAAGAAACAGGTAACCCCCAAGAATGGAGACCCAAAATCTCAAAAGAAGTCTTCTGCAAAGATTCCTCAGCCTATGTCCTTCAAAATCGACAAACCAACTCCTGTACTCACGGCTGATTCTACAGAAGTGGTCAGACCAGTCCAGCCTCCAGTCATTTCTCCAGAGAACAACCCTTTAGTTGATCTGGACTGTAGAATACTAGACCCTAATGTAGAATTTAACCCGCTTGATGTCTATAATTGGTGCTATGGAAAATCAGTGGAAAAGGGTGACAAAGATATTCCAATTTGGGAATCCAATCTGCCTAGATATATTGTCCCTCTCACTCATTCTGTTCCTGACTTTATCAGATTATGCGAAGCCTATTATATGCCAGAACAAAGATGTATTGTAAACAAAGAAAAAGAAACCCTATTTTACATCACTGAAGAGTCGATAAATTCCATGCTGCAAATGAATCATGACCCCAATTCTGCTTCTATATCAATAGAAGATTTAACCTAACTATATCTTGACTTGGATTTCAATGCTAGATTCAAAATATACCGGACTTTTTGTCCAAATCAAGTTGATATTCCTAAGTTAAATCCTCCTTTCGACACCGTTGATTTCCCAGATGAAACTAGACAGATTGTCTCAATGCTCTCCTTCATACTAGGATACGCCAGTGATGAATTCACTGATGTGGCTATCTTAGGTTTTCTGTCAACTCTAAGCCCTGGTCAATCACCATCCATTCAGTTCAATTTTGCTAGATTTATTGCTGAAAGTATGCATTATCAGTTATCCAGATTACTAGAAGAAGGAGTTTTCAGATACTCCTCTTATCTACTCCACCTCTTCCTATATTATCAAACAGATAAGTTTCCAATTGAATGTAAGAAAGTGGATGCAGAAGGAAAAGTTCTATCAGTAGTATTTTGGTCATCTATTCTAAGGAAATGGAACAGAAAGTATAGTTTTACAGATTTCAATGACTCATTTATAGCCCCTGCTATGTATCTCTTGGAAAAAGAGGAGATCCCTAGGATCAATGATGAGACAAGAAGAATTATGTAGTTATCAGAGAGCTACAAAACTGGAGATTGGTATTTATATAAAAATCATATAGAAATAAGAGTTTATGGCTCATCCCTGGCCCCATATAAGTTACCCAGATTTGTAACTACAAGAATATTTGCTTTAGAATATCTGAGACAACTATTGAATGTAGATGAAATCCACTTCATAGCTTTCAAGAAAAATACCCAATTTAAGCTGAAAAATCAAATTGGGCCATTCATTGTGAATAACAGAGAAGCTACCAATGAGATAAATGTCAAACTTAAAGAGTATAAGTTCCCATGTAGTTTTACATGGAAGTATGACCCACAAGGTATTTTGAGTGCAATAAGGGTAAAATGTAAGTTGCCTGTTTACTTGCATGATCCTAAGCCCCATATTGAAAGATATGTAAATAAAATTGAATGGGAGCCAAACACCCTATCCGATGATGATTCACAGGCAGTACAGGTAATACAGGTAGACAGTGGCAAAGGCAAACAGATTGAACAGACAGTACAGGTGGCTTCTACAAGCAAAGATACTTATAATGTACATAAAAGAGACAAAGAAGGAGATAGTTTCATAGCTGAGACTATTGAGAACATAAAATTCAGAACTCCTTATAGTAAAAGAAGCAAGTCAACAGAAGAAGAAAAGGATAAGGCTGTAAATATTGATATAAATGATGAAGCAACAAGAATAGTCACTCAAACATTAAAAGAGCTTCAAAATGTAAAAATTGGAACACAAAAAAAAGATACAGTCATGAAGGAAAACCAGGCTACTGTCGATTTTCCTCCTTCTTCTCAGGAAACTGACAATACAGAGTCAGAGATTCAGATCAGATTCAGAAAGATTAAAGAGAAGAATGAAGAGCTCAAGAATCAAGCTCATTCTAGATTTCTTAAGGAAAAGCCTGGAAACAAAGACAGGCTTCTTTCAGCATTTGATTATTCATCCAATAAATTGGTAATGTCATTCTTGAAGCCTACAGTGGCTGAGCCAAAATCAGTGGCAGATTATTCCAAAACAGACCTTGAACTGAATGCAGATGCCATTCATGAATTAGAACAAATTGAATTTCATAGGAGCAATACTGAAATAGTATATTCCAAAATTGTCAGTAAAACTATGAAATCAATTAGGCTTGACAAAATAGTGCTCAACCTCCAAAATCAAATGAGGTTGGACAAAGCCTCACTATATGCTAATAATTTAAGAATAAAAGCACTAGAAGATATAGTGATTGAAGCATGGGGTGACCCAGCCAACACTGAAGGGGCAAAAGTCTTAATTAAACAGAAAAATGAGGATATAGCTACTCTTAGAAAACAGTTGAAGTTTCCTCAGAGTGAAAACTCTCAAGCAAAAGAAATTCTACAGTAAAAAACAAAGAATGATGATTTAAAGCAGCTTGTACATCAAATGTCAGGTCAGATAAAAACAATGGAAAGTCAAATAGAAGCTCTAATGAAAGAGAATGAAGAACTAAGAAAAGCACAACCAATGGTCATTCCTACAGTGATCCCCACTGTAAACACTGCTATACCATCTACTTTGGCAGAACACTTGGCGCCGAACGAAGTACTGCCAACTGCAGTGCCAATTACTTCTCTAATCTCTGCCTCTTCTTCTTCATCCTCACAGAGGACCACACCACAAGACCAAGATAAAGAGATTCTTAGTTTGAGAGGCACTATTAAAAATTTGGAAAAATCCAAAAATCATGCCTTGACTACTTCTAGAGGACATGAGCAAAGGGTTGATCGACTACAAGAACAGGTAAAGATTCTGCAAGCACAAGTAAATCTTACAGATCAAGTGGCCTTTATAAAAAGTCATTTATGGACCAAAATTATTGATGGCATTCATTCTCAATGGCCTTCAATTCAGATAATTTATGAACAGAGGGAGTTACTTTAAGTTGCTAGTGCAGAGATTGACAAGACTAAGAGGGAAATTGACAAAAAACCAGCCCAAGCAATCCAACTCATAGCTTTTTTAAACAGTAAAACTAGGGAAGAGTTGGAAGAATTGAAAATTGTTGATAGAACAGAAACCATTCTTCAAATAAAAAAGGTCCTGAACAAAAGAAACATAATGAGTAATCTAGAGGACCGATGTAAAGACATGAATGTATCCATCTCAAGATTTTTAGCCAAATACAAAACATTTTCAAAAGCAGGTTTGTCTGATATTCACGCATTGAATGACAAGTTAATGCCTCAGAAAGATTATGATCTAAAAATCAGAAATCATGCAAAAGAGCAAGCCAGACAACCACTGCCTCAAGGATCACCAACAAGCAAAATACTTCTTCAGTATTTTGAAAATCTGTTCTTTTTAGATAATGAGATCAAGCATATGTTCACTATCAAGCCTAACTTTTCCAAGTATACAGAGGCAGATGAAAGTTATAGAAAATTGAAGACTATGAAGATCCCCTCTGCAGAAAAGTGGCAAGAATTCACAGATCTGTTGTGAATTTAATGGATAAAAAATAGGAAATTCACTTGGAAATTCATTTTTTACTGTTACCTCAAATGGTAAAAATACAGGGTTAAAGTGCACAACAACAATCAGTTCAAATTAGAATAATCATTTCTATTTTTGCTTGTAAAAAGGTAACAACTTGCAAACTGTTTTGCAGCTGTCCCTCTTTTTAAGTTTTCTTTCCTATTTTTGATTAAAACATTATCTCAATTCCTGAGATATTTTGTAAATTTTTTTTTGTATAAATACTTCACAATTCAAAGTATTCAGTGTGAATAAAATTTCTCAAGACAACTATAGTTCGTGCTCTCTACTTGGCATTTTAATGTTTTCTACTTTGTTCGTGCTCTCTACTTGGCCATTGGCCTGTGGGTGATATGGAGTTGTAATTTTATGCTGAATGTGGTAGTTTTGCAATGTTTTAGCTAATTTATTACCTACAAATTGTGGTCCTCCATCTGTGATTATGTCCCTTGGGAGACCATAGCGCACAAAGATTTGGAAAATAAACTGTACTACAGAGTCCTCTGTAGCTTTTGAAAGTGCCTCTGCTTCGACCCACTTAGTGACATATTCGGTTGCAACTAGGATGTATGTTTTTTGGTTTGAGGGAGGACTAATAGGGCCAAAAAAATCAAGTGCCCAACGTTCAAATGGTTCAATCACTAGTTGAGGGTTCAAAGGCATTTCATCAGACTGCCCAAGGCGTCCTGCCCTTTGGCAGCTATCACAGGCCTGCACGAATTTTTTGGCATCCTTAAAGATGGTAGGCCAGTAATAGCCTATTCGTAAAACCTTATGGGCAGTTCTACGGTTCCCAGTTAGATCCCATTCTTCAATCTTCTTATCTGTAGCTTAAGGATTCTTAAGTGCCCTTTTGCTCAGATTCCATCCACTCCATCAAATCAAGCCTATACATAGCCTTAGAAGGTCACCTATCTTGCCCTTAGCACATTTGCATCTCTGAGCCTTATTTCTTAGTTCTTCTTGCCTAGAGAGTTGATTCCATTGCCCAATATTCTAGTAGATCCTTCTCGTTAACCTTGAAATCTCTTTATTCCCACCAATCTTTTAAAATCAAACCAAAATACACAATCATAGCTAGCCTAATATCTGTTACTAAAACAAAGCTAAATCATACGGAGAGATCCCTCTCTAGAGTTCAAGAAGGCTAGATCTTGAATTCCCAAAGCGGTTCTTGGTTACCCCTGGTGTTCTTAACTACAAAAATCCCTATCCCACAACCCGAGAATTACTAGGGTG
>CM076575.1:1984143944-1984345824 GCA_034641835.2 Pinus albicaulis | reverse complement strand
CAGAACTTGAAACAAATTATTCTAATTCTAAACTATGAAAGCTTTTTAAAATTTGATTCTATCAAACATAAAGGTACATCCTATTCTATTGGACTTGGAAATGAATTTGATCTATTGAACTTGAAAGCAATTCTAAGCTCTTGAATTTGAAAGAAATTCTAATCTAGTGAAATTAAATGACTTGAAATTAAATTTCCTAAAGCCTATTGAAATTTAATTTTTTTTCTTTGAAGGAGAAAAATGATGTGTTTTCACTTTGATGGCATAATATACCAAGACATGTGTTTTTTTTTCTTTGAAGGAGAAAAATGATGTGTTTTTAGTTTGATGGCATAATATACCAAGATGTGTTTTCAGTTTGATGGCATAACTGGCCAGGAAAACTTCCTCCTAAAACCATAATATACCAACACATGTCCACAATTAAGAAGAGTATTAAAAGGTTAATTCAATAGCAATATGGAAACAATAAATGTGAATAAAAACATAATATTACAAGATTTTTTTTTCAAGAGAAAAAAAACACTGTTTTCAGTATATTAAAAGGGGAAAACAGTCTATATACCGATTACATATGTCCACCCACAGAGGGAGAGCCCATGTTTATCCAAACAAGATAAAAGGAAGACTCAACCCTGGCCAATTGTGGTAAAAAACTCCATATCAAACAGATACAGAATCAGCAGAAATATACAGTATGACCCTCATATGGGATATGAGGAAATCTGTAAAGTCAAAAGCAGAATACAGGAATGATGCATATAACTCGAGGGTAGGATGATACAGAAAAAGACATCAGACACCCTGATGATCAGTTCCACCCAAAAAGCACAAATAAAGTTCAAAGACCAGCCCCCTTTGAGAGGAAATAGTAGTTATGGTTGAATAAGATCTTTATCAGTAAACATTGTGTTGAAATTCAGTTTTAACTGAAGGGAAGTTCTGTTGAACTGTCCAATTAATCTTGAAGCTATTGTGTTGAAATTCAGTTTTAACTGAAGGGAAGTTTTGTTGAACTGTCTAATTCAGTGATAGAAGAGCGCGCATAAGCCATTTTAGCAGAGCGTGCATAAGCCATTTTAGCCCAAATCTGAAGCAACGTTACTGCCCATCAAAATCTATTGTAATTTTTGCTCCGAGGAATAAGAAATTTTTTATAAAGAAAACTACAAGGAAAGTTTTAATAAGCCACAATATCCCTACAATTGTCAAAACAAGCTAAATTTTCAGGGCCTGTTTAGTGGCTATTGCAGCTCTATTTCTGGGTTGGATATAGAGCAACTTTTTTTTTTTAGAGAGAAAAAATTCGTAAACTTTCATTAAGAGAGATTACATGTTACATATAGCTGTATAGTGCAAGAACTGTATCAGTCCAAAAACTAAAAAAACAGTCAAAAAAATACATGCCATCCAGCATATATGAAATCAGTCCCAGAAATATACATATTTTCAGGGATAATTTAAAAGCTACTTAGTAAGCTCGGTGCTTAGCTTACTAACAAAAACAGAAAAATTATAAACGATAATTAAAAATACATGTCGGTAGTAGATATCCTGGGATATTAATGCAAAATATGTTGTTTTTTTTCTCTGTGAAAAGCTAAATTTTCAGTGCATTTTCATTTTTAAATGTCAAGCTAATCTTTGAAGCCTATGAAAAACATAAATGAAAACAACTAAAATATAACATATACTAACAAGCTTTTAATTAACAAATCAGTAAAAAAATTATCAAATCATTTACATTAAAAACTGAACATACATATCAGTAAAGGACGACGAGGAGAATTCGTAATACCCGATGACCAGCGTGGCGACGAGGAGAATTCGTAACACCCGATGACCAGCGCGGCGACGAGGACGACCGTGGCGGCGACGACAAACAATGACAGCACCAGCGCGGCGACGAGAAACAACGACAGCACCAGCGCGGCGACGAGAAACAGCGACAGCACCAGTGCGGCGACGAGAAACAACGACAGCACCAGCGACGGAGAAACAGCGACAGCAACAGCGACAGAGAAAACGCGGGAACAATAAACCACATAACTTCGCGGGCGATTTATTTATAGAAAATAGTTCGGTCGAACTATTTTAAATGTAAAAGTTCGGCCGAACTTTAGTTGCTGGTTTTCCAATCTCCGGTAAAAATTCTGTTTTCCCGCGCCGTCAGTGGGCCGTCAGGCTAAACAGAATCACGAGTTCGGCGGAACGTTAAAAACAATTTCGGCCGAACTATTTCATAGTTCGGCCGAACTCGATGAAATGTTCGGCCGAACTAGTTCCGAAAAAAATTTTCAACCCGCAATTCTCACAAAAGTGTAACCCAGGTTCAGGTTTCTGCCCTCTTGCAAACCCCGTCAAAATTAGTTCAAATTTTTTTGGGGTCCTACCCCAACCCTTTAGGATGTCTTTGCTACTTAGGCTGAAATTTTCCTACTAGTTTGACTTGAGTGCCACTTGATATATGGCCAATTTATAGTACTCAGTGATACAGGGATATGTGAATTCTACTATATCTTCACCATGGCTATCTCGAATGATCATATCTACAACATCAATACACTTTAAAATCCATTCGATAGTCTCCTCATAGGGGAATTCCATTAGATATGATGCAACCTTGTGTAACCAAGACATTTTAATTTTTTTATAAGAATCAATATCCTCTTCTCTCATGGAAAATTCCTTCCTGGAAAATGAATGATATATTCCTAACCATATGATTGACATGGATTTGTCAATAAAACATGTAGTGTTTGTGTATGTGGGAACTGAGGTAATTGAGCTTTCTTCTTCTTCTGTGATTTCTTTCTCTGGCCTCTTCTTTGGGGGATGCATTTTTCTTGATGATGACGATATGTTGAAACACTATAAATCCAATGAACCTGACATATCAAATATATTAATCACGGAACAATGCTAGAAAACCAATGAAATCTTAAATGCATAGCATAGGGAGACAATATGGTCCATTAGGGGAATTTTGAGGTCTAAAATGGGCCTCCTAAGAAAAATGTACAACCAAAATAAACTTTATAAGAACCAATAGGATTCAAGATGATGATATCAACCATGGGGGACGATTCACCATTTTTGGAGTAAAAAAGTAAAAGTATTAAAAAATAATAAAATAATAAAACTATTTTTTTCAACTCGTATTTTTAACTTATCTCCCTAAATTTTTACTCAAATTTTGAGCGGGAGTAATCGTTGGATGAAAAATTTTATTCATCATCCAAGGAGTACCCATTTTACGTACTTTCGATGGACCCTGCAACACGAGAAATGAAAAATACATGAAAAAACGTAATTACAATCATGTTTTTAATGTATTTCTCATTTTTCGTGTAACAATGTCCATCAAAAGTATGCAACATGGGTACTCCTTGGATGAGGAATCAAATTATGCATTTAATGAGTGTTGCCACTTGAAATTTGAGTAAACCCATAGGGAGGTAAGTTGAAAATACTAGTTGAAAAAATAGTTTTTTCTTTTTTTCCCTCTAAAATTTGATGATGTAATCTAATATTATTTTATTATTTCCACTATTATTTTATCATTTTCTTAGAAGACCCGTTTTAGGCCTCAAAATTCCCCTAATGCAAGTGAGTGGGTTGCACTATGGTGAAAGGGGAGGATTTAGGCTAGGAATAGATGATGCACTGTGAGACAAGATATGTTGTGCTAAGGTATATCGCACTGTGAAGGATGAGTATAGTCTTTGAAGTGGGATTGAGTTATTTCACGAGGGAAATAATGATACTAATAGAAGGAAATATGTTGCGATATAATGAAATATGTATATATAACTATGTTGCATTGCAAAGAATAAGTGTAGACTAAGTGGGTAGCTCTTGATGCTGCATGAGGCCAAAAGGTGGATTGTAAAGTCGACTTGTGTCACAGAGTAGAGGGGTGGCAAAATGTTGATGTGTGGTGCGGCACATAGTTATAACACAATCCACATATAGGGAATGTGTTGTAACATACAAGTGTAGGCTAGACTATGAATGATAGTTGCGTCACGACAAAGAGTTGAGGTAATGCATGTTGAAAAGGGAAATTGTATGGGTAGTAGAGAAGATGATAAAGGGAAATGAAAAGGAGAAAATGACTAAGTGTTAGGAGGGGAATGAAAAATTAGGATTAAAAATGAAGTTGTAAGGGGAAAGGTTAGGAAGTCGAAGGGTTGTGCACATGATTAGGTAATGCTTCAAATAACTGACAAAAATATGATTACAGGTCAGGGGTGCATATGTTACTTGGAATGTGGCATCGAAGTTCTGGACTACAGTGGTGCAACTCAACTCTAGATCACAATAAGCACTATCAAGTCATGCAGTGTTAGGGACACATATAGCTTATGTGACAAAAATCAATGGTGCAAATAAATTAAGGTGGGGTGTATTTATAGAAATCCCATGTGTGTGAGTGCATTAAATGAACAATAAATGCTTTGTCACAAGGAGAGACATGACAATGCTGAGAGAATGTGACATGATGACAAGGTAAGATGTTTATAAAACTCTTCCGGAAAATCACATTCTCATTTAAAGGTCCGACGTGTTTCGAACTACCTAGTGTAGTTCATCATCAGGAACATGTTGATTGTGTTGATCAGAATGACTCAATATATATACTGCTTAGATGCAACGGTCAATTGAAAAAACATAACCAATAATTAGTGCAGGAGAACGTTATGAAAATAAAATATTAATAAACAATGATAGTATAAATATAGAACAAGAATTTAAAATTAGTAAAAATAAAAATACTAATAATAGTAATAAAAATTTGTAAAAATAATAAAAGTAATGAGGGTGAATGTTATATATATATATATATAATTTTTTTTAACACAATAAAAATCATAATAATAACAATAATAATACTAACTAAAAATAAAAAATAAAAAATAAGCATAAACAATGGAATATCAACCAATAATAATAGTAATCATAATAATAAATAAAAATATAACCAAGCACAATATACAAATTAAAAACACGGCTATAATATAAACCAAAACAAAAATATTGAAAATAAAGAAAACTTAATAAAACTAATACCAATAAAAAAAAGGAACTACACCCAAAGCAAGAAAGACCAAAAACTAACATACATAAATAAACCACAAAATTACTAGATAAAACAAAAAGGAAGAAGAGAGAAAAACACCACATATCAAGGAAAAGGGTCAATACTAAGAGATTAGAGATGGAATCCAACAACCACTAATTTTCCATCTGTCATCCCTATTCAGAGTACTAGACCTTTTCTCAATTTCAACAACCTCCCTAATTTTGCGGTGGTGGAAATGCTCCATGCTCATGATAACCTTGGAATCCTCCAAACAAATTTGGTGTTTAGTCTTTCCAACATGCTCAACAAGAGCATAGGACTTTGTCCTACATTGTCTTAAAGCCACTGCATGTTCTTGTAACCTCTTACTTATCGAGCAACCAGTTTCTCCAATGTAGGGAACCCCACGAGAGCATGGGATCAGATAGACACCTTTCATGGTTTTGGGGTACCACAGGTCTTTAAAAGATCTGAGGGAACTACGAATGGTGTTCAAAGGTATAAAGGTTGAAGAGATCAAATGATTTCTTAAAATCCGAGCAATTTTGTCCGTAGTGCCAAGTATAAATGGAAGTTGGACCTTACCTACTAATTCACCAAGATCTTTCTTTGGTTTAGGACCTCTGCTTGCATTCACAAAAGCCTTAAGACCTTGACGCTTACTATAACCATTCATCTCAAATAATCTAAGGATATGAGCTTTCTATTTCTCCAAGTGATCTTCATCAGAAACCCTAAGAGCTCTAGTGGCCAATATGTTGAGAACACCAACTGAGCAGGAAAATGATGAGAACTAGTGTGAAGATACTACTCAGTGTGGGTTTTCTTCTGAAAGACTTGGTGAGAAAAAGAGCCATAATCTTTCCTAGAGATTACAACATCCAGAAAAGGAAGGCTACCATCAATTTCCGTTTCCATGATGATCTTAATAAAGCTCGATTGATAGGTGTTGATGAAAGCAATCAAACTTCTGACGACCATGCGACCAGTTTATGAAAGTGTCATCTACAAAATGCTTCCAAATTTTTAGCTTGAAAGGAGAGGAAGCCAAGGATTTTGATTCAAAATATTCCATAAAAATATTGGCCACAACTAGAGAAAGAGGGAACCCATGGAAACACTGCAAGTTTTCTCATAGAACTCACCTTCAAAGCTAAAGAAATTCGATGTCAGACAAATTTCTACCAATTTGGCAGTGTCAGGATTAGTGATGTGGTTGCTCACTTCAACTGCTTGCCGCTATGAAAATGTTATGTGACATGCATCTCTTCAAAGAGATTAATATACAACTTTCTTTTACTAATTGATTAGGGTGTGAAGAAAGGTTTGATGAGATTTTATACATAGATACTTATGAGTTGAATGAATGGGGGATTCCAAAATTGAGATATTAAAATTTTTTGTAGGGTTGTTGTAGCTGCTAAAAAAATGCATATATGTATATATGTATGTTAAAAAGGGTTAAGAAATTTAAAATAAAATCCCATTTAGTAAGTAGATATAGAATGGTTTGTGAGATATGTAAGAGTGTCATGGTAGAGTTAAGTGGCTTTAGTGCTGACAAGACACCTCTCTTGGGAAACACATGGAATTAGGGTGTCACATCACTTTCCACCTGTTAAAACTATGGGTATGTTAACATGGTAGCCTTAAGGAATGACTTCAAGGTTCATAATTCACTATCTATAACCTAGAATGCAATGAAGTTTATATAATTGGAATACCGTTGATGAGCTAGATGTGAATTAAGTATCATGAATTGGCTTGGATTTGAGGTAAAGAAGAAGAAAATGTATAACTCCCCATCTCCTCAGGATGACTTAGGAAGTCAAGTGTGCTACACTATTCTTGACTTGTGAAGAAGAATGGTAGTGTCCTTCCACTGAAACTGCTATGGCGTTCGAAGGACTCTCTAATTGTACCACATTCCACCTTTGATGCAACTAAAGGGAGCATACAACCCTAGTGGAAAGTTTCATGTTATGTGTACTCTTTTTAACTATCTCTTTCGTAGTTCTATTCACTATCTAGACTTGATATTTTCATTCACTATTATGTGAGGTCCAATTTGCTTTATGGCAAGGTATTACATTTATATTTTTGAACTTATTTCCTCTCTATGCTATTTTAAAGACTTGTATGACTTGGTTTCCCGATGGTAATGTTAGGGTAATTTTATAACTATTTATAAAAAGAACTTTATATCCCATTAGTGTGATTAGATTTTCAGGGTTTTGTTTTATAAAATAATCAATGTTTGAATCTTGCATTAGTTGGGAAAAGACACCAAGAAAATCTATCCATGTTAAAGTTTGACCTTTCCCAAACCAAATATGATCCCTAAATGATTTTGATGATTTAGATATCCCTAAATCACAATAATTCAAACATAAAATAATTCCACGAATAACAATTTATTAAAAAATAAAGTTGTTATACAAATTATAAACACACTTTAAAAAAAATAAAAATTATATATATATATATATATATATATATATATATATATATATATATATATATATATATATATATATTCAAAACATCAAAAAAACAATCTTCAAAAAACAATATTCTAAGATTAAAATATAAAAAATTACATACATGTTTTAATCTCAGCAAAATAAAATAATTTAATAATATAAGAATGAATGGAGAGAATTCCCATCACCATCTATCATCTAACTCACCTACTAGCCTTCTTAAATCCTCCCTTCCATCACCTCTCTATTAATCTGCATATTATTAAGTTATATTGATTTTCTTAGTTTGAAACTTGCATATATTTTTCCATAGTTTGACTATATATATATAATTATATTGTTATATGTATTAGTCTAGATTCATTTTAAATTTGGATCTATCAAGTAAGTGTCGAGAGGATCAAATCTCTTGAGATGAAAACCTCTTTTATCTAGTGAAAAGATATTGGATCCCTATCGATGCTTGGTAGATCCAGTGTTAATATGGATCTAGGTTGGTGTCCCCCCCCTTTAAAGAGTTTTTCTCCTTTTTAAATAAGCTATATTCCACTTGAATTTGTTAGTTAATACCATGAGTCAATACCATTGATTAATAAAATGGGTGAATACACTATTTTTAATTTAACACTTTTTTGGCTCTAGGTTGTCAAAACCTAGAGCCAAAAAAGTGCCAACTTTAAATTGACTATTTTACCTCAATTTTATTTTAATAGGACAACACATTAAAACATCTATTCCATACTATGCTAGAGAGTGCCTTTCAATGTAATCAAAATTTCAACTTAAAAAAATAATACTACTAATAATTCAAAGTTCAATTTTAAAGTTTTTGTGTAATTTTAAACAAGCCATAATTTTAACAACCTAGAAAAGGCTGATATTAAGAGTGTTGTATTTTAGTTTGGAATAAAAATAACCACTAAATATAATCTTTTAACTCTTTTTTTTTTTTTAAATTCTCATTAAATTGTTAATATGTATATTCTAACATAGTAATATATATTCCCACAAGTAAAAAAAACAAAGTTGAATAAGTTTAATCAAGTCACTAGGTGTCAACTGTTGCTTTCTAAACTTAAACTTATCATATAAGATGATGTTGTTGCTTTCTAAATTTAAACTTATCATATAAGATGATGTTTTTAATAGGGAATTTGGAAAATTTATATCATATAATTATATAATTATAATGAAGTAAAAGTAAAAATATAATCTTTTATAATGAATTAAAAGAAAAAAAATAAATAATAAACTAAAGGAAAAAGTATAATAATTTATAATGAAATAAAAGGAAAAAAAAAATTGGTAAGAAAAATTTTACCAAATATTTTTAAATATTTAAAATATTTTAACTTTATAAATAAAGTTTTGAAAATACACATAAAATATAATAAAAAAAATTAAAATATTACATTCAAAGTGCAGCTTTGAAAAAACAAATATTACATTCAATACCTTTTGGAAACCAAATTCCTACCAACCAATTCGAGTGATATGAAAATTGAAGACATGCTTTATTGACTTGGTGATACCAACGTGAGGGGTGATGGAATTATTGGAGCTGAAGGAAAAGGTTGCTCACATCCTCGAATGATGACAATCACTCTAGTGGGAAAAAAGATACCTTTCATGCTTTTTGGTGAAGCGGATTTGAAAAAAGATACCTTTCATGCTTTTTGGTGAAGCGGATTTGAAAAAAGATACCTTTCATGCTTTTTAGTGAAGCGGATTTGAAAAAAGATACCTTTCATGGATCGAGTGTGGTCCACTTCTTTTAAAAGGATACCCTGCAAACTTTTTGGTGGAATGAAATTGGACGGGTAGAGTGTAGACGTGATGGGAAGTTGTACTTGTGACCATCACCCTCATTTGTTAAAGTGAAACGAAACTTTTCCTTTTCAATGAAGAAAGCTTTATATTAGATGAGCTCATGCTTAAAAGCTTGATATCTAGATGGCACAAAAAAATTTAAAAGCTTAGATGACACCAAAAAATAAACAAATTAAAAGCTTCATATTAGATGAGCTCATGCTTATGCATAATCTCTCAACACCTTATTCTTGGTGGTGATACTGATAATGGAGAAAGACCGTGTAACGTTTTTAATATACAAGTTGACAATGAGCTATAAGTGGATTTTCTCTCAATCATTTTTTCAAGGCTATCTAAACAAATAATGGTGATTGAGGTATCAACACAACACCTAATTATTCATGTTGTGGTAACAGTAGCAAGGGAGGGGGATCTTATGCCCTAGAGGACAAATGGAACTTTCCTATGCTTGGAGCTTAAGCATGGCAACAAATAACTAGGTAGAAGCATACAGTCTCCTATAAGGTACAATTCAAGCAAACGACTTAAAGGTTAAAAAATTATTCATTGTTCAAGATTCCAAAAAATTTATTTCCCATCTCATTAAAACTTCTAGTGCAGTGGATGTAAAATTAAAATCCAATCTTTAAAGAATCAATGCTCTTTTGAAGCACACAGTTGACTTATATATATTCCATGTTTTAAGGAAAAATAACCAACAAGCAAATCTAATGGAAATTAGAGGAATCGATAAGGAGGTTGGAACATTTCTCATAAATGAACAATTTTGATCCATAAACTACTATGGATATTGCACTGGATAGTTCATCATAATAAATCTGATAAAATTATATTTGAAAATTCAAAGTCTACACTATGAAGGCTTATTTCTCTTTATATTTTTTGAAATGTAAATATTGTTTATTGCATATGCATACAAATTATAATTATACAAATAATATATAATAATGAAATAAAAAACCACAAACCACAATTGGCACAAGTTATAACTTGGGAAACCCTTTTGGATGAAAATCCTTTTGGAAGGTGAGGTCACTCTGCTCTCTTTCTCTGATTAAAAAATGGATACAAGTACAAAAATTAAGGTTTGTGGCATGTGGGCTACTATAGTGCACAAATCCTCTTTGTTTTCTCTCTCTTTCTCTATCCCCCGGTTATTTTTCTCGTTTATGGAATAAAATGCACTCCAAAAGAATGGAACCCTTTTCCCTCTTAGTGGCATGACTATAACATAGCTCAATAGCCTACTAGTGGTTAGGATTGAATCCTTCAAATCTTGAATTCTAGAGTTTTCTTCATCATGATCACATGGATAACCCTTTTTCCATGAATAATGGGGCTTGGCGTGAAATCCTCTCAAATTATGGTGGCCAAATCAGGAAAGTCAACTTCTGGGTAGTAAAGCTTTTGAATACATACTATGATTGACATGATTCTTGCATCCCTGGAAAGCTTTTTGTGTGGAAAATTGGAAAATAAGGTGAAATGCTAAATATGTAAAGTTTTACCCCTGAAAAAATCTATTAAATGCCTCAAAATTCTCCTGAAAGGTTTCAGACCCCAATTTTCCAAATTGAGTCTTGCTAATAAAAATGGTCCTATGAGCTGATTCCTCCACTTTTTCTACTCTGAAAATGTTGATATTGATAAAAAAATATATAATGATCCAATATGGATCAAAGCTATCTATTTTCCAATCCAATAATCCATTTGATGAACTATAAAAAATGTGTAATGCATGTACTTCGAATGTTTGTGATTGGAATTATGGAGCATATAGGTTCCAAGTGTGGGAATGAAGTAACAAGTAGGCTAAGGTAATAATGACATACGAAAAATTATGGTAATGCAAGATTAGGATTAGAATAGGCCTGTATCCCCTATATTATGTGTGGACCAAATTATTTAATGATGAGATGATACTCCCTCTCCAAAGGGAGCTAGGTGAAAGAATAAGGACAACACCGATATTTGATGGTGGAATGTCTTGGGCGTGGAAATCATCAGAGTAGTCAATCTAAGCAGAAGGTAGGAGGATTTGGACTATGTCACAACTTCATTAACAATAGCATGATTAAATCTAAGGAGATGGAGAAAATCCAATACCTTTATTTAGTATCCTTCGGGGAAATGTGAAAATATGTTTGTTGCATAATTGGAACTTCAAAATTTTGGAGGGTTCTCAAGCTAAATTTGGTGGAGGAAGTTTGGGGAGACCGAAGCAAAATCTCAAATTTGATTTTATGGTTCTACCATTATTCAATCAATCTATTAAGGAGGGATTAATGCATGTAACTTATTGTCATTTTGTCCCCGGATGCGAGTGACACGTCTGACATGAGTGGATATCACATCTCACCCCACTCGGACTACGAAAATCTCCAACGCAATTCTTCACCTGGGACGGATCCAATTACTGTTAACTCCTCGCACGTTCCTCGCATAACCAGAGATGAGGCCGAGCGGACAGGCATTGCGTCATCGAACCCTGAACATCACCTCGCCCATACCACCATTAATGTCCATAATGCATAATCAACATCCCACCCAGACCTCCTCCCTTGTACCTGCTCTGCTGCTCGAGCTCCACACGTAGTTGCGTGCGAAGATCACTCATTGCCAACCTCACAGATCTCATCCTCACCCCTATATAACCCCTAGACTTCTGCCCCTTTTCTCACTCATCTGGTCACCTTTGCCATTCGCTCTCCTCCTTCTGATCTGGCTTCTCACTGATTCCAATCAGCTGCAAAGCCTCAGTCCCAGAGTGGAGCTGCACAGACTCCCTTTGCTTGTCACTCTTCATCCTGCAAACCTGCCCCCAGTCTTTGCAGCTCCTTCAACCCCAGTGTCACTCCTGCCTCCCCTCCCAGGTGCGTTATGGCTCCCAGACTATGCCAACACACTATTCGTGGTGGTAAGAGAGGGGCCCTCCTAGGTCGTTTCCATCGCGACGAGGATAATCACCTTGAATCGATTGACGGCTCCTCATCCAACACCTCAGCAAGCCATAAATTTTATCCCGATTAGCGAGCTGATTCCTCCTTGCAATCGGTGCAAAGAGGCAGTTGAGGCACGAGGAGGTCTACCTCCTCTCCCAGAACTCACTCTCTGCATCGCACACCGGCTCCCCCGACCATTCCGACACAAGATGCTGAGGATACAGACATCTGGATCATGGACTCCGACGATGTTTGGAAGAAAGTTCCTGATGGGGTAGACCCAGACTCCCCCATCCTCTGCGCTCTTGTAATTTTCCCCAAGCGAACTGTTGCTGACATGGAAGTTGCTGTGGAAGCTACTGTTGCACAAGCTCCTGCCTGTCCCATTGATGAGGAGAATCCCAACAGCAATGATGTTGATGATGAATAACGTCTGCGTAGCTGTTCAGTTTTACTATGTCTTTGTCTTATGTGCCCACATGGCTTTTCTGTAATTATCTACACTCTAGCTTTTAGATGTACTAGCGCTACTGCGCACAATGTAAGGTTCGCTCTCAAGTTTTGTCCGGGCTGGCCTCCTCCCCCGAGGCAACCCAGAAACAACGTTACAAAGGTAGGGATTGGTTAAGCACAGCTTACCAACCCTACCTATAGCATATGTAATATTATGTTTTCGAAATTAATAGATTAGCTCAACTTACCCAAAAAAAAATTATTGTCATTTTGTGTAAACCAATGGGAGATTGAAATAATGATTGGTATTGAGGAAAGGGTCTGCATCAAGAATTATTTAGGGTTAGAAAAATAAGTAATACAAAATTTGTGAATCCTAAATTATTGTGATGTATAGGAAGGAAGTTGGGAGTATTGAATAAGGAGATTGGTTTGAGGAGCTTGTGCTGCTATAAACAAAAAAATTGCAACTCAAAAACTATCATAATAAAACAATATCTAGTTTGAAATATTCAACGAAGAACATATTGAAACATATCACTCAACTTCAGAGGACTAATGATGAAACAAATAACATTCATCAATAGATAAATTATATTCAACATAGCCTAGACTACTTTCAAGAAAACTCCCCTTCTTCGAATAACTCTTCTAGTCACAACATCTTAGAAATTCTTAATCTAAATGCTTTTGTTCCCACTTAGAAAAGTGAGGAAACCTTCATATCGGGAAATATTGTATGAAGAAATTAATAACAATGGTGGTACTCAAATCGAGTGATTGCTAACATGTGCAAGTGAAGTGTTTTAGACTTCTAAGATATTTTTGGATGATTTATACCTTCCACTATTTTTAAATCCTAACACACTAGAATTTTCTTTTTGAATTCAAGAAGCATAAAAAAGATAATAGAATTATCATAAAACTCATTAATTTTATACTATTAATAATTGTATCTCAATTACATATTTCTAATACAAATATTTGTTAACCACTTTTAAAAATTAATATTAAAATGTAAATAAACCATATTTACAAAATTATCTCTCATTAAACATAAAACTATTAAAAATTAATATTAAAATGTAAAAAAACAAGTTTTACAAAATTATCTCTCATTAAACATAAAACCATGATACTATGATAGTTAAATGTGCATAATCCTCATTATTTACAATGTAGCCCAAATGTGCCAAATTACTCATGCTTAGGATACTAACTCATAGTATAAATTAGAGGTTATTATACATGTATTCCATTAAGAGAGCTTTTTCCTATTACTTTGCCCTGCGAAGTGCAAATTTCTTGCTTAAAAGGGAAAAAGAGCACAATTACAAAAAGATATAAGAAAATGCATGAAGCTCGCCTTGGTGTCTAATAAGATGAAAATGCAAAACTCTATACAATGCGTCACTCTCCCTGTGTATAAAATCGAGTGAAAGTATAATTGGTATGTGAAATATTAAATGAGCACAATTACAAAAATATATAATACAGATTGGCCAGGGTTTTGGCCAATGTTTAATGAAATTTCATTGGTTGGGTTTTGCCATAGATTTGGGGTTTTCCCAGATAAACATATGTGTTTATGTTTATGATTTTTTGCTAGCTCTTTATGTTTATTCCTCTCGGTAAATTGTTTATTATTTCTACCATAAATTCTAACATGTATAAGAAGGGATATCAATAACTAGAACATATAATCATTGTTGACACTAAGGACCATGTATCACTATTGCAAAGAAAAACTCCTATAACTTGATATGATATATTACAAACCATACTAAACAAGGAAAACCAAGATTTGAATCAAGATGGATGACATTATTATTGTGAACCCTAACTAATTGAAGTACTACTAATGACCAATCCTTCTTTCATTATCAATTTAGATAATAAATATAATTAAATTTTAAAATAAATAAAATTATATATATATATATATATATATATATATATATATATATATATATATATATATATATATATATATATATATATATATATATAGGCACAGAAGAAACCAACTCGAAAAATAGAAGAAAAGAGAGATCAACGCCTTAGAAATAAGCCACTCTTAGGGGGCAACCTCCTTTAAATTAAATAAATGAACAATTCTTGGATGATACAAATGAAAAAATCTCCTTCTTTATATAGAAGTCCATGGAGTCACAATATAATCCTAGCCGACCTAACAATAGTAATGTATAGGCACAATAATAACAATATTGGGGTTACAGGGGTACAACAATAACAATAAGGTGGATACAATAACAACAATAAGGGACTACACTAGAAATATAGGGACCTAGCATGCCCCTCTCCTTCAAAAAAAGTCTTGTCCTCAACGCTTGAGTAGCTATGGGTGCTTTTGTACAAAATTGTCATCCTCCCATGTAGAATGTTTAGCGGGTAAGTTCTTCCACTTGATGAGGTACTCTGAAATTGATCGATTTCGTAGCTATTGAGTTCTTGTTTCCGTGACTTCTTCAGGTTCCAATATGATTTTTCCTTCCTCATCAAGTTCTAGCAATATTGTTTGAACTAGAAATTTTTCACCTATAACCTTCTTTAAACATGAAACATGGAAAACTGGATGCACTCGCGAATAAGTAGGAAGCTCTAATTTGTATGCCATGGTACCAATAATTTGCAACACCTTGTAAGGACCATAGTACTTTGGCGATAATTTATTATCCTTATTAGCTTTCTTGAGGGAAATTTGTTTGTATGGTTGTATTCGTAAAAATACCCAATCTCCTACATTAAAACTTCTCTCGCTGCGATGTTGATACGCCTTTTGTTTCATTCGATTTTGTGCCAAATTTAGGGTATCCTTTAAGGGTTGGAGAACTTCTTGTTGATGCTCGATGTGATCTTCCACTACTTGAACCTTAACATTTTCTCTTAAAGATGATGTGATGGACAATAGATGATATCCATAAAGTGACATAAATGGGGTCATTTTTGCTGCAGTATGGAAGGAAGTGTTATACCACCATTCAACGAGAGATAACCACTTGACCCATTGTGTTTGTTTATCAGATACAAAACATCGAAGATATCCTTCCAAACATTTATTCACTATCTCATTTTTACCATCGGATTTAGGATGATAAGATGAGATATGAGCTAGTTGAGTACCCAGACAAGAAAAAAATTCCATCCAAAAATTTCTGGTAAAAATGGGATCTCTGTTGCTTAAAATAATATTTGGGTTTCCATGTAGTTTTTGAATTGTTTCCATAAATGCAGTAGCAACTGTACTTGCTTTAAATGGATGAGATAATGCACAAAAGTGTGCATACATGGTAAGTCTATCAACTACCACCATGATGACACTTTTTCCATCGGACTTAGGTAATCCTATGATAAAATCCATTGAAATCTCCTCCCAACGTTAACTTGGAATGGATAAAGGCTGTAGAAGACCCGACGTCTTAATTGTCTCAACTTTATTTTGCTGGCAAACCAAACATTCCGCCACAAAATTTTGAATATCAGATTTAAGGCCATCCTAATTTTTTTTTTTTCACCCCGTGGTAAGTTTTTAAAAATCCCGAGTGTCCTCCTAAAGGAGAAGTGTGCAATTTCAAAATAATATTTTGTTTTAGTTGGGAATTATTACAAATATATAAGCGATCTTTGTACCATAAGGAATCATTTTTCCACTGCAAATTTTGAATGAGTGTCCACACTTCTTCATCCTTCTTCCATTCATCCCTTGCTTCAGTTATCCAATTCGGTTGGATAATAGAAATGACACAAAGATATGCTTCCAGCTCTTCATTTTTTCTTGAGATTGAATTTGCAACAAAATTTAGCTTCCCTTTTTTGTAGATGATTTCAAAGTCATAACCCAACATCTTTGTGACCCATTTTTGCTTCTCTTCTAAAGATAATCTTTGTTCCAAAAAGTGTTTAAGACTATCATGACCAGTTTTTACCTTGAAGTGTCTTCCCATTAGGTAAGGTTGCCATTTCTTTAGTGAATGTAGTATTGCTAACATTTCCTTCTCATAAATAGCTTTCTATAAATACTTTCCTTTGATTGGGTGAGTTTCAAAAGAAATGGGTTTTCCTTCTTGCATTAAAACAACACCAATTCCATTTCCTGAGGCATCACATTCCACAATAAAGGTTTTTTTGAATCCTGGCGTAGCTAAGACCGGTGCTAGGAACATTGCCTCTTTAAGACGTTCAAAGGCCTTAGTTGCTTCAGGAGTCCATGAAAATTCATCTTTCTTCAATAATGTTGTTAGAGGTGTTGCTATTCTCCCATAATTCTTAACAAACTTGTGATAATAAACTATTAACCCAAGAATTCATTGCAACTGCTTTATGGTTGTGGGGAGTTTCCATTCCTTAATGGCTTTAATTTTGTTAGGGTCTACCTTAACACCCCTGCGAGATACAATATGACCTAGATATTCCACCTCTTGTACTCCAAAAAAACATTTGGATGTTTTTACATATAATTGTTTCTCCTCCAATAGTTTGAGCACCCTGTCAACATGTTGAACATGAGCCTTCCAAGACCTGTTGTAGATTAGTATATCATCAAAAAATACTAGCACAAATTTTCTAAGGAAGGCTTTGAAAATGGAATTCATCAACCCTTGAAATTTAGAAGGTGCATTGGTAAGGCCAAAAGGCATGACCAAAAATTCATAATGACCCTCATGAGTTCAAAATGCTGTTTTCGAAATATCTTTAGTCTTCATTCTAATTTGTTGATATCCTGAATGAAGATCCAACTTTGTAAAATAAATTTCTCCATGTAATTCATCCAATAATTCATCAATCACAGCAATGGGAAATTTATCTTTAATAGTGATCTTATTGAGCTCCCTACAATAGGGACACATGCACCATGATCCATCCTTCTTGTGCACCAATACTACTGGAGCAGAGAAAGAACTTTGACTAGGTTTAATTATACCAGCCTCTAACATTTCTGCAATCATACGTTCAATTTCGCTCTTTTGGACATAAGGATATCTATAAGGCCTGATGTTTGGAGCAACACTTCCTGGAATCAAATGAATAGTATGATCATGATCACGAATAGGTGGGAGTCCTTTGGGAGTTTCAAACACCTTGGAATGATTGTCCAATAATTTTTGGATATCTGGAGAAATATATGATTTTGATGTTGGAACTTCTAGTGAGCATAATTGTGCAATTACGCCTTGTTGTTCTTTCTTCAGAAGCTTTTTCATGACATTAGAGCTTATTATCTTTCCCAGCTTCCCTGGGATACCCCGTAATTAGACTTCCTTTCCTTCTGAAAAAAATTTCAAGAAAATTTCTTGAAAATTAAAAGCTACCGTCCCCAAAGATTGTAACCATTGTACTCCTAGTACGACATCAACACCTCCCATTGGAATGGAAAGCATTGGACTATTTAATACATATTCCCCCATGGTTAGCTTGATATTATGGCATTTTGCAGAGCAATTTATAGTTCCTCCATTTGCAATGATCACTTGACATTCTGGTGCTGGGTATAAGAAACAATTCAATTCCTTGGCTACTTTACAATGAATAAAATTATGGGTACTACTCGAATAAATCAACACTATTAATTTTTTTTTCTTGATATGCCCTTCTATCTTGAGAGTTTGAGGAGTCGCAATTCCTTCCAATGCATTACATGATATGGTCAGACTCATTTCTTCTTCTTCTAAGGTTGGTTTCTGGTGTACATCCTCTTCTTTTGAAGTTTCTTGTTCATTTTCTTCCTCCTCTTCACAATCTATGTAAAATAATTTCTTCTCAGCACACTTATGACCTTTAGTGTATTTACTATCACAATTGTAGCAAAGCCCTTTTGATATTTTTTCTTCCAATTGTTGTGATGTCAACCTTGTAGGTTGTGGAAGTCTAGGAGTAGCAACACTTCCATATTTATAGATGTGAGTGGTAGGCTTCCTTGTCATCATAATTTTACATTCAATTTTTCTTGCCAACCTGAATGCCTTCTCCAATGAATCAGGTTCCCAAACGCGAACCTCATTTGGGATGTTATCCTTTAAAGTCCCTATGGAGACATCAATCCTGTGTTCCTTTGTAATATCAGTTACCCTTATATTCAATTTTTGGAATTCTTCAATGTGCTCCACCATTGAACCCTTTTGTTTAAGATTTATCAATTGGCTAAAAAAGCTGTTGCTCTTTGTATCCTCATAATGTACTATCATTTCCTTCTTAAAAATTTACCAAGTGACAATTTTTTTATGGGAGCAAAGCTATCCATACCATAAAAATGTATTTTTTTCTAAATACAAATTTGCAATGCGTACCTTTTGTGTGTTTTGCACATTATTGAGATCAAAATATTGCTCCATCTATAGTATCCATGTTACGGGATCCTTGTCATCAAACTTCCTCATATCGATCTTTGGAATGTGGTGGGTCTTCCATCCAACATTAGAGTTTATGAAATCATGATTAGCATTTATTTTTTTCTCATCATGAGTTTTCTCTACTATATTTTCGCCATTAGGAATAATTTCTTGTATCAACTTTGTCAAGCCTTCCATGTCTGCTTTTATATCATTCTTCATGTTTTCCATTTTTTCTTCTATGTCTGCCATGCCATTCTTCAAACCATCCATCTTAGCTTCCACGCTTTTATTCAAACCATCCATATTATCTTCCATGCCCTTCTTCAAACCGTCCATCTTATCTTCCACGCCTTTCTTCAAAACATCCATTTCATTGTTTGTTGCTCTTTGCGAGAGAGAAATTTGGTGCACTTGCTCTTGTTTTTTTGATATATCATGTTACACGTCTTCATATTCATGAGTCATAGTAGAGTATTCTGAGGGCTCAATGGGTATTGAATTATTTTTAGGGGGAATTTTAGAACTCAATATTGATATCTATGCTTCAATATGCTCTTGGAATCACTTCAAATTGATTTTTCAAACAAGAATTATGCAATTTGAAAACAAATACACACCTTTTTCTTCCTTTTGAGGAGCTCTATATTGAAAATGAATTATATATGTGATTTCAGATCTTCAATATCTGAAATTCGGTCCTGTAGTATCCCTCTGAATCTTCTTTTCAATGCCACAGGTCTGACCTGATTTGGATTCTTCAAGGAAAGTTATACCCAATCTCCCACAATGACCCAATTATGGACTGGTTTAGTAGAGCAAACTTGTACAACATGCCATGTGTCACTGTTTCGTCCTTTGGCTCTGAAATTGATACAAAGAAAACTATAGTTCGTGTACTTGCGGCCAATTTTTACAAAATTCAAATCCGATGCCCAGAGAGAGAGAGAGTTATGACGATTTTCCCACGGTCTCCCCTTTTAGATGAAATTCAGGGGCCTACAAAAACCCTAACTTCCACAGATCATATATCCAAAAATATTGCGAACCAAGATCTGAAATTTTTACACGACGTTCCTCGGGATTTTGGTTTTGCGTGCTAAAAATTTCAGTTTTTGAACCTTCGTAGAAAAAAAGTTATAGTGAAAATTCCACAATGATCTGTTTGGAGTAGCGAAACCCTAGAATCCAAAGCTCTGATACCAAATGTTATGAAACCAGCTCCAAAAATAGAAGAAAAGATAGATCGACACCTTAGAAATAGGCCACTTCGAGGGGGCAACCTCCTTTACATTACATAAATGAACAATTCTTGGATGATACAAATGAAAAAACCTCCTTCTATGTATAGGAGTCCATGGGGTCATAATATAATTGTAGCCAACCTAACAATAATAATGTAAAGAGACAATAATAACAATATCGGGGTTACAGGGGTACAACAATAACAATAAGGGGGCTACACTAATAACAATAAGGGACTATACTAGTAATATAGGGATCTAACACACACACACACACACACACACACACATATAATCTATTGAGAGAAATTATAAAAAATAGTGACTAAATTCAACAAATAACTTATTAGTAAAAAAATAATTTTATAATAGAAAAATAAAGAAAGAGAGAAAATATATAGCATATTAATTTAACATTAATCTTAGTTTATTGAAATTATTTTATCAACAACAAAAACAACAATGTAGAACGACATACCTATTTCGACTAATGTGGGATTGTGGATTTTTAAAAAAAAATGAATGTATATGATTTCATCTCAATGGAATATTCTTTGTCGTATAAAGCCTTTGATGGTTGTTCACCCACTTCATCTTGTGCATTACAAAAGAGTTTAATAAATTTTTTAATAATATGTTTGAAACAAAAATTTGTGTGTTTCATTCACATGACTGTCATTTACCGATCCTCACATAAGGAGCGTTGTATCAACATACATGGTGGCCTATTACCTCCCCAAGGTGGCCATGTTATGAATTAAATTCAGTTGTCATTTTATGTTATAATTTCATGACGGTTAGAACATTAACCCATTCTGATTCCACTGGTTGGCCAATGAAATGGAATTCTAAACATTAACGCTACCTACGAAGCCATAAACAATGGACGGAATTAAAAACAGGTGAGTTGATGTTGGATGGCTCAGTTATGACGTTCAACCAATTTGGACATGTTACAAATTCAATTTAGTTGTTGTTTTATATTCTATATCCATATCAAAATAACATAAAAACATAAAAATGATAGATCAGTGACTAGATAAAAAACTACTTTGAGGGGGAAATCTCCATTTACATCACATGAATGAGAAATTTGTGGATGATTCAAGCGAAAAGACCTCCTTGGTATATATAGGAATCTAAGGGGTTAAAATATAATTAGGGCCTACATAAAAATAACAATATAAGGGAACAACAATAATAATAGTGGGATTCTATGGGGCAGAAAAATAATAATATGGGGCTACACTAGTACTATAGGGACCTAACATTCCCCTCTCCTTCAAAAAAGTGTTGTCCTCAATGCTTGAGTAGTTATGGATTCTTATAAATAAAATATTCATCTTCCCATGTGGAGTCTTCAGCAGGTAAGTTCCTCCACTTAATGAGATACTCAAAAATTGATTTATTTCGTAGTTGTTGGATTCTTATTTCTATGATCGATCCAGGCTCCAATATTATTTATCCTTCCTCATCAAGTTCTGGAAATAGACCTTGAACTGAGAACTTTTCCTTATAACCTTATTTAAGCATAAAACATGGAAAACTAGGTGTACTAGCGAAGATGCAGGCAACTCCAATTTGTATGCCATAGTACCAATATTTTGCAATACCTTGTAAGTGTGATAGTACTTAGGTGATAATGTATTATTGTTCTTAGCTTGCTTGAGGAAATTTTTTTTGTATGGTTGTAGCCGTTAAAATACCCAATCACCCACATCAAAACTTCTTTCAATGTGATGTTGATCTTCCTGTTGTTTCATTTGATTTTGCACCAGAGTCAGGTTATCCTTTTAGAGTTGGAAAACTTGTTGTTGATGCTCGATGTGATCTTACATTGCTTGAACCTTATAATTGTCTCTTAAATATGATGTGATGGATGGTGGATGATATCCATAGAGAACCACAAACGGGGCCATTTTTGTTGCAGTATGGGAGGAAGTGTTATACCACCATTATGCTAGAGGTAACCACTTGATCCATTGTGTTCGTTTATTAGATACAAAGCAAAGAAGATATCCTTCCAAACATATATTCACTATCTTAGTTTGCTCATCAGATTGAGGATGATAAGAAGAGCTATGATCTAATTGAGTAGAAAATTAAATGGAACATAACTATCAGTTGTATTATTAGAAAATTGCCTGGGTGAAATTATAAAGTCATGAGAAGGCCATGACGGATTGCACAATAAAGGAAGGTTTAATTTCCTATTTAATAGGGATTTATTTACCTAGGGATTACGTGAGCAAGACTAGGCTTAGTAGAGGCTGAGAATTGGCTAAGTGTTTGTCAATTTTTCCTGAGCATTGCAAGCTAGTTTTGAGTAGGATTAGAGTGAGACAGTCAGGAGAGTGCATGATTTTCTCGGTGTGAGAAAACATTGTATTGTTTCATGATTCCTTGAATTTATACAATATATGATAGCAGGGTTTTGAGAAGTTTCTTTCCCCACGAACATCTTGTGTTGTGTGATTGATTGTCTTCTTTCTCTTACTTGCATGTGATTGAGCGATCGTGTTTTATATTATGCAAATATTGTATAAATATTCAGTATCTTGTTTTAGTAAATCAAAAGATCGGATTGAATCCATTTATATAGAGATTCTATACAATTTCTACATGGTATCAGAGCACCAAGAATCACAATAGAAGAGAAAAAATTGAGTTTTTCTTGAACATGTTCAAATTTGCAGATTTATTCTTCAGGATCCAGTGGTAGATCAAGATGTATTTCAATGGATTTAGACTCAAATATGCACTCGAGGGAAATTCAAATTATATTGCATGGAAGGACAAGATGGAGGCAGTGTTGGAGTACATCAGGTTGAAGGATTTCATAGATTTTGATATTCCCAAGCCCGCAACAACAGATGCCCAACTTCTTGATGCATGACAGAAGAAGGTAGCAAAGGTGAGAAGGATCTTGTTAGAGGGAGTTCGAGATCATATTGTCTCGAGTATCCATGGGAAGGTGACTCCATATGCTATGTGGAAGGCCCTGAAATATTTGTTTTAGAATAGTAGTGACCATAGGAAGTTGGAGCTGAAGGACAAGCTCAGAACGATCAAGATGGAGGAGGGCGAGACTATACCAACATACTTGGCGAATTTCACTCAATGTCGAGATGAGCTTGGAAGTGTTGGTGTGACAATATCCCAAGATGATTTGGTGAGCTTAGCACTTCTAGGCCTTCACAAGAGTTGGCATAGTTACCAGGACTCTGTGAATGGGAGGGAGAAGTTACCAGACTGGGAGCGTTTGTGGCCTGACTTGTTAATAGAAGAGATAAGGCGGAGCAATAGAGATAGGACCTACAACACCAACAAAGAAGAAAGCCAAGGGAAAGAAATCCCAAGGCGAAGAGGGAAAGAGAGACTTGTCCAAGATCATGTGTTTTAACTATCACGAGCATGGACACTATGCCTCAAATTGTCCACAGAAGATGAAACGCAAGAAGGATCCTGTAGTTGCAGCGGGTGAAGCATTGGCTTCACAGTTCGAGCTTGATTTTACTCTCATTTCATGCATGATAAAAACTGTAATGGGATGCATGTGGTATTTAAATAACTATGCCTTGGTCCATATGACGAGGAATATATATCTCTTCAGTAACTTGGGGAGAAGGACCTCCAGTAAAACATAGAGTTTGGATATGATGGGAGGTATAACGCGATCTACATAGGTACAATTACCTTTCAAAGGGAGTCTGGCTCCCATCTCAGACTAGCAGATGTTTTGTATGTTCCAGGCCTAAGGAAGAATCTTGTCTTTGTAGAGGTATTGGAATATCGTGGTTATGATGTGATGTTTAGAAAAGGAAAAGTGTTCCTTAAATAAATAGCCATGAGATAGGTGAAATAGATCAGTGTAAAATTCAAGAACCTATATGCTCTCGAGGTCGAGGATGCATGAAAATATTTGAGGAGAAAAGCAGTGGTTAATGACTTGGTGGTTGAGAGGGAGCAATTATCTCTCAACATGCAGCCTCAAAAGTAGTCTCAGAAGGTTATGGAGTAGCCACAATTGGAGAAGCTGAGAGGAGACCAAGTGGAAGAGTTCACTCAAGTAGAGAGCTCCATGAGGGGGAAACTTCGAGCCAAATGGGTAGAGGGAGTACATGTAGCTATACCTCTAGGTATGAGGTGGGGCAATGTGTACATGTAATCCAAAGAATAAATTTGGGCAGGGTCCATTGAGATGGTGTGTCTCATGGATCGAACCTAGCTACGAGGAGCCCACAGTACAACAATAGCAGGAAGGATTGGTTGGTTTGATGCAGTTAGATGTGATCAGGTGCTCAGTGTTGAAGCTCAGAAATGAAAGTGCTCAAAATCTCATGGAAACTGAATTATAGCAATGATCTCATCGTTAGGAATCCAACACAATTTGTTTCATTGAAAATTGACTCCGGATTAGGAAGATAGAGCCTGCTGTTATTTTTCCTAAACATATACAAAATTGCAGAAAGGACAGAATGCTAACATGGTAGCCTAGTCAGCAAAGAAAAGGATATTATGGGAATATTATGTCATTTTCGCCCAATGGCACTATGACAAGTGTCACTGCAGGATTCGTTGGAAATTTAGGTGAAGGTGAATTTTTTTTATGATTATCCGAAAGTCAAATTCATTGTATATGAGGTGCATTTTATTTTATTATAAGGTTGGGCTAGTCCAACCAGAGGCGGACACATGGTGTAGCCAGGGGCTGCCACGTGCCCCCTCTGGTGGATCAAGGTCAAAAATTTCATATATTCCAAAGTCCAAATTTGAATTAAGTTTCAAAGGTCTGGTTTAAATGTTTTGTGGCACAAAAATGTTATAAACAAGTTGGGCATAGGTCGGGGCTTGACCCCATGACCTCCCCCGCAAAACGCGCCCACATAACCAACATACCACGCTTTGCAAATTAACATATATAACCGACCACTTATATTTATTATCAAATGTTTGAACCAACGTGGGTGGGGCGGGGTCCAGCCTCGAAGGGCCAACCCCTGGCCCATGTAACCATATGGTAAGACTAGGGGGAACGCTAAAGAATAATGGCGTGGGATTAAGGTTAACACAAGGTTAATTAACCCATAATGATGGTATTATGCGCTAATCAAATGCTTAAATGCGTAATTTGTTAAAATGCGCTTGATGCACCTAAACCCATACTTATACCATTTGATCTCCGCTTATCGCTTAATTAAAATCCAGTTTAATTCGGTGACATGTTTGGTGGAGCCCCCAATTTAGGCACTGCCTCCAAAATTAGCGGCCCTAACTGGAGTTTCTCCAATTTTAGCGGGGTTTCCTAGGCCAGAATTGAGAAGGGGCATACCTTTTTGCAAAATATGACCAAATTGGGAGCAAGAAGAGTCTATTCTAGATGATTTGGACATTATGAACACATTGAAGCAGGTTTCAGGAGCAATAGATGAATGTAAACAACATTTTTTGCACATTTTAGCTAATAAAAAGGCCCAAGCCATGTAAGATGGACCAAGGAGATGTAGCCCATGAGGGGTGAACTCCTTCATCAAAATACTGTGTTAATGGATTTTTTTGATGGTTTTCTGTACATTTTATTATTGTTTTTTAGTACTTGGTTTTTAAGTTAAAATGCTCATGAATTTGACATAAAATTCAGTACATTTACTTGTTTAACAGTCACAAACACCTCAAGAAACCTATGCACATGAAGCAAGTGATCAAAAAATTATTTATAGTTCTGAAGATGAAATTAGCACATCAAAATTAACATTCAGATTCAGATCAAGGTGGTATCTGAGCCTCGTCGAAAGGTTGCAAGGGTTATTTTCTTGACTTTCTTGAGTTTTGTGCAAGAAGGGTTTTAATGGATGCAAATTTGTGATGCTTATAGTTTATAAATTTGCAGAGAGGATAAGGGAAAATATTGGGTGCAAGTATTGAGGTTAGGAACAAAAGAGGGAGAGCCACAAGACCACCATCTCCACCCAAAATTTTACTCACAACTGCACTTGAAGCACCTCAAGTTTTATCTCTAGCTGAGATTGAGGAGGTACAAGTTGCACCAGATGCTGAGCTTGAATACATAGCCATCATGTCAGGTGTTGTAGAGACTAAAGGTATTTCAAGAGAAGAAGCATACCAGAAGGCTTTCTATGAACTAACTGAAAGGGTTAGGATCCTCTTTGAAGAGAGGGACAAAAAGGATGAAGTGAAGGAATCAAAGGGCAGTGGAGGAAAGCCTCCTCCATCTCCACCATCTTCATCATCATCCTCATCTTCACCATTAGCGTCATCTTCCACTTCCATAGCCAAAACTACCCATTCTCACTCAAAAAATCCAAAAGGAAAAACTCCCTTACTCAAACTTGATGTCAAATTTGAACCTCCAATGTATAATGGCAAAGTAAATGCAGAGAAGTTGGACAGTTGGATTCGTCAATTCGAGGTTTATTACAGAATTCAGAACCTTCAAGAAGATGACATAAATATTCAATTGGCTTCCTTGAGGATGGAGGGATCAACACTTGTATGGTGGGAAGAAGGGACTTAAGAAGAGATTAAAAACCATGGCAATATCTCGATGTCTTGTTCAAGTTTTATTGCTGCCATTAAAAGGAAATTTTATCCTCCAGCTTACATGCAAGAAGCCATTATGGACTGGAAAAATTTTGGACAATTGAAAGGGAAAAGTGTGTAAGATTATACAAATGAATTTAGGAGAAGAGCTCTTATTTTGGGTATTAATTTCTATTCTCAAAAAAAATTGCTAAAGTATATTGGGGGTTTGCACAGTTACCTTAGGCACACTATTTTCATGTTCAATCCCACAAACCTATATGAGGTTTGCATTCAAGCCACACATTTAGAAGCAAAAGGGAAACCGAATATAGATGAGAAAAGTGAAAGTTTCCTTGAGTATGAGGGTAAGGGAAAGGGGAAGTTTAATGGAATAGGAAAGAGAAATAGATCTATCAAAAGAGAGAAAGATAAAATCACATGTAAACATTGTTCGAAGAATGACCATGATGAAGACCATTGTTGGAAACTTCATCCAGAGTTGAAGCCAAACAAGCTGAAAGCCAAAGAGAAGGGAAAATCTGTTGCAATTATTGAACATGACTTAGGTTTAGATTCAGGAGATGAAACCAATATTACAACAATGGGTTTGAAAGGTAAGAACATAGCAAGCACTGGTTCTTCAAGTTGTTCCAATGTAACTCAAGATGAAGATTCAAGAATTTAACTCTTTCATATTAGAGTCATTTATAAACATACCAAGTTAGACACACTTTTTGATAGTGGTGCTCAAGCTAATTTTATTTTTCCGAAGACTTAGTTAAGAAGCTAAACCTTGAAACTGTTACACATCCAAGAACTTGTCCTTTAGGGTGTATATGCAAGAATGAAATTTTTTAGGTAACAAGAAAGTGCATACTAAGGTTTGCCATCAATTCAAACTTTCTTGATGAAGTTGAACTTGATGTGATACCACTTGAGATACCAGCTATTGTTTTAGGAAGTCCTAACTTTTATGATAGGAAAGAAGTATTTCATCGCCATGAGAATAATTATGACTTGTTTAAAGATGGAATTGAGTACATAGTTAGAGCGCATAAGAAGAAGACAAGTTTGTCTCTTATACATGCAGGATAAATGAAGAGAATAGTGAATGCAAGTCAAAATTTGACTTTGTTAATGATCAAACATAGAGATGATTTGAATGAAGCCTTTAAAAAATATGCATTGAATGAACAAGTTGAATTCATTAAAGTTGCTTATGCTTGTAATGAGATGTTTCAAGACTCTAACAGGTTGCCCTTGAAAGCTGGTAAATAAGATGTGAAAGATTTGCAATAGTCAACATCAGTGTTGATTAGTGTTGGAATTTTTGTATTATGACTCCTGGGAAGGGAACATAGAAAGATGTTACCAGTCCCCCTCAATGGGATGGGTTCTTGTATGTCCTCAACCCTTCAGATCTAAGATCTCTCTCTCTTGATGGTGTAGAAAACCCAGACAAAAATGGAACTCAAAGGGAGCTCACAAGCAAAAAGGTAGAAAAATATGACAATGATGGAGGATCCAAGTTAGACCAAAAGTATAGATCCAGAGTGATATTTAGGCAACAAAAGGTAGTGAATGATTGGAAAACCCTTCTATTTATGACAAAATATTGAGTTAGTCTAGATATTGGTGCATAATTAAAATATTATTAACCAAATCTAGATCCAACTTTTATGGAATATTTTATTTTATTTGTTGGAGGGAAAAGAATTTGAATTTGGTCAAATGAGTAATAATTAAATAAATAGTGATTTATTCAATAATTTATAAATGATTTAGTCAAATTTAACAAGGAATATTATGTAAATAATTATTCCTAGAAAATAATAAGATAAATAATGATTTATCTAATTGATTTTCCTGTTTTGGGTTAAATATGACCAGGAATATTAATTAAAATACTGTTTAAATAATTTTCCCTTGAGGAAAATCAAAAAAATAAGGATTTATTCAATTATTTCTCATAGGGTTTCCTGTTTAGACCATAAAAACTTAATACATTAAGGATTACTAAATTATTTTTCATAGCGAAAGCAATTCTACTAGGGTAGAAATGGTCTTACATGGTGTACTTTGGTCCATCTAATAGTAACAGGTTAGATGACCAAAAATTGGTGTAACAGTTTCCCCCCAGCATGCGAGCGTTAGGAGAAAATCGTATGACCAAAGTACGTTGTAAGAACTCAATCACTAGACACCGAAGGGGGAGTCAGAGAGAGAGAAATATAAGGTAGACTAAAGCGCTAGAGGACAAGACCCTGAGGAGGTGAGACTTACAGGTGCGACAAGTCTATTTTATGAGTGAGTACTTGTTCTACATGAGGCGGGGAGAGGCATACCTATGCCCGCCGAGATAACAAAGTATAAAGAACAATGCGTACAGTAAACAAGGGACTGAACTATATAATATATGCTGGCATAAACATGGGCCAGATGAAAACGTGATAATGGATCCCACGTACATACTGTACCTAGGATAAAAGCTAGGACTTGTACAATAATATTTGAGTACATGAGATATAAGTAAAACCAAAGAGGCCCTATAAAATAGGAAAGGGCTCTGAAAATATGACTGATACATGCAAACTGAAAAGGCACTGCAAGCGGTTGAGGCCAAAACCATAAAATCTATGGAGATGTATCCAAGGCTGTAATAGAGAGGTCATCTGGGTATGTGGGGGGCTACCTAAAGGGCCACACCCTCATGAGGTTTGAAACATCTCACACATACCCAGGAATCACCGGTACAATCTACTGCATCACTAAACCATCGAGTATACAAATCTCGATCATGCCATGAGGAGCTGAAGATGAGAAGAAATCAAGTCAAAGGGTAATAAAGAGTCCCTTTGCTTGATTCGAGGCACCGAACAAGAGTGGAAGCTGGAACCAAGGTACACTGCCCTCTAGACCTGTCTTCTGGAATGAATGAGCTGATGTCGACAGAAGGAGGTCCGCCATAGGTGAGGCAATAATGGCTCCTCAACTAAGGCACAAGAGAAAATAGTAGAGCAACTGATATACTCACACCAGGGATAATGGTGGAATGGGGGTACTAAGTAGTGGGTTGACGACTTCCCTTGTTAGATAATAAAGGGCATGGATGACCTGGCGGCACTGACGTAACACCGTAGGGGATAGGGGACAGTATGACTAAAGGAAAAATTGTGAAACACGAGAGAGGAGCAAAGAAATGAAGGATGGAGGACTATAGCGGGATACAAAGGGACTCGGGATAGACTCTATGGATGCGATGATGACTGAACCCGTATGCTCTAAACAAGGGCGACTCGATGATGCTACCACATAGAACAGGCCCGGTGGGGACCATAAAAAATGAGTACAAGATGGTTACTCACGACAAAAATCGACACGAGCATGGACAAGTATGAAGGAAAAGTGGTGCCCCAAGTACAAGTGTTTCAAGTGAAGAAATTCTATTTTGAGGAGTGGTGAAGTGACCCTTCTTGGAAAAAATGTGTCCGGGTGAAGTATCAAATCATAGAAAACTAAAGTATACACATTTGAGAGCTCAGTGAGAGCTGTCCAACGGTGCAGGCGGTTTGTCAAACCGAGCTATGGTTTGGTCACAACTGGCGAAAGAAAAATCTGGGGTTTCTCTTTTAATAAGGCTTTTCCCCTCCAATCTAATTCATGTGCAAGTGTAGCTGTGGTGAATGTAGAGAGGAGAAAAGGCCCTAAATCTTGCGGTGATCGTCGCAGACAAAATGACCGTTGGAATCGAGACCTGTCAGTTGTAGATAAGAGGCCTAACTATACTCTTTCCATTCAGGGGATTAAAGTTTCAGATTAGGCACCCAGAGCCCAAGAACATGCTAGGTCGCACTTTTTGGGGTCTGTTCTGCGACTTGGGTAGCATGTAATGGGAAGAATACTGCGACCTATCCTAGGAAATGACCTGAAAAGTGCGACCTATCAGAGAAAGGAGTTTCCGTGCTGTGTTTGGCTGAGAGCTGGGATTTTTATGGTAGAGGGACATAGGTTCCCCCAAGCATGTTATGGTCATGCCAAATGTATTTAGAAAGGGGGAATCTAAACACATTCTAATGATGTGGTTCACCATTTTTTTATGTTATGGTTATCTTCTGTGGGAAGAATGGATAGATGCGGTCTGAGAAAGTGAATGGAGTATTACCAATCTCTTTTGGTACTGCATATATGAAGAAAATGGACTATATTTTTGGGTTCGCATACATGGTGTCACTATCCCAAAGAGTAGATTTGGAGATAATGAACTTGTGCTCACCTAGAAAACACATAGGTTGGTCAACAAAAATGCCTATGGGACTGGGTTGCTGATGTAAGAGGGATGAATTATGAGGGGGATCATCCCTAGAGTGATCTGAAGTGATATGGGACTCTAGAGGTTCTTCTAAATGGGGAAGAATGATGGTACTAGAGTTGACACAACCAAATGCACTATGAGGGTTGTGGAGAATTGCTTCTCTTGGAATCTCAACTATGGGTGCCCCCATACCAAAACATTGGGTTTCAATGTAATGACCACAAGGTGTATGTGGTTTGAATTCATGGGTTCGATGTAAGGGGGGATAGATAAAGTCAGGGGCGGTGATTGCTTCCATAATGTCCTCATTGTAATAGAATATGGGGTGACTAGTGGAAGAAAAACCACCTGACGCGACGAAGCTACCTGACTCATCATCATGAGAAGAAAGGTTCACATGCGCATCGTCACGGAGGGTGACTGAAGAACAAGTAAAGGATCCACCGATGTTGAGCCCAAGGTGATCGCTGAAGGGAGGTCCAGTGAAATAGAAAGGTAAGTCTCATAGGGAGCTCCCACCGTGGATCTCATGGTTGATGATAGGTAGAGGATGGTGGCCGAAGAATTCGTCATCTCGACATCGAGAAGGGGAATGTCAATGGGAGCAAAGGTATCCTCAGGTTGGCCCAAAGCATACTGCGCAAGGACGGGAGACGTGGAATGGTTCTGTTCAATCTTGTACTCTTGCACTACCTCCAAAGAGGCGTGGTAATGCATGAGGCAGGGACAACGGTGGGTATAATGGCGATGGATATCACACAAAGCATAGGGGTGGTTGGTGTGAATAGTCTTGGGGTTCTTGGCTGCAGTCGAGGCAGGAACAAAGGTTTCCGGGATGGTAGACTTAGGGAACACAACATTAACCACGGGCTTGATGTGAGGCAATTCAAGACAATGATGGGTGGCATGACCGACAACAACACACAAAGCACACAAGGGGGTACGCTTTGGAGGTTGAGGAGGAGAAAGGTTTGTCGGGGTGGCCTTGTATTTAGGTGCGTTCTTGCGAGATTTCCCCCCCTGACCTGAAGCTTTCACAACAAGAGTAGGTTCCTATTGAGGTGGATGAGGCAGAGAATCAAAGGGAGGTGTCATGGCGACCGGTTGGACCGGGGTCAGAGCGAGATAAGGTTTGGGATGACCAGGTGGAATAGTGGCTAAGGGATCGATGTAACAGACTGGGATCCCCAGAGTCATGTTAGGAAGGGATAAGGTAGCCATAATAGGTACCGAAAATACTCCAGGAGGGGGAGCTAGAAATGGTATATGACCGGAGGGGTAATGGTCAAAAGGGACAACTCCGAGATGGTTAAGGCTAGGAGTAACCGTGCTAGGAGGGTAGGGAGGCTCATGGATACCAGTTGCAGATGAGGGGCCTTGAGGAGGGGGTCCTGAAGGCTGAGTCAAGGTTCTAGGAGTAGGTTACGGAGGGCATGCCTACTGACTAGTTGAAGCGGGCCACTTGAGGTCGGACCGGGACGGTTGCATCATGCAAACGTTCGACGAGCTAGGATCAGAGACAGGAGGAGAGAGACCAGGGAAAGAATCAAGAAAAGAGGAGTATTTGTAGACTCCGGGTGAGACACTGGTTAAAGGGTCGACTATTTGTTTGTTGGCCACCAAAGAAATGATGGACTTAGGGGAGGTCTGAGACTTCGGTTCATAATATGTCAACTGGTCGATGGTGACAATCTTTCCATTGTGAGGAAAACACATCTTACGGTGAACTGCAGATGGGAGAGAAGACGTCGCATAAGTGTAGCTACGACCCAATAGAATGTTGTAATCTAAGGGGGCATCAATGACTTCTACGTCAACACAAATAGTCTTGCCCGCAAGAGTAATAGGACAATTACAGAACAGGCCTATGGGTTGGGAAGAGTGGCCATCCCATGCTCGGAGGGTAATAGTGGAAGGGGCCAACTTATGAGATCCAATTTTCTTCCAAACCGAAGCGGACATCACATAGGTGGATGCCCCCTCATCAATGATACAATGGGAGACGTTGGCATTCCAGATCTTGACAGGCATGTGGAAGACGACATAAGCTGGAAGGGGAGGATGTTCTGACTGGTCAACATCAAAGATGATTAAACAATCATTTGAAGGATCCAAAATGCCCATGGAAGTTAGTAGAGCTTTTCGTTGTGAAGGGAACGACTGGAGGAGTTCCAGCGTTGAGATGGAAGTAGTGGATTGCGCCAAATCATCTACTATACTATACAAATGGGAAGCTTTACCAGAAGCAACGTTTCAACGTAATGGTCCCTTGAGGATCTTTGTATGAACCTCTGCCTTAGGCTGAGGGATATGTAAAGGACCATTGGTTGTCAAAAGAGGCTCTGTGGAACCTGAAGAAGGGGGCTCGGGGGCAGACGTAGCGAGAGGCTTGTTATATTGACGGGATCGAGTCTGAAGGTTGAGGTCAATGGTAATGGGTTGGTCAGAGTTCATCACGAGAACCTGGTAATCAAAGGTACCAGATGGAGGAGGTTGAATGGTCGCCTGACCTTCAGGGGGTTGGGTAGCCACCAATCCTTGGTGGGGGAAAGGATTGGTAAACACACCCGAATGAATAGGTGCAACATGGGGAAGAACTGAAGTGGAGGCTTGCTGTCCTCGGGATGCTGCTTGAACTTCTCACATCTGCCGCATCTGAGGTAAAAGAGGACAATCATAGGTGTAGTGACCATAGACACCACAACAAGAACAAAGTTTGTTCGTGCGAACATGCCTGTCTTGCTTGGGCTGAGTGTCCTGTTTTTGTTTAGCAGTGTTAGGTGTATTCCCTTGGGGATTGGGTCCTGGATTACCTGGGGCAGATTAGTTTTGGTTTCCTTTCCTCTTATTTTTGGAAATAGGAGGATTAGTCGCGCCCTACTGTGCATACACTTGCCCCTAGGGGGTGGCAGCTGCTGTTGTAGGGGTTGAGAAGGAAAGGGAGGCTGAGGTGCTAATGCTGGAGGAGCTGGAGCATTAGGCTGCGAATACGGAAAATAAGGAGGTTGGGAAAAATTGTGGTAAACAGGTTGGGAAAAAGGAGGAGGTATGCCATATCCTAGATACATGCTACCAGGAGGGAGAAAAGTGCTGGAGGACCTGGCCCCTCCTTGAGGGACACCATAACCCATGGGAGGATGAGTGTATGGATGAGAAAGGGCTCCAATGATACCATCGATAGCATGGGATGCCCCCCGTGCGTTGGAACCACCGAGTCTAGGGAGATCAGGTAATATAGTATAAACATAACCAGACTGTGCGTAGATCAGGTCATATTTCAATGCAATCTGGAGGGTAGCTTCTTCAGTTTGAGGGAAATGAGATGCGACATCTTTGCCAGTAGCAGGCAAAAGGGATCTGAGAAACCATTCCATGTAGACACGGTCTTTGAAGGTAGGGGCTCGGAATAGGCTCTTTCTTCTCTGCCATTCCTGGACATGATTAGATAGGCGGGTCGCAGATGATTAACGGAAAGAGTTAAAAATTTTGGTACTAGTGTCATTACGAAGGGGAAGCTGGAAGTAAGACAAAAAATTCCCAACTAGAGTCACAAAATTAGTATGAAAGGAGGAGGAGTAGTCAACATACCACTTATAAGCTTCTCTAGTAAGCGTACGTTGGAACAACCAAAGACGAACAGAGTCATCGATGATGGAGTTAGACGAACACAACATGTGGAAAGATCTAACATGGTTTATAAGATCTTCTTCAGCAAGACCTTCAAACTTGGGATGTTGGAAGGGAGCTTGGTTGGCATAGCAGGTCAACCAAGATCATGGTGTATGGGGTCAATGATCAACTGGTTAAAATCGGGAACTCTGAGGCCTGCCATATAAGTGAGAAAGGGAGCATCCGGGATAGTTCCTGTTGCTGTTCCACTAGTAGTATTCCCCGCATTAGGGCCGGGGCTACCACCAGCGTTAGGTCTCGAACCAGATACGGTGAAGGTGACAGGAGGAGAATCGAGGATAGAACCAGAAGGGGAACCCAATGAACTAGAAGCGGAGTCAGAATGGGGACTCGGTGGAGGACTAACCCAAATCCTACGCGAAGGAGTAAATCTTCCTAACGGAAATTGAGGATGAAAGCCAAGAAGTATCCAGGATAAATGCCTTGGGGGCACAATGATGGAAAAAAAACACATATCACAGAAGGAAGAGAGACCAACAAGGGCAAGGAGGTGCAGGATCAAATTATTACAATGTCGAAACAAGGGCAGAGAGGTGTGGGATCAATTGATTACAATGTTATAGTCTTGGCCTGGTGGTGTAAATCAGGCTCTCTTCACTTAGGGTGTGTGTGTTAAGTGTGTTAAGTTTAGTTTTTAAACCCAGACATGTGTAGAGAAAAAAGAAAAAGTGTGATGTATAATTGTAAATAAATCTGTAAATAACAGTAAAGAAAACTGAATATAACAAAAAATAAACAGCTAAAGATGAATCAATCTAAACCCAAGAAGGAGGGCTTCCCAACAACTAGTCTATGGGTGGGAAAAATCTAGTTAAAACACAAAAATAGCCAATGGATCTAAAGTCGGGAGGGATAATGATCTAAAGGTCAGATCTGCGGGAAATAGGTGCAGAAAAACAACAAAAAACCAGAGGGAAAAGTGCTGCAAATGAGGTGGCGAAAGGCTACAACCTGAAGGGAAACAGAGGGGAGCTTAGAGGAGGACCAGACAAAACTGAAAAGAGGTGTTTTGGATGGATGAATAACCAATCTGGAATGGATCTGAAGGTACAAGATCATATCTGAAAAAAATGGCTAAACACATTGAAATCTCAGACGACCTGCTTCAGCTAAACTCCTCCTAGAAGGGTGGAAGCGTACTGAAGCCCTAGGGGGCTTGGTTCCTACTTCAACGAGTAAAACAGAGCAAGTACAGGTCCGAAACAGGTAGAGACGGAGGTCAGACAACCCTGAACAGTAGCCCAGACAAACCTAGAAAAATCACAGAAAAATTCCCGCAAAAATTACAGGTTGCAGTTTCTGACCTGTTTTTAGTAGAGGTCGCAGGTTTTAGGCAGTTTTCTGTGTGCTGAAGGTTGAGGTCACAGGTTTTGGCCCAAAAAGTACGACTTTCACTTTCGACACTCTTGGGAGCAGGTTTTAGAAAAAGTGTCGTCTCATCTACGGCTAATACCTATCACCTGCACATAGGTCCAGAATCACACAGAAGTTAGAATTTTTACTGTTTTAGGGTTTTAAAGGTTAAAAAAAACATCAAGAAAAGAAAAACAAGAAGCTGAAGAAAAACCCTAGGGTTTGAAGCAGCTGGTCATGCAGGGATTTGAAAAACGACAATAGTCGTAATTATAAACCCTTGTAGAGTTGCGAGTTGTTAGTGTGAATTTTAATCGCAAGCGTACACAAAAATCTCACTTTAGTTGTGCATAACAAACAACCCTAACATCAAATATGGATGTCAATTTCCTTAGATCTGCAATTAGTTGACTAAGATAAATGCTACAAAATCCAGATCTATGTAGTTAAATATTTTAAATAGCAAATAAAAGCAAGAGTTGCTCCATGCATCCAATAGACAAGACAAGAATATTTTTAAAGAATTTTTGTATTATGACACCTGGGAAGGGAACATAGAAAGATGTTAGTAGTCCCCCTCAATGGGATGGGTTCTTGTATGTCCTTAGTGCTTCAATCTAATATCTCTCTCTCTTGATGGTGTAGAAAACCCAGACAAAAAAGGAACTCAAAGGGAGCTCACAAGAAAAAAAGTAGAAAAATATGACAACGATGGAGGATCGAAGTCAGACCAAAAGTATAGATCCAGAGCGATCTTTGGGCAACAAAAGGTAGTGAATGAATGGAAAAACCCTTCTATTTATAACGAATTATTGAGTTAGTCTAGATATTTGCGCATAGTTAAAATATTATTAACCAAATCTAGATCCAACTTTTATGGAATATTTTATTATATTTGTTGGAGGGAAAAAGAATTTGAATTTTGTCAAATCCCTTTATTTGTAAATATTAAATAAATAAATGATTTATTTATTATTTTATGAATGTGGTTGAGTAATAATTAAATAAATAGTGATTTATTCAATTATTTATAAATGATTTAGTCAAATTTAACAAGGAATATTATTTAAATAATGTTTTAAATAATTATTCCTAGAAAATAATAAGATAAATAATGATTTATCTAATTAATTTTCCTATTTTGGGTTAAATATGACCAGGAATATTAATTAAACTGCCGTTTAACTAATTATCACTTGAGGAAAATCAAACAAATAAGGACTTATTCAATTATTCCTCATGGGGTTTCCTGTTTAGACCATAAAAAACTTAATAAATTAAGGATTACTAAGTTATTTTTCATAGTGAAAGCAATTCTACTGGGGTAGAATTGGTCTTACATGGTGTACTTTGGTCCATCTAATAGTAACAGGTTAGATGACGAAAAATTGGTGTAACAATGCCGGTGCAAGAGAGTGAAAAGGTAAAAGAGAAAGCGCCAAAGAAATTTGAAAAAGAAGGCATAGGTTCCACAAGTGCTTGTTTTTGGTTTCCAAAGGGTACATGGAAATGGTGAAAATACTTGGTTAAGAGACGATGCAAGTACAAAGAAAGATCAACTAAGAATCACCATGATGACAATGAGTGAGGTGAGATAGTTTTAAGTTTCCTTTGATTGATGACCGAGGTGAGAACAATTTTGTTTCTGCAATGAAAACTTGTTGCTCTGCAAATTCAAGGAAATTGCAGCATGACGGTGTCTACAACAACACGAGAGGGTCTCCAGAGTCAAGGAAAAAGCTTAGTTTTTTTGAAAATCTCAAGTTGATGAAAATGGGAAAATTTCAATGGATTGAGACTAGAAGGGTGAGGGAACTGTACCCTCTTCCACATGTTCAGTAATAAAAGAGATTTTGGGGTCCAAAAGGCTTCTAGTGGGGAGGAATGATCAGGTGCTCAGTGTTAAAGCTCAAAAATGAAAGTTCTCAAAATCAAATGGAAACTGAACGACATCGAAGATCACGTCGCCAGGAATCCAACACAATTCATTTTATCAAAAAAATGACTTCGGATGAGGAAGATAGAGTCTTCTATTCGTTTTCCTAAACAACTAAAAATTGTAGAAAGGATAGAATGCTGACATGACAACATAGTTAGCAAAGAAAAGGATATTCTAGGAATATTCTATCATTTTCACTCAATGACATTGTGACAAGTATCACTGTAGGATTCACTGGAAAGTTGGGTGAAGGTGAATTAATTTTATGATTATCCGAAGGTAGAATTCATTATATATGAGGTGCATTTTATTTTATTATAAGGTTGGGTTAGTCCAACGAGAGGCAGACATGTGGTGCAGCCAGGGGCCGCCACGTGCCCCCTTTGGTTGACCAAGGTCAAAGGCAGAATTCCATATATGCCAAAGTCCAAATTTAAATTAAGTTTCAAAGGTCGGGTTTAAATTTTTTGCTGTGCAAAAATTTGATGAATAGGATGGACGGAGGTCGGGGCTTGACCCCACGACCTCCCCCACACAACGTTCCCACATAACCAACATACTATGCTTTAAAACTTAACATATATAGCCGACCACTTATATTTATTATCAAATGTTTGAACCAACGAGGGTAGGGCAGGGGCCAACCCCTGACCCATGTAACGATATGCGAAGACCATAGGTAGCGCTAAAGACTAATGGCACAAGATTAAGGTTAACACAGGGTTAATTAACCCATAATGATGGTATTATGCGCTAATCAAATGTTTAAATGCACAATTTGTTAAAACACGCTTAATGCGCCTAAACCCATACTTATATCCATTTAATATCTGCTTATCACTTAATTAAACCCTATTTTAATTCAACGACATGTTTGGCGGAGCCCCCAATTTCGGCGCGACCTCCAAAATTAACGTCCCTAACTGGAGTTTCTCTAGTTTTAGTGGGGTTTCCTAGGCCAAAATTGAAGAGGTCATAAATTTTGAAAAATTCGACCAAATTGGGAGCAAGAAGAGTCTATTTGGGATGATTTGGAAATTATGAACACATTGAAGCAGGTTTCAGGAGCAGTAGATTAAGGTAAACAAAACTTTTTTCACATTTGAGCTAATACAGAGGGCCAAGACATGGAAGCTGGACCAAGGAGATGTAGCCCAGGAGGGGTGTACTCCTTCATCAAAATACTGTGTTAATGGATCATTTGATGGTTTGCTTTACATTTTATTACTGTTGTTCAATAATGTTTTTTAAAAGTTAAAATTCTCATGAATTTAACATAGAATTCAGTACATTTACCTATTTAACACTCACAAACACCTCAAGAAACCTATGCACATGAAGAAAGTGATCAACAAAATATTTACAATTCTGAAGATGAAATTAGCACATCAAAACTAATATTCAGATTCAGATTAAGATGTCAGGAAGACATAAATCAGAGTGAAAGATGTTGGATACTGGAGCAGAGATAAGAGTTGGTAGCAATGCAGAGGGCACAGGCGCATATGTTAGCAGCAACGGAGAGAGTCCAGTAGACATGTGCAGTAGGATCCAACAGTTAGAAGACTATGATTACAGATGCATCATACCGATTCAGTTTTTTGGAGGCTATTTAGTTTCAGGAGTTGCATGTGAAAACAACACTTGAGAAGTGTTGCATGTAGAACATTCCAAAGGTACCGGACCATGATAGATTGAATTCCTTTCTTGTTGAGAGGATGTGTTGAAATTTGCAACAAGAAATAGTGAAATTGGCAACCAGAAAGGACAAAAATTGACCACATACTAGTGTGGATTCCAGTCACACATTGGTGAGGAATTCAGTTACACATTAGTGCTAAATGTGGGCGTCTAATTTATTTTTCCCTTAAATAAATTGGACAATAAATTGTAATTTCATCACATAACAACTTGTATCAGTTAACTAAGTCAAGAAGACTGAGTTAGATCAAGAATTTCGAGTTGAGGGTCTAATATGAGGCATGTAGAGTGATTCTATTATTTTGGGGGTCGAGTTTCAGTTTTAGCACTAGTGTGGTGTGAGTGTAACCAATTAACTCAAATTAATTGAGTTAAAATCAATTTAACTAGTTCTAACTGAATGAAGAATTAGTGAGAGGTCTAGTGAATTAAATTAGAATTAATTCACAAGTATTGATCCATCATATAACTTATGATTCACTATTAATAGTTGCATGCATGTCAGTTCTATTGAAGACCCATTTGAGACAGAGGTTAAAGGGAACATAACTATCAGTTGTATTATTAGAAAATTTCTTGGGTGAAATTATAAAGTCATGAGAAGGCCATGATGGATTGCGCAATAAAGGAAGGATTAATTTCCTATTTAAAAGGGATTTATTTCCCTAGGGATTGCGTGAGCAAGGTTGGGCTTAGAAGAGGATGAGAATTGGCTAAGTGTTTGTTAATTTTTGCTGAGCATTGCAAGCCAATTTTGAGCAGGATCAGAGTGAGACAATCAAGAGAGTGCAATATTTTATTGGTGTGAGAAAGAAATGTATTGTTTCACGATTCCTTGACTTTATAAAATATATGATAGAGGGGTTTTGAGTAGTTTCTTTCCCCAAGAACATATTGTGTTGTGTGATTTATTGAATTCTTTCTCTTACTTGCATGTGATTGAGCGATCATGTTTTATATTATGCAAATATTGTAGAAGGATTCAATATCTTGTTTTAGTACATCACAAGATTGGATTGAATCCATTGGTATAGAGCTTCTATATAATTTCTACATGAGCACCCTGTCAATGTGTTTAACATGATATTTCCAAGACTGGTTGAAGATTAGTATATTATAAAAATACTAACACAAATTTTGTAAGGAATGGTTTGAAAGTGGAATTCATCAAACTTTGAAATGTGGAAGGTGTGTTAGTAAGGCAGAAAGATATGAACACAAATTCATAATGACCTTCATGAGTTTTAAATTTTTTTTTCATAATGTCTTCTATCTTCATTCTAATTTGATGATATATTGAATGAAGATCCAACTTAGTGAAGTAAATTAGTCCATGTAGTTCATCCAACAATTCATCAATGGCATGAATGGGATACTTATATTTAATAGTGAGCTTGTTGAGCTCTATATAATATGGACACATATGCCATGATCCATCCTTCTTGTGCACCAATACTATTAGACAATAGAAAGAACTTTGTCTAGGTTTAATTATACCTACCTCTAGCATTTCTGCAACCATATGTTCAATTTCACTCTTTTGGGAATATGGATTTTTATAAGGTTTGATGTTTGGATAAACACTTCCTATAATCAATTGAATATCATGATCATGATAATGAATAGGTGGGAGACCTTTGGAAGTCTCAAATACCTTGTAATGATTGTCAAGGAATCTTTGGAGATTTGGGGAAATAATTTACTCAGATGTTTGAATATCTAATGAACATAATTGTACAATTACCCCTCATTTTTCCTTATTCAGAAGATTTGTAATTCCATTAGAGTTAATTATCATCCCAGGTTTCCCTTCGATACCCCTTAATTCAATTTCCTTTTTTCTTGAGAAAAAAATCAAGAAACATTCTTAAAAATTAAAATCTATCATCCCAAAAGATTGTAACCATTGGACTCCTAATACAATGTTTGCACCAACCATTGGAATGGAAATAATTGGAATATTCAATGCATATTACACCATGATTAGATTGATATTATGGCACTTCCTTAAGAAATTTATAATTCCTCCATTTGCAACCATCACTTGATACTTTGGTGTTGGATATAAAAAGCAATTCAAATCGTTGGCTATCTTAAAATGAAAAAATTATGAGTACTACCTAACTAAATTAACATCATTACATTTTTATTCTTGATATATCCTTCTATATTGATAGTTTGAGGAGTGCTAATTCCCACCAATGCATTATATGTTCAGATTCATTTCTTCATTTTCAGCCCTTGGGGTTGGTTCCTAGTGTATCTCTTCTTATTTTGATGTTTCTTGTACGCCTTTTTCCTCCTCCTCACAATCAATGTAAAATAATTTCTTTTGAGCACACTTATGACCATTAATATATTTTCTATCATAGCCGTAAAAAATCCATTTTATCTTTTTTTTCTCTAACTATTTTGGTGCCAACATTGTAGGTTGTGGCAGGATAGGAGCGACAATACTTCCATCTTTATAGTTGTGAGTGGTAGACCTCCTTGTTGCCATAATTTTTCTTTCAAATTTTATTGCCACCCTGAATGAATTTTCCAATTACTTAGGTTCCCAAATGAAAACCTCATTTTATATGTTATCCTTTAAGGTCGCTATGAAGATATCAATCAGATGCTGCTCTAGAATATTGGTTACCTTGATATTTAATCTTTGGAAGTCCTCAATGTGCTCCCCAACTAAACCCTTTTGTTTAAGACTTATCAATTGGATGAATAAGGTATTGCTATTTGTATTCTCCTAATGTGCTATTAATTGCTCTGTAAAAATTGTCCAAGTGACAAGTGATTTATAAGAACAAAGCCAACGATACCACACAAACTGATTAGGTTCGAAATATAAATATGCAATGCATACCTTTTGTGTGTTTTGAAAATCATGTAGATCAAAGAACTACTCCATATTTAGTATCCATGTTACTGAATTATTGTCTTAAAAATTCCTCGTATTGAAATTTAGAATGTGGTTGATCTTCATCGCAAAGTTGGATACTCTAAAATCGTGATTCACATTCCTTTTGTTTTCATCATGAGTTTCATGGACTACCTTGGTACCATTAGGAAGCCTTTCTTACAACGACTTTGTAAAAAATTCCATGTTTTCCTTTAAACCTTCCATGTCCCATTTTAAATCATCCATGTCCCCTTTTAAACCATCCATGCCCCCTTTTAGTTCATCTTTTGTTGCTATTTGTGAGAGCGAAATTTGTTTCACTTGGTCGTGTAATTTTGATATATCATGCTCCTTTTCTTCATATTCATGCATCATAGTAGGTATTTATGATGGTTTAATGGGTGTATAATTCTTTTGTTTGGGAGGAATTTTTGAACCAATTATGATATCTATGCTTCACCATGCCCTTTGAATCACTTCAAATTGATTTTTCAAACAAAAATTATGCAAATTTAAAAAATACACACCTTTTACAACTTGATTTTGAGCTTGTTGATAAGGTTGAACTTGAAACTATTGTATATTTTTTATTTTGGCCTCCCAAGGTATGAAATTGCATTGTGTGGAATCCCTTTGTGTCTTATTTCCAACCCTACTAGTTAGACACATATTGGATTCTTCAAGGTAAAGTTATGCCAAATCTCCCACAATGACATGATTATGGATTGGTTCAGTAGATTGAAATTATATGGGATGCCACATGTCACTATTTTAATATTCAGCCCTAAAAATTATACCCAAGAATATAACATCCATGCAATTTTAGTTACTTTTCACGAAATTCAAATCCGATGCTCGAAGGGAAACTTATGACAATTTTCCCAAGACACTTGTTTGAGACTGAATTCTAGAGCATATAGAAACCCTAACTTCCTTGGAAAATATATTCGAAAATATAGTGAGCTAGGGTTTGAAATTTAAACCTGATGTTCCTCAAGATTTCTCCTCCATGTGGTAACAATTTCATGGTCTAAAGTTTCGCAAACAAAATTATAGCAAAAATTCCAAGATGGCATGTTTGAAGCAGTAAAACCTTAGGATCCAAAGATATGATACCAAATGTTATGTGTTAAGACTAAAATAACACATAACCATAAGAAAATATAGATAAAATATAGATTAAAATACACTTCAAGGGGTACCCCTCCCTTTACATCACATAAATGAAAATATATTGGATGATTCAAATGACAAGATCTCCTTGGTATATATAGGAGTCTAAGGGGCCAAAATATAATTAGGGCCTAAATAAAAATAACAATATAATGGCATAACAATGATAATAGGAGGTTATATGGTGCACAACAATAAAAATATGGGGGCTACACTAGTATCATAGGGACCTAACATATTACCTCCCTAAGGTGGCCATGTTACAGATTCAATTTAGTTGTCGTTTTATGTTACAATTTCATGGCAGTTGGAACATTAACCCATTATGATTGTGTTGGATGGCCAGCGAAGTGGAGTTATGGACATTAACACTGCCTAAAAATCCATCAACAATGGAATAAGTGAAACATAGGTGAGTTGAGAGGGCTCAATTATTACGTTCAACTAATGCGTTTCAATCAGATGGATCTAAATCAAATGAATATGCTTGTAGGGATGAGACTAATGAATAGTCGTCAATTTCACACCAAGAAGGAAAAATTAAGGTAAGTTGACTCCATTTTTTTCTCGTAATTTCGAAGCCAATGAAAGCTATCCAATAACTAATTTAGTGGTAATTTGTCCCAATTTTTTGCCATGAAACAACTACTAGTGTTGACTCCGAAGATAGCCATGAAGAGGATTTCAAGATCATAATCTTTGGGACTAGTTAAAAGAGTACAATACTATGCTGGCTCAAGGTATGCCTCCACAATGAATTTTTTATTCAAAATGTTACTTCTTATGGGGGGATTCCTAGTTTTGAAACTCACCACTTAATTTGTAGAATGGCGGAGATCTTTTCTCAGACGACTACTTTTCAAGGAAGCAATCTACATACAATTGGAAGGGAAAGGATGTTCTATATGTTGCCAGCCTAAGCATAATAGGTCTTTTGGGATATTCGGTGGACGCTCAATTGATTGCCTAAGATATATTTATAAAATTATAACTTATAGCTAAAAACATTATGATTAAAAGCATATATTTAAAAGTATATAAAATTCCAATGATATTAAAGATATCATAATACCATCAAATAGCCATTCTTCCATCAATAAATAGATTGATTTTGTAACATTTACCTGTAAGGCATTATGCTCCACAAAGGTTTCAAACCCAAATTAAAATAATACACTTAATCTGTACTAGAAAATAATACGTAACCTAATTTGATGTTGATTGTGTATATCAAATCCTATTGAATTGCATCCATGAAGAAATACAATAAATAGATGAAATTTTATTGCAATATACTAAATGAACAAAATAAAATTAACTTACTCTTTTTCCTAGCTAACCTATGATTATTGGCATTCTGTACAACCAAATAAGCTAAGGATTCCGGTTGGTGAGATTTGAATTTTACGAAATGATGAAAAGAGCCCGCGTTTTTGACCCAAAATCCGGGAACGATTTTCAGAAAATCCGGCAAAGATTTGCGGAAACTTGTTTTAAGTTGTTAAACATTAATATTTTGAGTGCCCCCGGGGTTTTTGATAGATCTTTGAATCCATTTCCACTACAAAATTGGATTCCAAGCAACACCTTCCCCGATTTTGCAAATTTGGATTGTGGGATTACGTCGGTTTTACTGCTTGGTCAGGGCCAAAACGCGGGCTCGGTAGACACGTCCTTTGAATTTTTTTTGCAAGATAACAGGTCATTGTCAGAGCACTGTTGAGAGGGGACCTAGTTCGTCAAATAATTGTTGAGATTTAATTTCGATATCCATTTTTCTAGTTGTGGGTTTGGATTGGGTTAGTCTCATTTTTGCATTTTATGGGTATTTATTCTACATATGGTTTTGGCTTGGGTTCATTTAGTTTCCTTCTATGTGGTTCTTAGTGGTTTTGGTGGTTTTTTTTGAGTCACATCTTGGTCTCTATAAATTTTTTTCTTAGTTATCTGACTCTAAATACGTTTTCTTGATATTTGTGTTTTTCAATTTAATTCGTATGCTCCATTTGAAAAATTAAAACTTTTAGGCCTGCTTTTTTGTTCTCCAGAATTGTGGGTTTGAGTTAGGCATAGACGGATATGAAATGCTTTGCAATGAACTAAAATGAAATTTGACTTTGATTGCTAATGCTGGTCATCCTTTTATCCATCATTGGATGGCCAATAACATAATAAAATGTGGACTTGTTGAATTTGTAATTCATCTATAATTAATTGTTGGATGTGCTGAATTTTATTTTATTTCAGATTTCATAATATTTAAAAAATCTTAATAACAGGAATGAAATCAAACAATTGACTTCACTTATATACATCAATAGAATTTGCAATAAAGATAAAAATAACTAATTAAATATCCTAACCACAAATTATTTTTGTGACTTATCACTTCAAAAATCCAATTCACAATTAGATTATGCTCAAGTGCTAATGGGAAAGTTGGAGCTTATGGATTATGTTCATTTTAAGCTAGAATTTTATACTTTTCATGCTTTTCGTTTTAGTTCGACATTTTTTAGTGTGAACTTAAAGAATGTAAAATTTTTATTGATCTCCAACCTTTTAATTTGAAGAATCTAAGGTTTTCAATTGACTTAAATTAAAAAATTATAAACTTTTTTCTTGGAGCTAACAAGATTTTCCTACTATTTGAAAATATAAGGTTTTTAGTTGATTTGAAAATTGTGTATTAGATTAATGTAGTTAACTATTTTTAGTTATATTAATTGTTAGAAACCTTGAGCACTACTCAGAGGGGGGTGTGAATCAGTAGTGTGGCTTATGACGAATTTATATGATTTGTATATGAAAGCTTGAGGATTGATGTCAAATTTTGCAAGTGAATATATTAGGGTTTTTAACCTCTTATGTCAAATTCATTAACACATAAACATGATTTAAAACTCAATTTTGTAAAAATAAAAGAAGACATCAATACCATAATAGTAAACACAAAACAAAAGTGATGAAGAAGTTCACCTCTCTTGAGCTACATCTTCTGGTCCAACTTCTAATGGTTGGGCCTCTTTCATTATGCTAAAACAAATGTGTTTACATCAAGTTACAGTGCTCAAATGACATAAGACATAAACAATGTTTCCATAACAGTAAAAAACCCCTAGCTGGGCTCTTTCTACTCCAACAAAGGTAAAAAACTGAATGATTTATGCTCCAATGAAAAATTATGCCAACTGTCCTACAATTCACACTTTCCTGCAAATCATTCTACAAATTCTGACTTTTTTGGCCACGTGGGAAGACAAATTTGCCCCACGCTGATGAGATTCCCGCCGCACTCGGTGCAAATTGTCACCTGGTTGAATTTCCAAATCGGCCTTTATCCATCTAATCTGGCACCACTTGGCTGCATATGCGTTGTTGATCTCGGGCAGGTATGGTTTCCCTCCAGTTGTAAACTTGGGTTGGTTGACTATGGTTTTAAACATGGTTTGGTTGGTGTTAGGGTTAGAGGGCATCACCAGCTAACCATGGCAACAAATGTGAAGAATGTGACATGTGAACACCATTCAACTTAACCGCAGGGGTTCCGCTCCAAACTGCGCCATAAACTTGCCATAAATTATTAACATGTGACCATTGGAGAACCTTTGACCACCACTGTATAGCTGCTAGGTTAACACTGTCCACCATAACATCAAACTGTAACCTCACCTGTGTGAACATCGTTCGAAGGCTTAGCCCACCACGGTAACCACCAACCCCACCACTGTAAATTTTTTTGGGTAAGGGTTATAATGTTATGGTTTTCTTTGTCGTTAATAAATGTTGCTAACAACTTTAGTATATGAGTTTAATACCATATGGTATAGGTATAGTTCACTTCATCGATATGTATTATAGTAAAAAAATTGGTATAAAGTTTTAATATATGTCTCGGGACGGCTAGCTCTTAACCCTGGTCTGTGGACCAGGGTCAGGGGTTAACCCTGGTCTCCTCTTGCAAATGCTAATGACATGAATTTTAAATAGTGGATTAGAACCATATAGGTTAAGAACTATTGCAAAAAAGCTGGTCAGAGGTATTTGTTTCTTGGTGGAGGTCTCGTGCTTGAACCCCAGGATGTTTGCTCTGGCCCTTAACAAAATTTTGGTCAACCTTGAAGATGCCACATGGCAACCCCTGTTGGCCCAAGTGGTCCTATCTGATTAGTCCAACAAACCAAACCATTAACCAATCCAATTCAACCATATTCAAACCAATCATGTTGTGCCACTTGTCAATTAGGCACTGGATGAAGGAGTACAATCACTCTGCCCAGTCATAGTCTAGTAAACAGTACGAAATGTTGACTATGCACCCATATACAACCAAATCCAAAATGTTTTTTTGTTTCAAAAAATGGATAGAACATGATATTGGGAGAATCCGATGAAATATTTGAGTGAAATGAGTTGCGTCTGATTCAGGATGACAAGATCTACACTTTGGTGCCAGTTTTGAGCCATTTCGAGAACTTTGAAATCTGAGCATTAAACTGATCCACTAGATCATTATACCAATTTTTTAATTTTCATTAAAAAAAACTGATTCATGCATTAACTAACTAGAAACACATTAGTATATCAACACATAAACATATAAATCATATGAGCATAAACCAAAAAACCATAAAAGCATCAATGCACATCACATCAATCATACACATGAGGATATTATATGTAATGTGGAAACCACAAGGGTAAGAACCATTGTTGGAAGATAGTATTCATCATTGTCTCTTCTATTATTATAAAATTATTTTACATTTGATTGATTGGCCACCACTAGTGTAAAATGCATGAATTTCCAATCACGCAAGCCACTATTATCTCTAGGCAACAACCTTTATGAAATTTGCAGGCCACCACCTACATGAATCCACCACTCCCTTGAATTTTCAGGCCACCACCTACATGAATCCACCACTCCCTTGAATTTTCAGGCCACCACTTGCTGGAACCCACTACTCCCAATAAGTCTCACCCACCCACCACTGGATGGAAGTCACTACTTCCAAGTTCTCAGGCCATTACCTGAAGGATGCCACTATAGCCAGAATACCCAAGCCACCCCTCGTCCATTGAAGGGCCCAACCTTCAAGCACATCTCATGGACCTCAGTTCAAAATATTTCATATTGGCCCGTATAATCATAACAATAAACAGACATAAACCTATTTTCATAAAATTTCAAACTGCACTCACAACATACAGAAAAAAAACATCAACTAAATACAACCACCTGCAAAAAATATCTCAAAAATAACCAATTTGATCATAACACAATTAATAAAATATGTATGAATCTAAAATTAAAACAAACCTCCTTCATTCATACATTGAATCCAACTCCATAAACAACACATATATTATGAACACAACAAATTAACTCTAAAAACCAATCAACATCATATAAATAATCTATGGTGATGTTGGTTGGGAGGAGCAGCCAAAGAAGACAGATGATGTAGTTGTGTGAAGTGTACTTATTACCTGAACAAACGATGATACAACCATGCATTACAAGGTTCCAAATTTAGAAAATCAAACCCTAACTATAAAATACAATCAATACACAAGATATTTATATGCTCAAATAACACATCCGTGGATACACCAGATCACACAATACTAAAACCATCTAAAGAATGTCTTTGCCCATGCAATCACAAACACCTGAGTCATATAAAAAGGTAGCTAGACAATGCTCTGTTTCTTGACCATCCATATCCAAACTTCTGCGACAAAAACATCATGATTTGCTCTAAAATTTGTTGGCATCCATCAAGCTACAATCCGACACATTCCTCCTATAATCAAACTTTTCTACCACCTTTGCATACTCTGTCTTTATTAATAGATCAAACTCAACCTCTACAATATCAATCTCTAGTGTTGGCCTCTACATGCACTTTCCCAATCTTTGCGTACTCCTCTCATTCCATTGTCATTTTTATGTGTTCACCTGATGTAGGAGCTCACCCTCTTCTCTCTGCAAAAACTTCTGCTCACCTTATGCTCCACTATTTAACATCTCAATGATCGATTTTCTCAGATATTTAAACAATTTGATCCACTATCTCCACTAATCAATTAATCAATGAATTCACACTTTAAACACTTACTACAGGTGGATATTAAGACATTTCGAACTTTCCAAACAATACCATGAGTAATTACCCTAGTTAAAACCATTGGAAATAACTGTAGTGTGCATGAATTATGGAAAACTCCACTTACAAGCAGTAATGAAAATCTTCCCTTCAGGAACTGAGTTACTAATGTATGTTTCCATTCTATTACTTGCGTTACCCTATCTCCTAACATATTTTTTCCTCCTAGTACCTGTATTACCCTAGCTTTAGGCCAGGGAGAATTTTAAGGATGTAAGTTTATCTTAAAGTTTAGAAACCTTGGCGAATCTAATTAGTCCCTAATATGCAAATTGTAAAATTTTTGGTGATTTTTTTGTAGAAATATTTAGATTTCCTATGAATTTATATTAGCTGATATAATATTTTAACGGTTTTAAGGTAAAATAATGTTGTACTATAAAATTTGGGCGAAACGTTTTAGAAAAAATGGGAATTAGCGAATCGTTTTTCTGGAAAAAGTATGGAAAATTAGCCCACCTGCGAATATTAGGCCCTAAAATTTTCCCTGCTTTAGGCCCTCCACTACTCAAAATATCATCTACAAGTGCCTCTAAGGCCTATAGGACCCCCTACAACATATCCAAACCCTATTAATCTTCTCCAACTCATCCACATCAAAAATAAAATACTCATAAGGAAAAACACCTTTGCATCCATTTAAGATCATGAGAACCTAGTTGGCTAAACACCTCTACATGGATCAAGATCTACGCATCAAGTCAACACCTCTACATAAAATTCCGTGATATGTCAGGTCTAGTAAATCCTCATACTAACCATCAACCACGAGAGGCACTATCATTAAGTTGACATCAATGATATGACAATATGACAAATAGTACTAAATACCTGTTTACATTACGATTCCAACATTAATTAATAATACGATGAGAAATTAAACTTTAATGTGTTTTTCAAATATCTATTTAAAATTAACATTAAAAAAATTAAATTATTATTTTTTATTAGCAACACCACACTCTATATATGGTTTGTGTTATATTTGAATATTTATTCACATATACTAATTTATTACACAAAAGTTGAAATTTCTTGTAGTTTTTTATTATGATTTAAATGAAATAGGTTTCTTTATCATATAATTTTTTAAAAATGGTTTGTGTTATATTTGAATATTTATTCACATATACTAATTTATTACACAAAAGTTGAAATTTCTTGTAGTTTTTTATTATGATTTAAATGAAATAGGTTTCTTTATCATATAATTTTTTAAAAATCAAAATCATATTAAAAGAAAAAACATTTTTCATATTTAATTTACACTATATTTATTAAAATAAAATTTCTAAGATATATTAGTTAATTTACTTAGATATTTACTATTATAGTAATCTTTTATTTTAATTTAAATGCAATATATTTCATTTATCCAATTTGTTTATGTTTTATTGTTGGATTATTCTTTTATGCTCCACACTTTTTATAACATCAATATTTAAATTGATGCATAATAAGTGAATGAATGACAATGGATACTTAGGATTATAAATCATATTTATAATATATATGGATATTTTTTATTTTGATATCTTTTTTTTTTAATGATAATAATATATGCACTTTTTTTAATAATAAAATGTGGTTTAAAGAATTATGGATTACATTTAAGTAGTTAAGTTTTTATAGTTATATTAATTAATATGACGAGAACAAATTGTGATTTTGTTATTTTTTTCAAATATCTATCTATATATATATACTGAAATTTTTTATTGATATTTAAAAAAAAATTACAATTAAGGTTTTGAGAATTGGTTTGTTGACTTTGTCAATCAGAGTAAAGATTTATAGTATCACACTTTTATCCTTGAGGATTGTTCATCTTTTATAAAATTCCATAGTTACAAGCAGTATGAAGATATCAATAAAACAGTTACTTATAATAAGAAGAGGTCGAACATACAAAGGTGATGAACAAAGACAACACAATTTCGAAAATAACATGATAGTAACAATAGATTTCAGAAAGCGTGGGAGGAATCATTCATCTAAAATGATAATTGGTTCTTTTGGAGAAGAATTGGTGCTAAAAATGTTGACTAGGGTATCATTGATGACTGTTTCTCCATTCTGAGGAGCTACGGGATTAGAATATGAGTCTGTAGCTATGTAGCATTTTATCTTGTTTAGAACAATATCATCCATATCATATTTGATGCCCTGCATAATCATTTTCAATTCCTCCTGACCAATGAAGATATGATAATTTTCAACCTGCTTATCTCTAAGCACCATGTGAATCAGAGAATCCATTTGTCAGTGTGTAAATATGGAGTGCAAAAAATGCAGCCTTTACTTTCTCCATTTTCCTAGGTTTCGAACCCATTTTCTCTTTCCCATGAAAACTTCTGAGTCTGAGTGAAGCAAATTTTCACCAAACTCTCGTCCTTCCAAGGAGAAAATTTCCCTTCAAATCTCCAGAGGCACTGCATCGAAGAAGTTTTCCACAGACTCCCACCCAAAGTGATGTATTTGTTTATATGAGGACACCACAAAAGAGTCTCCCCATCGACTGATTAGTCGTTGCTGTGGAGCCATATGAAACATAATAATACAAATAAAATGAACAAAAATATTTCAGGACAACCCATGAGGGAAATTTGGATTACAAAGGTGATAAGACCCCAAAAATAGTCCCATAATTACCCTATATGAGTAGACCTATGTATATGAGTACACTATTTGTGACCCAATATACTAGGAAACTAGTGGCCATGAGTACATATGTAGTGACCCAAAATATATATCATCCAAGAATCCAAAATAGTGAATGCTCAAACCTACCAAGACTCCCCACCAGTGAATTTATTTGAAAATAGGTAAGATAAATTTAGAACCATACAGAAAATGGGCGACTATACCAAACTCCCTCGACCAAGACTGGGCAGTTGAAAGAGAAACCCAACGGTTCAAGGGATTGTGGATCAACAGATGGAAGGACCACGACCAATTCAAAAGAAATTCTAGATGATTTGGTATGCAGAAAAAAGAAAAAACAAAATTGTTATTATAAATCCTCGTCCCTTTAACACTTGAGAGAAAATGAAAGAAGTTTAAGGACCCCCCAAGACTACCACTGTTGAAAATGCAGAAGGAAAATTTAGTTTTGACTTTGCCTTGGTCAAACTAGATTAAAATTTCAATTTCCATTTCAACAAAATACTTAGAGGTAGTTAAGTGAGGTGACATGGATTTTGTCACTTAACTAACTCAGTAAATTTGATTTGGAGACAATTTATTTTAGTTCTACATAATTGATTGCTAATTTTTAGTAATCTAATTCAGTTAAGTTGAGTTATTGTCAGTTAAACTAGTTCCAACTCTTGGAGAAACTAGTGGAGGGTCAAGTTGTGCATTTTAACTTTAGCCACAATGAGTGGTCATCAATTTAATTAATCAATCAACCCAAAATAACTCATGCATGAAGAGAATTCAAGTTACCCATTTGAGATTGGAGTTCAAGAATAGTGTACCATCAGTTGTAAACTAGTCCAAGTTGTACATGTGGTGCATGTAGTCAAAGAATTGACCGTGTGGAGGCAGTATTAGAAGATAATGGATTGAAGGAATTTGTTGATAGTAACATTTTGAAACCAACAACAAATGATACTCAAAATCTAGCAGAATGGAAGAATATTTTAGACAGGGTGAGGAGAACCATATTGGAGGCATTACAAGACCATATTGTCTCAAATATCCATGGGAAAAAGACTCCATATGCAATGTGGAAAGCATTGATAGGTATTTTCCATAATATTAGTGACCATAGGAAGCTTGTGCTCAAGGACACGCTTTGAAGTAATAAGATGTAGAAGAATCACTCAATTCAACATTATCTGAGCAGGTTCACATAGCGTCGTGATGAAATTGCAGGAGTCGGTGTCATGGTACTAGATGATGATTCAGTGAGCCTAGCCATTCTAAGCCTTCCCAAGAGCTAGCACAACTACCAAGATTCGGTAAATAGGAGGGAGAAACTACCAAATTAGGAGAGACTCTAGTCTGAATTGGTACATGAAGAAATAAAGTGTAATACTAGAGATGGAACTTCATCCAAGGGTGAGGATGAAGAAAATTGTTCCTTTGATTGAAAGGTAAAGAAAGGGAAATAGAAGAAATCCCAATCTAAAGTAAAATATATTCAAGGGGGAAAGAAGAAAGACTTGTCCAGAATCAAATGCTTTCACTGTCATGAATTTGGGCAGTATGCCACAAAATTCCAACACAAGAAAGCAAGCAAGAAGACCTCAGTAGGAGCAGCAGGTGAAGCTATAGCTTCACATTTCTAGCTTGATTTTACTCTCATTGCATGCACGAAAAGCACAATGATGTGAAGAATATGGCATCTCAAAATTGATGCCTCATTCCATATGATGGAGAACAATGACTTGTTCACTGACTTGGAGGAGAAATTTCTACAGATGCACATCAATATGGGAGATGATGGAAGGTACAAACCGACTGGGATCGACACCATCACCTTTCAGAGGCATTCAAGATCCCTTATTAGGCGCAAGGATGTGATGTTTGTACTAGGTCTAAAGAAGAATCTAGTTCTCGTCACGGTGTTGGAAGACCGTGGCTACGATGTGATATTTAACAAAGGAATGGAAATCCCGAGACACATCGCCATGATACAAGTGAAGCAGACCAGGGTTCAAGTGAAGAACCTCTAAAATCTGGATGTGGAAGATTATTTTGCTTTGAGATCAAAGGTGGAGAAGGTGTAAAGCCGATATGTGGGAAAATTATGGCATAGAATAATTAGCCATTTTCATCATGGAGATTTGAAGATCATGTAGAAAATCACTACGGGCATCCCAAAAGGATCACTAGAGCAACAAAACACATGCAAAGGGTGTACCTTTGGTAAGTACACAAAATCCACCTTCAATTATCGAGATAGCAGGGTGCATGCAATCCTTGAAAGTATCCACTCTGATGTCTATGGACCTTTCTCGACAACCTCCACTTCCAAGCATAGGTATTATGTTATATTTGTGGATGATTTCTCACGTAAGTGCTGGATTTTCTTCATGCAAAAGAAAGACTAGACATTCTCCAAGATTGTTTAATTTAAAGCACTTGTTAAGAAATAAATTGGAATGAAATTGAAGGCTCTCAGGAGCGATAATGGTGGTGAGTACGTGTCAAATGGGTTTAAAAAATTTTGTGCAAAGGAAGGAATTCAACAGGAGTTGATAACACCCCAGAACCCACAACAGAATGGGGTGGCAGAGAGGAAGAATAAAAGTATTGTGGGAGAAAAAAGGGAGATTTTGCATGAGCAAGGCCTACCTATGCGCTTGTGAGTTGAAGCATGCAACACATTGGTATATTTTTAGAACATAATTCCTCATCGAATTCTTGGGATGAGTACACAAGAAGAAGGTTTTTTAGGGAAGAAACCAGATGTGTCACACTTTAGGATCTTTGGATCATAATTATATTTCCATGTCTCGAAGGAAGAAAGGAAAAAGCTAGAGTCAACAACAGAGTTGGGGATATTTTTGGGGTACAATGATACACCTCACAACTATCGGGGTGCACCTGCCATCTCTCAAGATGAAAGTTGTTCGCAGAGATGTGGAGTTCGATGAGGAAAAGACAATGAAGTGTTATCTTAAGAGGGAGCTTTAGTTGCATGTAGATTAGGATCTTTGAATCCAAAGGAAGAAGCTAAAGAAGATGTGGAGCAACCAAAACCGGAAGAGAAGAGAGTGGAGACAACCACTCAAGAAGATACATATAGGGAAGGAAGGAAAAAGACGAGGGAATTTGACAGATTATTCCAGGATGCTAGAGAGAATGTGGGAGCACCCGCATCACAATGCAAGCAGAGGAGGTCACTGATTCGATACATTAGCTACATGGCTCTAATGACTGATCTAGTAGAGAAAAAACCGACCTCATTCAAGGAAGTAGTAGAGAAACGTATATGGGTTGATGTTATTGTAGAGGAATATGATTCCATTATTAGAAAAAATGTTTGGGAAGTGGTCCCAATACTAGCAGACAAATCAATGGTAGTTTCAAGATGGATTTACAAGGTAAATCATGCAACAGATGGAAGCATTGAGAAGCACAAGGCTAAATTTGTGGCCAAGGGGCACTCTCAAGTAGAAGATATTGGCTATGAAGAGACCATTTCTCCTGTAGCAAGGTACTCTTCCATCATATCGATTCTTGCTCTCGCTACATAGATGGGGTGGAAGATCCACCAAATGGTTGTGAAGATAACATTCCTCAATGGAGTTATTGAGGAGGAGGTGTACATGGAACAAACTGAAGCTTTTTATACCTTCGACAGAGAGTCACATGTGTGAAGACTTAAGTGAGTGTTGTATGGGTTGAAGCAAGCTCCCTGTGCTTTGTACACCAGGATCGATAACTACCTCACTAGTTTTGGCTTCACCAAAAGTGAAGTAGATGAAAACCTTTACCACATTTTAGTAGAAGGTAAATTGTTGATTATAGTTTTATATGTTGATGACTTGATTTTGACAGGTGATGAACAACTTATTAGGCCTTGCAAGGAGGAACTTGCAAGAGAGTTTGAAATGAAGGAAATGGGGTTGATGCACTATTTAGTTGGTCTGGAAGTATGACAAGGATAAGGAGAACTATTTGTCTCTAAGGGAAAGTATGCCAACAAGATACTTCAGAAGTTCTAGATGGACATATGCAAACTCATGGATACTCCTCTAGCGACCACCTAGAGGAAGGAGTATGCCACTTCAAGTGAGGAAGTGGATGCTACAGTGTACAAGACGTTAGTGGGTTCACTCATGTATCTGGTGAACACACGAGTATACATGTGTTACGTAGTAAACTTGTTGAGCCAAGCCATGGTTTTACCAACCAAATTATTTTGGGGGGCTACTAAACATGTACTACGATACCTCAGAGGCACAAATCTGTTTGGAATTTTGTACAGATGGACAGAGGGAGTGAAGCTGCAAGAATTTACACATGTAGATTTGGTGGGAAGTCCATCAGACTAGAAGAGCACAACAGGAGGAATTTTTAGTGTTGGGTCAACAACAATTTTTTTGGTACAACAGGAAGCATGGATCTATTACATTCATCTCAACATAAGGAGAGTGCATGGATGCCAATCAAGCAACATGTGAGCCTATCTAGATGAGAAAGATTCTTGTTGGGTTATTTGGTAAGATGATGGATCCTACTATGATCTACTGTGACAATTAGAGTTGTATCAAACTCTCTCAGAATCCAGTTTTTCATGATCGATCCAAGCACATAGATATCTGGTACCACCATCTATGAGATTGTGTGCATAGGTAGATCATGTTGTCCTAGTACATTCTGATAGAGGAATAAGAAGCATAAGAGGTAAATTTTGAAAAAATATTTGTCAAGAGGTAAATTTGAGTTCAATAGAAGTATGACAGAGGTATCTGATAATCCATTTCTTGTTGAGAGGGAGTGTTGAAAATGCAACAAGAAAATATAGTTTTGACTTTGTCTTGGTGAAACTAGATTAAAATTTGAATTTCAATTTCAGCAAAATACTTGGAGGTAGTTAACTGAGGTGACATGGATTTTGTCACTCAGTCAAATTAGTAAATTTGAGTTGGAGACACTTGAGTTCAGTTCTACATGATTGATTGCTAATTTGTAGCAATCTAATTCAATTAATTTCAGTTATTCTGAGTTAAAATTGTTCTAACTGTTGGAGAAACTAGTGGATGGTCAAGTTGTGTAGTGTAACTTCAGTCACACTCAGTGGTCCTCCAGTTAACTGATCAATCAACCCAAAATAATTAATGCATGCAAAGAATTGGAATTACCTAGTTGATATTGGAGTTCAAGGGAAGTGTACCATCAATTGTAAACTAGTCCAAGTTGTACAAGTGGTGCATGCTGTCAGAGAATTGACCTGTGGTAATTGCACAATTCCTTGGTGTGGAATTCCTAAAAAATAAAGGCAATTTCCCAATGGAATGACACAATGAAATAGGAGCTTGGAGGCTTGAAAATTTGGCTAAGTATTGGCCAGGTTCAATCAGTAAGGCAGAGGATAAAAGATACAGGTGCATGTTGAGCTCAAGGTTGAGCAGAGAATATTGTATTCATATAGATTCTTTGATTAATGTAATAAATATAGTGAGGGGATTTGAGAATTTGGTTTCCCCTAGATAAATATTTGTTTATGTTTGTTGTATATTAATGCATGTTAATGTTATGTGTTCTCGATCGTGAATTTTCTTCCGCTTATTAGTAGAGTAGATTCTAGTCTTGTGATATAGTAAATTTCAAGAGTAGTTTAGGATCTACACATTAATTTATACAACCACCACCTGTGACAGTTCCCAACCATGAAAATTGGAGTGGTTTGGAACAAAATGAATATAGAATGAGGGTACATCAAATATCGTTACTTGAACTGGAAAAAAAATAGGACCAGGTTAATTCCAAATGCAACGACAGGTACGTCCTAGGAGCTGCTACCACATAATTATAAGAGGTATAGCAATATTCCGACTAGGAAGGAGAAAAACCTATGAGTTCATGACCATAGCACACTATTCCACTTGATATAAGGAATACATTTGAAATTGGAAAAAACTAACCACCAGAGCATACCATGAGGGAATTTCCATGGAAAGACGAAACATCAAATATGTTGTAACTCTTCGTCACCATTGTGTATGACTAGAGTTTGTATATTTCAGTTCCAATAATACTGCGCTCTCCCAAAATCCCGAAGAGGGGCGATACCATGCACTCTCCAGACACCAAGTGGTACACCTCCGCCCGAGATTTTCATACCAAAAAAATCTCATGATTTTCCTATCATAAATGTTGAGCAATCGCTTGTCAGGATACTTCAAACAAACCTCCAATATTTCATCATTCTGTACCTCCATTCTTACTTCGAAAGAATAAATGAAATGTTTCATGGTGTGATGGATCCCATAAACTCTATATCACACCATCATGGTATAAATTCCACAAACTACTACCCTTACGACTTCCTCGCTTGAAACCTTCCTACCGCTCCACGTGTCTAGGTCTATATGCCAAGTGGATGACTTGATAGAATTCTCAAGGGCCGCCTCAAACTTAGCCACTCGTATCCAATGCATGTCACTCATTTCCTTCTTTATGCCCATTTGTCGAAATAAGGCCATGCAAGGTACGCTGATAATTCATTGCCAAAATCTCACCCCCATCGGGAAGCTATGTTTGAAGATTTATTCACATATATTTTAACTACTTTAATGCAAAAAATTTGAAATTTATTTTAGGTTTTCATTGTGAATTAAATGAAATAGTTTCTTATAATATAACAAAAATTACTACCCACCACATCTACTTTAATGTAGATATTTGTTTTAATATTAGGGTATATAATATTTGATTTTATAATAGTAGGTTTTAATATGTTTAGTTTAATATAGTTTAATATTAATTTTTATAATATTGGGTTTAATATTAGAGTTTATAATATTGGTTTTATAATGTTAGGGTTTACAATATATTGTTTAATATTAGGGTTTACTATTGCGACATTGGAATGGTACATAAATCTATTCAATGTTGCATTGTGACAATCATTGTCACAATGTGACAATCGATGCAACCATCATTGTCGTAATATTACATGACATTACAATTTACTCAACCTCACATTGCGAAATTAAAAAATTAGGATTTAATATAAGGGTTTATAATATTTTGTTTAATATAAGAGTTTAATATTGAGGTTTATAATCCTCCCGATCGGGGTGGGAGAGAGGGACAAGTGGATCGTAGGAGAACCAAAATGATGATAATACGATAGAAGGAATGTGGAGAAGGGCAAGCAAATCAATGCCGCCACATGCCGCAGTTAATAATGACAATGAGAGGGAAGGTGCGGGCCAGCTGGAGCACTGCAGGGTCAGGGTCCGACAAGTGTTTTGTTAAGTCAAGCATGCAGTATATGCATCTTAGTATGCACAATAGGAAAAACACAAGGAGGAAGGAGAGCGGGTGTTCAAGTTGTTGAACCTGCAGGAAGGTCTGTGCCATTGGTATTTGTCAAAGATATGGCTTTGGTATGTCACTCTGTCCCTCCTTTCATTTACTATGAGGAAGTGGAAGATGAAACTAAGAGGCAGTAGTAATCCAAATTTGTTAATTTTAATTGGGCACTGTCGAAGGGGGGTAGAGGCATGGGTTATTTTTCAATTCTCCTCATTTTACGACATTTCTCTCATGGAGGTTATGAACCTCCTAGATTTTTAGCCAAGACTTCTCCCACAATTATGCATGCTACATGTCACTACTTTGGGAGGGCAAGGGTAGGGGAGTTTGGAGAGGATGAGGGGGATGGCATTGGGTGGGATAGGTGCCCGCTATGTTAATTGAGGAAGGAAGGATTAGGAACCTCATTTTTAACCCGGGGAGTCATGTGGGTAAGTCTGGAGCGATGAAAGAGGGAAATAAAACCAACACTCCGGGTCAGAAGAGAGTCAGTGAGAGGAGCTGCCAACCTTGGCGCTCAAATTATGTAGGCGGGATAGAGCTCCTGAGATTTTCTCTTTCGCAAGGGAGGGGTAGCAGTAAGGCCCAAATAGAGGGTCATATAGGCTCATCATTTTAGTATAGGGAGGGCCATAGAGGTGGGAACTAGGTCACGGGTCTGGTGGGTAGCCTTTGTAGCATCCCTCAAGCAGAGGTTCTGATCTATGGTTGCCCAACACCAGATACATTTCCAGGGGAACTTACCCCTGCACCCAATCATGATGGTACCTATATATATATATATATATATATATATATATATATATATATATATATGGAAAAGGTGGTAATTGAACAAAGGGGTTTTTCCTTAAAGGAAGTGCATGTATTACAAGTTCAAGTAAGTGGAAATTGTCTTCATACCTAGTTCCACGGAAGAAATTGCTGGTGCGGGAACTGATAGTGGTGCAGCATGTAGCAAGCGCAATGAAAGGAAAAATGAAGAAATAAGTTGCGACACTCCAAAAGGGTCGAGGCGGCCAAAATGAAGCTGGAAAGGGGAAAAGGAAGGTGATGACTTCCAATAGTCTACCACCGAAGAAGAGAGGAAGGAAACCATGATTGGAAACCATGCAGAATTTATTACATACTTATAGTAAAACTATACCAGCAAGGGTAAACACTAAGATTTCCAACTGGGAAATTAAGCTGAAGGAGAAGACAGGAAGATAACGAATACAGGTAGAATAATGGGAACCAATAGTAGAGGACCCAAGCAACACAAGAGGAAGGCTGACATTTTTCAGACAGGCCATCCAAACTTATTGGACAATGAAGAACCTATTGGAAATATCCATGACCAAAGTCCATCAGTTGAGAGAAGAACCGAACCAACGAGGGAAGCCTCGACACTAGGAAGATGAACCCAACCTAGCAGTGATTCAAAAATAAATACAATCTGTACAAGTACAACTGTACCACCAGAATGTCAAGCTCGAATGAATGGAGAAGCTGCTATAGAGTGTTGGGGTCCTGTGTTTTGATCGATTGGCCAACCAAAAGACAAGGCAACATCAGAACCAATCTTTAGAGTTCCAGGATCTAGTCCTCCTGTTCTCAGAGAGGGATCTCTCAAATTGTTTACAAAGATATGCCGTGTTTGCTTTTAAGTATTGATTTTAGACTAGTTATTAAGTGCAAGTGTTTGTTTGATTTGTTTGTTTGGTTGAATTGGTATAATAGAACATGAAATATCTAGGCAATATAAATAGAAAGAAGAAGTGTCAGTTTCACTGGAAAATGGAGTCAAAAAGAAGTTTGTAACAAGCTCATCAATGGATATGGGATATCAAAGGGCAAATCTAACTTGGCCACAGGATCCTTTAGTTTTGTGAATAAGATGGACATTAATGATTTGAAAGAGAGTTTGAATTCTCAACAAAGGGAACTTAAAAACATAACTTGAACATAAAGAGTCATTTGATAGACAGGGCTAACCATGAATTCCACAAACCACACTTTAAGCAAATAATGACTTCAAGACAACTTTTAAAATGAAATATAAGATTCGGGAGCACATCCTATTTCCTCAAAGATTTTATTTCAAATGAATTAGAAAACATGAAAGTTTTACTGATAACTGCAGTCATAGAAGAGGGAACGCCTAAACATCCATGATTACAAATATAAAGACCTTTAAAACAACTATTTAAGCAGGAATGAAGGGTATGATCAAAATAGACCTCTTTGGAAAACTATAAACAATGGTACTTCAAAGGGAGACTTCAAAAACAACTTTCAAGTGGCAACAGACAAGCAGGGAAAACCATAAATCATGCTGGAACCAACTATTTGAACTATTTTAGAAATAAACGAGCATAAGGGTTCAAGAGAATGATTAAAGACTCTAAAATGCCTCAGCAGAAGAAAACATAAAATAGTGAAGGATAAACAGGTCTAAGGTGATTCCAGGAGTCATTTCTTAGCCTAAACTTTTCATCCTACTGTAGTAAGAATTTATGAAACATAATGAAAACAGGAAAAACATTAGACAATTCAGAATACATCACCAACAGCCAAGCTCAGGGATCCAATGATAGAGCCTTCTCAAGAACAAACATGTCAAAACATAATCCAGCTTCCAAGACTTCAATTTCTTCTTCAACTTCAAACAGACTATGTATTATTTCAGAGAGTTTCAGTGTTACAACTAGTGACCAACCAACCAACTTCTCATCTTCTTCAGAAGTATTTATAAAAGAAATGAGGAGGTGGAAGAGTTTTAGGACCTGAATATCATTAATGCTATGTTAAATGAAACTCCTAGCCTTGAAAACCATGCAAGGCGTAAGGCAAGAAAGCATTTAATTCTAAATCTGTTTTATTTACTCTGTTTCTACTTTTTAGGCCTAGTGGATAAAAAGATTGACTTTAAGGCACTTTATTATCTTTACAATAACTTTACTGACAGTTTAAAATATGTTCCTTTGTTTGTAATAACTATTAGCAGTCTTTAGCCTTAATGTTACTAACTGAGATTTGATCCGGGTATTCCTTTGAGGTAGAAGGCTACAAGGTGTCATTTTTGGTAGCTAGGGGATTCAATTAGCCCCTGTGATGTGGCATTCGAGGCTTTCTGGAGATTTTCCTTCATTCTGTGGATTAGGCATTTGATATTCAATTTATGCCTTAATCCCTTCAAGCTTTGATTAACATCTTTAAACCTTTGATTACGCTCTGATCTTCATCTTGATAATGATATTCCTTCATGTAATTAATTCTAACTGTGTCTGTTGTTGCAGGTGCGCAGAGGGTTTGTTTAAAGAATTTGTCTGAAAAGTCGATGATCATGACTCATCGACCCTTCCAAACCATGAAATTTAAACCCCTGATCTCCCTAATTTTCATTCAGGGCTACGAGGATCGTCATCTTCAGCCCAAAACACTATAATTTCCTGCAGGAGGGTTTTATCTTGAACTTCATTAAACCTGCATAAAAAAACAAACAAATGTTTTAAATCCTACTTAATCAGTTTAGAACTGCTTAGGAGGTTCGTGGAAATGTTTCGGAGCCGTGAGGATGAGTGGATGCAGCAGTGGAAAGAGAAAAACCATGGCGGAAAACGAAACAGGGTTTTAAATTTAAAATATGGCGCGAATTTGAGGAAAAGTCGTTTCGGAAAACCATTATTGGTTTTCGCGCAACATTTGGGGGGGTAGGCGGTATTCATTTTTGGAACGTGATTCCACTCAGCACTCGACACGTGGATTTTTAAAACCACGCATATCGCGCGGAAGTAGCGCACTGGGAAGGGAGGCCAAAAATTACGCGAGATTGATTATGGTCCGTCAGATGATCAACGATAGATCGAATGGCACGGATAAAACACGATGGAGGGAAAGCTGCGGGGTAAAAATGTATGCGGGGTCCATGGTGACGTAACACTTTTGTCGTGTAGTGGACAGGCGTTTGGGTCATCGCGTTACATCCTGATCGTTAGATTTTAAGAATGAACGGCTAAGATTCAAAGATGGGGTGGGTTATGTTGAAAGGGGAAGAAATGAAGGGAAGGTGATCGGGAGGAAAGATGGGCCCGATGGTTGTTGATCTACAAAGATCAACGGTCTATATTTATCTAAAATTGTAATGTCGGGAAAACGAAAATAGAAGGAAATAAGGTTTCAGAAAGGGGATTTTATGTGTTTAAGCGCCCAATTGCGGGGCTAAAGACGCATGGAGGAGGGGCTAAAGGACATAAGCCCTCAGGGGCTTAAGACCTATATAGTGCAAATAGACTGATTTTTAGGCCAAAACAAGGATTTTTAAGCCAAAATGAAGGTTCTGATAGATGAAAGAAAGGGTCTTTAAAACCAAATAAGGTGGAATATAAGGTTTTAAAGAGGATTAGGATGTTTTGAAGGTTAAATGAAAGTGTTTTTGAGGGATTTTGTGAGAGGGAAAAAGGGTGAAAAGGGAGAATTGAAATGGAGGAAAATGGAGTTTTAAGCAGTCCCTCTCTTAGTAAACAACAGGTACTTTAGGACTAATAGTGAAACAATAGTGAAGATTAACTCAAAGGGTAATAATCATCATAAAACTTCAAAAGATGATAAGTTTTCAAAGGGAAATATCTCTTTGAAGGTTTAAAAGACAAGCTTGGCCACCATTGAATATGAAAAAATTTATAGGTGGCTAACACAGAGCATGCAACAACAAGAGATACCAGGATCAAGAGTGAAAGATCCGGCCCCATAAGACTCTTTTGATGAGTAACTGTCAGCAGATCTAGATCATCCTGCATTTTCTGTCATTTTGTTTTACTTATGTCCGATAGCATTTACATTGTCAGTTGCCAATATAGTGTGAAAGTAGTGTTGAGATTCAACAAGATGATGAGCTTAGTGAAAAGAGTTGCCTTCACTAAGGTGGGCCCGCAGGCTATTTTTGGTGCAAGTCTATTTTTAGACATGGTGATCATATTTCAGAAGTTGCAGGATGCTATTTGTGGATGGTTGGTCAAGTTGGAAAAATAGATGAAATTTTATTTTTAGAATATTGGGCGAAGTCTATTTATAGATTGTCGATCTAAAAATAGAAGTGTCGATTATTATTAGTTCTTAATAATAATCCGACAATAAACATCAAATTATTCTCTTGGAGCACTTAGTTTCAATGCACAGATTTGGAAAATTAGTGGGCTGAAGGAATTATGCAATTCCTAGGGTTTACTGGTGGTTCATGCATGGAGGACTCAGTTAGAACTGAAGTGGCATAGTTATGACAGAGTTGGAAGAGTAGTTCATAGAGTTGTTATTTAGTTTAACTCAGTTAATGGAGTTAAACTCAGTTGAGCTAGTTGTATCTAGTCTAACTGAATGATACACTAGTGAGGGTGGAGTGAATTAATTAGTTAATTAATTCACAAATAATAACTCATTAATCAACTGAACAATACAACAATTAACTATTTGCATTGCAGTTCCAGTGGAGACCTAGTGGAGAGATAGGTGAAAGGGCAAGATGGACTATCTGTTGTGACTATAGTGATGCATTTATTGCACCACACACACATTGGAGTTTCCAATGAGGATTGCGCAGTCAAGGCAAGGGTAATTAAAATTTATTCAGAGCTATTCTTTAGCAGAGATTGCGTAGTGGAGGCAGGCTGTCAAGACGCAAGAAATTGGTGCATAGATATGCAATTTTTTGCATGACAGTGTGTAATGAATCTACATTGTACTGAGAGCTTGATGTCCTAAGCTTTGTATGAGATTTTTACATGATCTCCATGATACATAATATATGATATTTAGGGTTTTTAGCTTCAGGCTTTCCCGTTAAACAACTGTGTTATGTGCAATTGTTTTTATTGCTTCATGTGTTTGCAATTGATTTTAATTTCTGCAAAATATTAACAGTGGAAGGATTCTGTGTTTAGCAAGAAGATAAATATTATTAGATCAGGATAATCTGGATATATACATGCATCTTGTATATAATTTCTACAAGTAGATAGAATAATGTTGAACACGTGGATGGACATTCTCAAACCATTTCAGTTTTGGATGGCATATGATGCTAACCGGTGGCCAACATACCTGGTTTCCTACGGGCAGGTTGAGTTCACTGGAAACATAATTTTGTAACCTGCTTCAAAGATGATTAATAGAGGAGTACTGCCAAGTTTACACAATTTATTTTTGAGGTTTATAATATTGGGTTCATAATATTTGGTTTCATAATTTTAGGATTTGACATTTGGGTTTAATAACGTAATGTTGGAATGACGCATAAATCTATCAAATGTCGGATTGTGACAAGCATTGTCGCAATGTGATAATCATTGTCACAACATTACAATACATTGCAATTTATTCAACGACACATTGCAACATTACAAAAGTAGAGTTTAATATGAGGGTTTATAACATTAGAGTTTAATATTCGGTTTAATGTTAATGTTTAATATTATGGTTTATAATAAATTTTATAATATTGGGTTTATAATATTTCATTTTATAATATTAGGGTTTTATATATTAGGTTTATACTATTGGTTTAATATCAGGGTTTTATATATTGGGTTTATACTATTGGTTTAATATCAAGGTTTTATATATTGGGTTTATACTATTGGTTTAATATTAGGGTTTATTATTAGGTTTAAGTTTAGAGTTTATAATATTTTTTTTATAATGTTAGAGTTTATAATACTTCGTTTAATATTAGGGGTTTAAGATTGTGACATTGGAATGGTACATAAATCTCTCCAATGTCACATTGTGACAAACATTGCTGTAATGTAACAATTATTGTTGCAATATTATATTGCGTTGCAATTTATTCAATGTCGCATTGTGACATTACAAAATTAGGGTTTATAATATTGGTTTTATAATATTAGTTTTGTAATATTACCGTCTATAATATTGGTTTTAATATTAGAGTTTAATATTATTGTTTATATTATTGAGTTTATTTATTGGGTTTATTATTAATACTTATAATATTGAGTTTAATATTGGGTTTAAGATTGGTTTTAATATTAGGGTTGATAATATTGAGTTTATAATACATTGGTTTAGAATAGTGGGTTTAACATTAGTTTTTAATATTGATTTTGTAATATTGGATTTAATATTAGGGTTTATAATATTGACTTTAATATTGGGTTTAATATTAGAGTTTAATATATTAGTGTTTATAATATAAAGTTTAATATTAGGGTTTAATATATTGGGTTTAATATTAGGGTTTAACTTTACTTTATAATATATTTGGGTTTATAATATTTGGGTTCAATATATTGGATTTAATATGGGTTTAATATATTAGGTTTTAATATTAGTTTGTAATATATTAGAGTTTATAATATTGGGTTTAATATTAATTTTAATATTAGGGTTTATAATTCAGACTTATTTATTTAGTTGAATATTTGACTTGTACTTATTTATATTAAAACCCTAATATCAATATCAATATTAAAAATTTATTATTAAAACTTTGATATTAAATATCAAATTTTAGAATTTTTAATATAAAAACTAATTACTACTTATATAATTATTATAATTATATAATAATTAATTAATATTTAATATTAGTTAAATACTTGATTTGTACTTATTTATATTAAAACCCTATTATCAATATCAATATTAAAACTCTATTATTAAGACTTTGATATTAAATATCAAATTTTAAAATTTTTAATATAAAAACTAATTACTACTTATATAATTATTATAGTTATATAATAATTAATTAATATTTTATATTAATATGAATAATGTGATTGATATATATTTATGAATGTATATCAACCATATTTATTAATTTTATTATTATTGCAATAGATTGAAAACTCAAATAAATGAATTACCCTTTATGTTGAAGTTTGAATGCGATTTGAATACCTCGTATCACCTAAAATAATATTAACGATCAATTAAATTGTACTTAGAGAAGTGAATTATACATTATGTCGAAGTTTGAGTATGATTTGAATACCTTATGAACGTGCATCGTATCTCTTAAAAAATCATATTGATATTCTATTAAATTATACTAAATTGTGATATATTATTATACAGGCTGAAGACAAATATATTTTAATTGGTTTAGACTCAAATTTAGTTGATTTTTAATTAGTTGCTTTAAATTAAGTAAATTTATCATAGTTTTGAAATATATATATATATATATATAATTGGATATTTAATAATATAAAAACATATTTTTATTTTATAAAACAATTATTATTTGTTTAAAAAGATTAACATAAAAATTATTTTATGTGATTTGCAAATTATTTCATAAAAATAAAAATATATTAAAAATTAAAAAATAATAATAATTCAAAATAATAACCATCCGCCATATATGTGCTATGTTATTTTATTTCGTCTGAAAAATCCACTAGAATAATACTACGGGCTTGTAAATTTATAATTAATGTAGTGAGAAAAAATTGATTATGCATGTGATTTTTTTTAGTCCCTATTCTTTGGGTTGTAGTGATTATAGTAATCCATTTTGTTAGTCTATTAGTCCATGCACAGAAAACAAGGACTTATCATTGTTTAAATTTAAAGTTGATTGAAATCATATACGGTGTTTTATATTTTACCATATGTTTGAAGTTGGAGATCTTACTATTCTTCTTTTCTAGGTAGATGCTTCATTTTTCTATCCATATATCTTATCTTATAACTTAGATCTTATTAATAATTTTTTTTCAGAAATGAGTTGAAACTAATGCTAACATTAGTTTACTAAAATTAAATGTTTTCTTCATGAGTATTTTTAACCTTCTTCATATTTCTTTCCACTTTCTTGTAACTGCCACCTACACAGCTATGCAAATGTTGGTGCCACATACAACACATTGGAAATACGAAGTATAGTTTACCAAGAAACTTAACCTTCCCTCTTTTCTTCCTGCATATTCTACCTCCTACCAGGTAGTAAACTACCTTTACCTTTTTCCACACCTATAACTTTGAGTGATATGTGTTCTTCACCAACTCGAATAATTGGTTCTGCATTTTTTGTTTTTTAATGATGGCATCAGAGGTTCACTCTTGCTACTCTAGCATCCTCTACCTCTAGAGCCTTCGCCTCTTACTTTAATTCTGAATAGGTCAATCTCTTGATAAATGCATATATTTTAAATATTATTTTCACTAGGCATAAATTAGATTACCATTTTTTTACACTAAATAAATGATTCTTCAATCTAGATTTAAATTTCTAATAATTTTATCAGGATCATTTATTAATTTAAATTCCTAACAATTTTGTTTGTTACATTAATAAATGTGGGTTTAGGGTTGCAACCTTAAACCAGTCAAGTTGAATGCTCAAATTGCAAGTTTGAATTCTTGAATTGAATGGATGAATTCATCAGTGAACGAAAATTAATTTCAAGCATCCAAAACTAAACTCTAAACTCTGACTGACAGGTAAGGGAAAAGCATTTACCACTTTAGCCTCTCATTCGATTGACGGTCCACTTGAAGTAAAAAGAATTGCGAGAATCAAAGTGTTCTGCCCCACTCTCCAGTACTTTGCTACTACTAAGCCCTATCAAGTAGTTCGATCATCTCCTTATATAAGAGATAGCCTTAGATTAATTCAAAATAAAGAATAGACTAGGCTAATTCCAAATTCCAAGATACCAGAAACAGAAAATTCAGAGGAGGCCTAGTAATTTTGTTAGTTACATTTCTCCAAATTTAAAAGTGGGTTTTTCTGGAAATGATCAATATCATGTAAAATAATTTACAGAAGTTAACTCACATTTTTTTTGGTGTTTTTTTTCTTTCTTTGAAAATAATTAAAATTTATTTATTTATTTTTTCCATAAACAAGGGTATCGAACAAGGATATGTAAGAAATAAAATTATACAAAATATATAAAGAAACTTATACAAAATAATGAAAGAAACCTATACAAAACCCTGACTCTATAATTACTCCTACCTTTAAAATATATTTATAAAGTTTGATTTCTTACTTTTATCTACACAAATCTTTTGAAATTTCCATTAGTTTATTATCGTTTGTTTATTCAGTATTAGCTTGAATCCTACAGTGATAATGAATACAAAAATAACAATGAGGTATACCTTACTTCTAAAAATAAAAAAAGATAGAGGTAGAGATTTCTTATTGAATACCTGGAGCTTTGATTTCTTTCTTCCCAACCCTGACTGGTCAAGGAAAACTTAATCCCCTAGAAAATAGACTTTAGTTTTAGCAGAAGCTAGAATAGCCATTTCAGTAAGAAAAGAAAATGCATGGTTGATTCACTCTTCCCTGTTTTCATTTTAAAAAACAACAAACCAATGGACCCATTGAGCCCATTGAACCAACGAAGCTTGTAGAACAAAAGAAGATACCCATTGCTTGGAAACTATACTCTTAGCCTCTAGTTACATGGAACATCAGTGATGTTTCATTTTAAAAAACAACAAACCAATGGACCCATTGAGCCCATTGAACCAATGAAGCTAATAGAACAAAAGAAGATACCCATCGCTTGGAAACTAAACTCTTAGCCTCTAGTTACATGGAACATAAGTTATGCTTCATTTTAAAAAACAACAAACCAATGGACCCATTGAGCCCATTGAACCAACGAAGCTAGTAGAACAAAAGAAGATACCCATCGCTTGGAAACTATACTCTTAGCCTCTAGTTACATGGAACATCAATTATGTTTCATTTTAAAAAACAACAAACCAATGGACCCATTGAGCCCATTGAACCAACGAAGCTAGTAGAACAAAAGAGGATACCCATCGCTTGGAAACTATACTCTTAGCCTCCAGTTACATGGAACATTAGTTATGTTTCATTTTAAAAAACAACAAACCAATGGACCCATTGAGCCCATTGAACCAACATTAGTTATGTTTCATTTTAAAAAACAACAAACCAATAGACCCATTGAGCCCATCGCTTGGAAACTATACTCTTAGCCTCGAGTTACATGGAACATCAGTTCTGAGTTTATATACCAAAAGGAAACCTGTTCCACATAATCTCTGAGTCAATAGACCACGAGCATACATGTTCCCTATAGAAGGAAACTACATCATTCTGCAAGATTCCAATGCCTCATTCACCCACGCCATTGAAACTCTTATGTTTTCTAAAGCGACATATGAAGAACCTACCATCTCTGCAATGATCGTCGAGTTGTTCTTTGGGTCCAAACTCGATGAGGTTCAGGGCCTTGCCACATCTACGCATAAAATTGAAAATGTGTCTTTGGTAGCTAGGCTCGGGAATTTTCATGCTGAAAAGTATCTTTGGTATCCAACCTCTGGTGTTTTCATGTAGAAACATATTCACTTACATAAGTAATGTATTATATTTTATATGAATTTTTGGAAATGCATACTGTACTTTTTTATAATAGTATTTTTATATATTATAAAATAAGTGAATATTTGAAAATGAATATTGTGATGGTATTTTTTTATAATATTTTAAATGAATAAAATGTCAAATTCCACATACCATTCAATGTTAAGGTTCTCTCTAATGTAAGATTTTATACATGCGATCTCAAGAGAATTAAAACATAGTGATACAAGGATACAATGTACTACATATCACTAGAGACACAAAATTAAAACTTGACAGTTCACATGAACTCTACTCAATTCAATATTTAATTAAATTTGGTTATATAATTATTTTAATTCCTGGTTAAAAGAGTTAAATGACAACTTTATTGGTTCATAGATAAATGTCTCTTAGACGTAGAATTAAAACTTGGCAGTTATCATGAACTTTGCACAATTAAATACTTAATTAAACTTGGTTATATAATTATTTTAATTCGTAGTTAAAAGAGTTAAATAATAGTTTTACTAGTTCGTAGATAAATCTCTGTGAAGCTTCAAATAATCTCTATATACGTACTTTTGTTTATTCATATCTTTGGAATTTTCATTACATGCATCTTTTATTCCACCTATGATGTTTTCTTTGCTTTAACATTGCATGTACACAACACATGCTTTGTGATTGTGGTCTCAATAGTTTTATTTTTTCATTAGGAAATTTTTGTATATTAACATACTAGTACTTGTGAAAGTTTGATCTCTAAATTTTTTGTTTTATTTTTTCATTAGGAAATTTTGTATACTAGCATATCAGAATATTTGAAAGTTTTCTTCCCATGTGAAAGTTTTCTCCATACAAAATTTCAATTTTGTTTTCCAGACTTCAGTTTTATGCCTTACAATTAGTTCCAATTTGTGTTCACGATGCAAAACTTGGGTTGGGTTGTCAATGTTATTATTTGTTTCAAATTTGTGTTCACAATGCAAAACTTGGGTTTTATTTAACTAGTATAATGTTATATATAAAATGATTCAGAATGTGCCAATGTTATTATTGTAAACAATGTTGTGCCAACTAATCTTATTATATCATATCCCTGAATATTTTAATTTCAAAAAAGTGATTTTTTCATCACAATTAACCATATTCTAACTTATCCTATACTAAAAAAATTAATAGTCCTCCCTGATTCGTAAACTAATTTCAGAGCAATATTGGGTTTCTATGAACTCACATTTTCTATATCCATACTTTCAAATTTATGAATATATGTATGTAAATATGAATCGATGTATGTAAATATAAAACAAGATAACACAATTCCTACGAGGAATCCATTACAGTTGTATCCACAACATGGTAACAAATATATTTATGGTAACAAATATATAACGTCAGATACTTAAGTTATAAGAGGCACACCTATTAGTAGCAATCATTATCAGCCAATGCATTTGTTGTAACATATTTGGTTTTGATAAGTTAGATATTTTTTAGAAGAAAATTAAAAGAAAAAAATGTTGGGAAAAAAAAAAATAGAAAAATAAACAAAAGAAAAGAGTAAAAAATGAAAAAAATAAATAATAAAAGGGGATAGAATAAAATGATAGATAAAAAAATATATGAAAAATAGAAAAAAAAAATTATTCCCCAAAATATAACGAGCAAATTTAAATGCCACCCTGATTTAATAGTTTAATTTGTAATTGATTAGCAATAAGATGTAATTAGAATTATTTTTAAAGAGGATTTAATGACTAATCACCATCCGACAAGATTTTTTGTTGTTTTTGTTAAACCCCCCCATGGTGAAATTATCATGATCTACACTATGAAGCACTCAATGGTTCATATACGTTTCACACCCCAAGCCCATCCGACGTTTAATCAACCGATGAGGGGGGTGAGAAAATCAGATTCCCCAAATACTACCTTTGCAACGTGCCCTCCCTTCATCTATTTCACACCCCCTCACTCCAATACCACAATACGTGTCCCCCCCTCCGCCCCCCTGAAAACCACTCCTGCTCATTCAAATAATGTTGACTCCTCTCCTGCCAAAACTCATCACTACTCTCGTTCTGCCAAGTGTCGACCTGTTCCAACGATCACATCCCCCCACTTGTAAATTATTCGTTATTCATTAAATTCTCCCCCCCAAATCCTCCATAACAGATCATTTTACGAATAAATCACAGTTTTCAAAGGTTAAAGCTCATTTTTTTAAACATAAAGAGATAATTATAAGCCCGTCTGTCCATCCCACTGGTACTGTAACCATTGGAAGGACTAAACCACTGTACCAGTCATAAACTTGAAGCAAGATTTCATTAGTAGCTACCCAAATTGAAGATCTTCACCATATTTTCACACAGCAAAGGGAATCGAACTTTATCCGGGTAAATGCAGACCTTTACCTTTCCCCTACAACTATGTCTTAAAAAAGGAAATCTAAGAACTCTGATAATCCCATGCTTCCTCTTCATATTGACTTAGACCATGCACCTTTGGTGGACCAACATTATAAATTTGTAGAAACCAATCATGAGTTTGATTTATTCGAACTCCACAATTGGTTAAAAAATAAGTATCTAGATTCAACTGATGAATTAAACCTGTGGCATTCATTTCTCCCCCAGTTCGCCATTCCACAAAACTTTTACTTCCCAGAATTCATTGTATGGTGTTAGTCTAGGTATTTCCCAAGTAAGAGAATAATAATTTCCCAAAACCAAGAGGTCTTGTTCACCACCACTACTAAGTCAATAAATAACATGTTGCAAGTCCAAAACCCTAAAACCTTGCATTCATTTTCTCTAGAATCCCTCATGGATATCTAAAAAAAGCTATATTTTCCTCAAAGAACCAAAATATTTGAAACATTCTTGCCAGAAGATGCTCAGATGCCTAAAAACATCCACCCTATAAGTCATCTATATTTCTAGAAATGACGAAGTAGATTATATGCATTGTTTCTTGTATTCTAGGTTATCATTCCCATCAATGGGTTGATGAGGTCATAATTGGTTTCTTGTCAATTTTATCATCAAATGAAAAGCCTCCGATATTCAATTATAGTCAATAATTAGCAGATTCAATTCATGAGCATTTCATACGATTTACCACATAAGGAGTGTAAAAATATGCCTTTGTTTTAGTGTATTTTTTCCTATCTTATCAGTCAAATAGATTCTCTTTTCCTCTGCAAAATATGGAAATTTAGGGCAATACAAAATAAGTAATTAAATGGCCATCATTAGTAAGAAAAAATACCACTGAATATTCATTGAGTAACTTTATGTATTATTTTTTACATGTGGTCATAAGTCTATTAAAAAATGATGCAGAACCAAGGATTGGGACAAAAAATAAAGGAATCTTGCATTTGAGTGAACAAACTAAAACAGGAGATTGGTACTTGTACCAAAATTATACAGAAATAAGAGTATATTGCTGTGAGTTACCACCATATAGATTTATTAAATATGCCCCTCTTCGAATATTTTCTCTGGAGTACATTAGTAAAATGACTAACATGGATAAAATTCATTTTGTATCAGCAAGGAAGAAGGCCCAATTCAATAAAAAGACTCAAATAAGGTTGTTTATTTGTAATACAAGATCCATAGGGAAGGAAGCACATGTTCCGTTGAAACTAATTTTCAAGCTCATTTTCACCTGGTCTTATGGCCCACTAGAAGTTATTTACAAGTTGAGGGTAGAGAAAAAATCTACCCCATATGCACACACTCCTAGACCTGAAATAAAACAATACATGAATCAAGATGAATGGTAGGAAGATACCTTGTAGGAAGAAGAAGAACATAATACATCAACAAACATACCTCAAACTCTAGTGTCTAAAGAAAATAAGGACAAAAGGTAAAGGGAAAGTGATTATCCTACTATCACAAAATCTCAGGAAAATAATTCAAGATGTACACTAAGAGGAAAAGGAAAAATAAAAAAGATGAATCACAACAAGAAGAAACTATGCATAATCATCCAATTGTTATGACATGGCCATTTGTACCTTCATCCTATACAAGAGAAGGAATAATTGTTGGATCTCCTTTATCATCCCAGGATGCATCATCATCACAGACAGGGGAATTGCAACAAAATCAAAAGGAGGCAAGCATATTTGCAATCTACAAAGAAATAAAAAAAAAGAATGAAGCTTTGAAATATTCCACTTATATTTAGCTTTGGAAGAAGACAACCACTTCACAACATAGGCTACTTTCATCCTTTGATACAAAAAAAAGGAAAAATACAAATTGATTTCCTAGAGCCAAAGGTTACTCTGATACCATGTATCAAACACCAAAGGTCACCGCTCACAAATAGATCACAGATCAGTACACCAGTATTTGATGTGTTTAAAACTCTCTAAGAGGGAAACAGTCCACAGCTTGAGCCAACGTGGCCACTTCAGGCAATTTATTAATATAAAAAAGAAAATTTACATAAGATTCTCTCATAAACGGTAACCGGACAAATGACCCTCCATGCTCTTTAAATAGAGATCATGGACCAATCGGGTGTTAAGCCACAAATTAAGCGTCGGTAATACCGAGGAGAGAGTGAAACATCGGATCACTACATATCGTGACCGTCGGATTATAAATTATAAATGTACATAGTAAAGAAACACACTTTACCTAACTCTACACTATACCAAGTTATAATTAACTATTTCATATGTGTCGGAATATCGTAACAGATTATACAAAATCAGTTTTCTCTTTTGATGTAGATTTAATTCATCCCGTTGACCAAATAGATCTACACAAGCAGTCTGGTGAGATGATATTTTATTCTCTCACAAACTCAGCTATGGAAACATCTATATTACAAGCTTCAGTGATGTTGGCTAGAGGGGTCCTGACCCAGGTTCGGATTTAAGGTTTTCCAACAAACCTCTATACTACTGGCCCTTTCGGAAATGGCCCACTTTCGTAGGCCGAGGTCTCACCCGAAGTAGTATGGGTGAGTGCTGGAACCAGGTTCCGCATCCTGGGAGAAAGTGGGTAATTAAGGCAATGTTGTTGAGATCTATCAGGTTTGCACAAAAACAAGCTTATTATCGAGCCCTTAATAATATAACCAGCATGTAAACATAAAAAAAGCTACTATTATTAGGCAGATCTTAGCAACACCTTCACATCCATGTGTGCATCAGTAATTATCATCACAGAGTAACAAAATTGTAGCTATTTTATATATCACATACACAATCGCAGCTAACGCAGAGGTACTTCAATAGTAAACGCAACCAGTTCAGATAACATAGAGATACTTCAAAAGATTCCATGTTCATTAACGTCCAAAACCAAGTTACAAACCCAAGTCACAACCCTCGCACACAACCAATGGGGTTCACACACAGGAGGATTGAGGATCTCCACGCACACAGCCAGCAGGATTCCTTACCCAATACTACCCAAAACAGATCTCAATAGTCGTATTTAGAATCAATATTTCTTACCTATCTCTAGACTCAAACTATCTATCTATTTATATCATTATAGCTTGCGCCATCCTGTGGTCCGCAAACCGTGGTTTGCAGACTCTAGGTCTACCCTTTGACCCATTACAATAAATTGGGGGCTTTGACCTGTTCCAAAGCCCCTACGCTAGACTAATTAATACAAAAATATATATCAAAAAACGTAGCTAGGGGACCCTGTTCCAATAAGCCCCCAACACAATCTTGTGATTTGTTCTAAGTCACAACGGTCCTCAGGTTTTCATCTTTGCCTGGAGCTGCTTGATTGCATCAACCAGAGGGGGAAACACTCCTTCGCTCGGCGCGAAAACATTTTGCAAAATTTCCACAAACTTCTGTGAATTTAGGCCTTCAGTGGCAGCGGTGACACTCTCCAGAGTCTGATTCAGTTGTTTGACCGCAACATCGAAGTCCTGAGATATCTTGAGGGCTTCATCGGCCCATGGATTGAGGTGGTCATTCAGGACCTTCTTCTTGTGGCGAAGCCCTTCCAGGTTATCTCTGAGGGCATGGCTGGCTCACAGACGTGCCAGGTGTTGATCTGGGATCAGAGTGGGCATTGTAGCCTGCATTTGCTCAAATTATTCTTGCTTTTGGCGCAGTTCTTGGGTAAATTCGTGTAGGAGAGGTCGCGCTACACCTTAGACTACAACCACATAGCTGTCTCAAACAATTCGGCACCTTGAGCAATCTGAGCTGTAATGGTGTTCATAGCTTCTGTGACTAGCGCAGCTCTCTGGGCACATACCTCAGGATTCCGACTGCAACTTAGCTTGCAACGCAGTAATCTACTGCCCCATCTCAGTCTTAATGTTCTGGATCTTGGTTCGAGAAGCTTTCAAGGCTGCGACGAGTCCCTCAATCTTAGCTTGGGGGGGTGGTAGAGGTCAGAATGTCTTTAGTCACATCTGCATAGAGTCTTCTGATCAGACACTCCACTTAGTCTGCTGTGTAGCGGTGAGGATACACGTGACCTGTGCCTGGGACAGCTCAGTAGTTTTTTTCTACAATGGTCTGCTCGGCTGTACTTAGCGACTGCTGTACCCACCGGTCTTTGTGATGGATTTCCTCAAAGAGGAAGGTGTGGAGAACCTGCAGCGGCTCGTGCGGAAGCCAGACCAAGTCTAGATGTACTACTGCGTAGGCCTGGACTTGCGCAGATAAATCGAGCGGACTCAGGGTGATTGCTGCTCTGGCAGGGGGCAGAGGCAGCTCTCAGTCGTGGAGATCAAATTAGTGTTGGTCGCTTGAGGCAGCGTCACTTGAACCACGCCTGTCTACAGGGTATCGGCTTTGAGCTGAAGAGCTTGGAGCTCAGAGTGTAATGCGGTGACTACATATTTCTGCTACTATTCTAAGGCAAGCTACCTGTCTTTTGAAGCAACGGTGACCGCATCTACAATTTTCTCCAAATCTTCCTCAGTTAAAGTACCCTCAATCTCCCTACCTGGCCTCGTAGCCCGCTATTTCATTCGCTGTCCCTTGAGAGGTTCAGTTGCCTGTTTCATGCCACGTAGGGAACCAACGCCCTACACATCCAGACCCTCAGTCTCCATCTCCTGCTGCAGTTCCTGCTCCATGCCTTGCATTGCATCTAGGGGAACCTTTGTCCTGGTGGAGCCTTTCGGGCCATGACCTTTTGAGTTCTTGGTGGTATCAGGTGGGGTGGTGGTCTTCGGAACTGCGCTTGTACCATCAGTACCAGTTGTTGCCGATTTGAATCCCAATTTTCATTGCGGCGGCCAAGTGGCGATGAGCCGATCGATTTCCTCATTGATGACCATGTAAGGCAGCGACCTCCAAGTGGGATCCTTATGGCCCCAATCTACACATTGTGCATTGTAACATGGAATGCTGCGATGCGCTTATACTTTGCATAGACCGTCGTCGATAGGCATTGCAAGGAGTGAATTGCTGTTGCGAGTGTGCCCTGAAACAGTACCCAAAATACTTTGTCTAACCCGCGTGCCCACGACATTGGTACTATTTGTCTGCTCAACTTAGTGTTCCTAAATTGATGTCATAAATGGTCAACCAGGGCTAGTAAACTGTTGAAGTGAAGTGCACTATATGTGCCTAGGTATCTTCTTCCTACTTCGTTGGGTTTAGTGTTTTTCTAGTGTTTTTGGTTTTGTATTTTTGTGTTAAGAGGAAAAGAACTAAATTTTTGGCAAAGAGAAGTTACTGATCATACTAAAATAGAACAAAATCTACTCTAAACTGTGTATGACACCTAAGAACAAAAAATGCCAATTCGCAAATTGCAAAGCTTGACAAGGAAAGTAACTCATAACATTAACTCAGTCCAATTAATTTCATTAGAAGTATGTTGGAACAACTTGAGAAAATGATAAGTTTGATGTAATTGTCAAACCAGGAGGTAACTCCTCAAATCTGCAATGTATATTAGCTGAAGAATGTACATGCTTATATAGATGGGAAGTGAGGCTATTGGGATTCAGCTCCCAATGACTCTTGGCCTTCCTTATCTCCTAATAATAAATAATATACAAAAATAAATGTGCACACCCATCCATAGGATTAGGTGTCAACATTCCCCACTTTAATCCGAAGGGATGTTGGTGAGTCCAAGCATTGATCTGAACTTTTCAAACTTTTCTCTTCCAAGTGCTTTGGTGAAGATGTCAGCAGTTTGCTCATTTGTGGAACAATGATGTAGATGAATGGTTTTGGCCTGAACATGATTTTGAATTAGATGGTACTTTGTATTGATGTGCTTTGTTCGATCATGGAACTTTGGGTTCTTGGCCAACTTTATTGCATAAGTGTTGTCGATCATGAGTGGTGTGGAGTACATTTGTTTCATATGCAAATCTTCCAGGATTTTCTGGAGCCACACAATTTCCTTTGTTGCTTCAGCTCCTGCCACATATTCTGCCTCGGTCGTGGAATCTGCTAGAACTGACTGTTTGCGTGATCTCCATGAGACAGCTCCTGATCCAAGACTCATGGTGTAACTTGTAGTAGACACCCCTGTTTCTTTGTCACCATCAAAGTTTGAATCAGAGTATCCGATCAAGCTGAAGTCGCCCACCTGTGTATATTTGAGTGAAAAGTCTTGAGTCCCCTTCAAGTACCTTAACACTCTTTTTGCAGCAGACCAATTTCCTTCATAAGGTTTTTGCATGAACCTTGAGAGGATTCCAACAGCAAATGAAATGTCAGGTCTGGTGGTGGTCAGGTAGATAAGACTTCCTACGAGCTGTCTATACTTAGTTGCATCCTCAAATTCCTTCCCTTCAATAGATGTGAGCTTCAAGTTTTGTTCCATTGGAGTGGTTACAGGATTACATTCATCCATGCCAAACTTGTTCAAGAGATCTCCAATGTACTTCTTTTGAGAAAGAAATATGCATTTAGGATGTTGAATTACTTCAATACCCAAATAGTAATGAACATGACCCAAATCAGTCATTTCAAAACCTTTCTTCAAGTCTTTCTTCATGGATGCAATATAGCTCTCATTATTTCCTGTTATCAAAAGATCATCTACATATACCACAAGATATACAATTGTTTTTCCAACTTTCTTAAAAAACAAAGTTGCATCATCAAGATCAAAATGTTTGAAGTCAAGTTTCAGAAAATGCTCGGTCAATTTCTCATACCAGGCTCGTGGTGCTTGCTTGAGTCCATACAAGGATTTTACAAGTTTGTAAACTTTGTTTTCTTGACCCTTTACAACAAATCCTTCTGGCTAGGACATATAAACTTTCTCCTTTAGATCTCCATTCAAGAAGGTTGTTTTTACATCCATCTGATGGACTTTCCATCCATTCTGAGCTGCTAAGGCAAATTGAGTCTGGATGGTGGTCCATTTTGCTGTGGGAGAAAATGTTTCTTCATAATCGACTCCTCCTTTTTGTGCAAAAACTTTTGTCACAAGCCTGGCCTTGTGCTTGTCAAGTGAGCCATCTGCTTTGTACTTGTTCTTGTAGACCCACTTACAGCCAATTGGTTTCGTTCCTAAAGGCGGATCAACCAGCTTCCAAGTTCCATTCTTTATCAAGGCATCATACTCCTTCTGCATCGCTTCTTTCCATTCATCATGAGAAGCAGCTTCTTTGAAGGAAGTTGGTTCATGATCTGTAGAAAAACTCAATTCACAGTTATAAGCAATATCCATATCAACAGGAGAATCAGAATTATCTACATCACCTTCGATTTGTTGAGTGGAACTTCTTGTTCCTATTTTTCCAACCTCATCAGGATGAACATTTTCCAGTGTCTTTGTCAGCCATTTGGGAGGACCTTTCTGAGATGGCCCAGGCTGGTCATTTGACTGAGTTGGGATTGATTCAAGATTCAATCTCCCAATTCTATCAATCACATCATCCAATGTGTCATCCGTGGTTGTTTCTTCATGTGGGGCAGAGAGTGCTTCGGGACATGATTCCACAGTTTGATTCAATATCGGAATCCCCCCTTCAAGATGTGGAATCACATTATCAAATTCTTGGAAGGACTTTGCATGTGTGAATCTATCCAAGCGATCAAGTTGCCGCTCAACAACCTTGTCACTCTTGGAAGATTCAAGAAATATGACATCTCTTGCTATTACAAATTTCTTATTTGCTTCATCATAGAGACGATATCCTTTGGAGGTATTGGAGTACCCCAAGAAGATACATTTTTGACTTCTAGCACCAAGTTTGTTCCTTTGACCCTTGGGTATCAAGGCATAACAGGTGGACCCAAAGACCCTGAAATGCTTTACTGAAGGAATGTGGCCATGCCACATTTCAAAAGGATTTTTGTTTCTAATTGAACTTGAAGGACACCTATTCTTTATGTAAACATCACATAGAACTGCATCAACCCAAAACATCAATTTCACATTCTTGAAAAATAACATGGAGCGGACCATATTTAAAATAGTTCTGTTCATTCTTTTAGCTACACCGTTCTGTTGTGGATTATATGGCACAGTTGTTTGATGTTTGATTCCATGTTGACGAAGATAATTTTCAAATTCATTTGAAGTGTATTCTTTTCCATTATCAGTACGTAGAGAGCCAATATGTGTTTGTGCATCATTTTCAATATATGCATGAAAATTCTTGAAAGTTTGAAAAGCATCAGACTTATTCTTCAATAAGTAAATCCAACACATTCTGGTGTAGTCATCAATAAATGTCATCATGTATTTATTTCCATTTGTAGAAGCAATAGGCATAGGGCCACATAAATCTAAATGAACAAGCTCAAGTTTTCTATGTGCTCTGGAGTGTGAATCATGAAATGGCTATTTGCTATGCTTTCCTAGAATACAAGCATCACATTCCTTAAGTTTTCTAGGAATTGTAGGCAGTCCATTAACACCATTTTTCTTCAACAAACGAAGGCTTTCATAGTTTAAGTGTCCAAATCTAGCATGCCATAAAAGACTTGATGGGAATGTACCTTCATCATGATGTGAACTGAATGAAAAGTTTTGAGCATGAGCAGATGAACCTTTCAGCTTCAAGAGTCTCCCTTCTTCTATTCCCTCCATGACAAGGGAGTGATCTGATGCTTTTCTGACCTCTGCCTTGCCATCAAACAAGTGAACTGAGTGTCCTTGCTGCCGGATTTCGATCAGGGACAGCAAGTTTCTCTTCAACTCCGGGAGGTATAGAACTTCATGTAGGATATGATCAGGAAGACCAGGCAGTTTAAGCCTGACTGTGCCAAGCCCTGATGGCTTGAGTTTGGATTTATCTGCGAAATATACTGCTCCATCAACTTTGTCAGTGAATTCTTCAAAAAAATCTTTTCTAAATGTCATGTGACATGTTGCTCCTGAATCTAGCAACCAATTATCTCTCCATGAAGTAAATGAAACATCAAACAGGTTTTCAGTTACTCCATTGTTACAATGTGCTAGAACAGAATGAGCTGATTCAGGTGCTTTACCTTTGTCTTTGTCATTAGTTTTACCTTTTTCTTGATTTCTTTGCTGCTGAGTTTTAGATTGTCTGCCCCCCTTTTCTCTGAAGTTTCTTCTTTGTCTTCTGCCATCTCTTCCTCTGGATGAATCTGAAGCATGTCTATTTTCTCTCTGTGCCAAGTATGCAGCCTCTTTAGAAGATGAAGGGACTGTCATCTTCTTTTGAAGGAGGAGAGAAAAAAAAACTTTGCTGGAGAATCTCTTTTAAAGGGGAGAAAAAAAAAACACTCTTTGCTGGAAAATATACTCAGTTTAAAAGGACAGAAACTCTTTTGCGAAAAGACACTGAATTTAAAAGGACAAAAAACTCTTTGCTAAAAACTAAATTCGACACCAAAAAAAATATGTATTTTTTTCTGTTTGGAAAAAAAAATTGTATGGGAGGTCGATATGGAATGTTATGGGAGGGTGGTATTGTGAAATGGAAGGGCGGTATTATGAATGTGAATGGTATTAAAAGAATAATGAATGGAGGGGCGGTATTATGGTGGGGCATGGTATTAAAAGATGGGAGGGTGGTGTGCGTGTTATTAAAATATGGGAGGGCGGTATAGAATAAAGGGCGTGGTATTATATGAGGGCGGTATTGAATATTAAATAATGGCAGGGGTGGTGTTATAACATATGACAACGTATTATATATGAGGAAGGGAGCGGTATTACAAGGTGGAATATGTGATAGCGCTGGAGGAGGGTGGTATTGTGGTTGTATGAAAGGCCGTATTGAATGACAGAGCGGATTACACACCATGGGATATGTGCAATCTAAGTGGAGGAGTAATGCAATTAGGGGAGGCGGTAGCGCAGGAGTCGAGGGCGGGTAGACAGCGTGGTGCTTGCGGGTAGACCAGGCTCGAGCGTGGAGAGTTAGTCGACAGGCCACGAGAAATGCTATTATTTTATAGTAGGACAAGGGCGGACTGTAAATATATAATAGCGTTTTATATATATGACAGTGTTTTATATATAACAGCGTTTTACGTATAGTGGGAGTTTTTCAGTGGGAGAAGTGGTCGAAGGGAGGGGCGGACTGTTCGACAGACAACGTTGATATTATAGGTGGATTGTTCGACAGATAGCGTTGGTATATAGTTTGTATATTATAGGTGCGATATTTGTACCAGCGTTGATATCATAATATGACTGTCATATGAACAGTGGTATAATATAGCGTATTATGAAAGGGCCGAGGGCGTTGAGTGTATTGTTGATTGTAATGCAAAGGTGGGAGTAGTGTATTGGAGGGCGGAGTGTATTAACAGTGGTATGTAATGTGGAGAGGGAGATATATATTGGGAGTGGTATTGTATATGAATGGTGGGTGGAAATAGTATGGTGCGTGATGCATGATTCGAGCCAGCCCAGGTAGGGAGGGGAGTTAGGGTGTGGGGAGGGCCGAGAGGCCAGGTTGGAGAGTGCACAGGTATGAATGGGGAGAGATAGCAGGTAGGGGAAGGGGTGAGGGCGAACGCAGGTCGTGAGGGAGTGAAGGAGAAGGGGAGGCTGAGAGGCCGTTACAAAAAAAATGGAATGGGATCTTTGCAGGACTGTAGAGGGGGCTGCAATTTGCAGTGTTTCAGGAACTGCAGGATTGCAGAATATTCAGGAGCTGCAGGAGCTGAAAATGTCAGAGCTGTGCAGAGATAATAAAAAAAATGTAGAATAACAGTATAGCAATAAGTAGGAGTAGAAAAAACTATTATTAAAAACTAACTGAGCAAAGGAGAGGGAGTTACACCACAGGCAGAAATGCCAATAGTGGGACTGGATCTGATACCATGTCAAACCAGGAGGTAACTCCTCAAATCAGAATGTGTATTAGCTGAAGAATGCATATGTATTTATACATGGAGGTGAGGCTATTGGGATTCATCTCCCAATGACTCTTGGCCTTCCTTATTTCCTAATATTAAATAATATACAATATTGAATATTCACACCCATCCCATAGGATTAGGTGTCAACAATCCACACTGTCCCCGACCTAGAACTTAGGGTGGTGCTACACACCATCATGCGGGATGCGGGATCGCAAGCACTGCACAAGGCAACAAAATCCCAACTCCTACTAGCCGCTGAGTGTATGAATCCGACACTATTTGATTGGGCTACTGCAGTGACAACAAATATCAAAAGACAGCTCACACGATGCAAGCAAGTCAAACTGAAGTAGTTTGGATACGGTTCCATTCTGGTATCGTTCATTCTAGAATGACTACCTATCTTTCAAGGCCAAGGGGCCATTGTAGCTGAGCCGGTACCAAGAGAGCCGACGATGGCTCACTGGGTAACACTGATGCCCAGATCAACAGGAGGCCAACAGATGTCCTGGAGGCCAGAGTTTTTTGGATGGTTACGGTGCCAGTTGATTGTGGTCGAGGATTTTCCTTATGCGGGGACCGATTTCATTGGAGACCCAGACCTTCCGCTCCCGAAGGGGGACGACTGGGACGAGGAGTTGGGTATGACTCTGTTTTTATGATTTTTATGTTTTATGATTTTTTTTTTGGTAATACATGTCCGTTCTAATAACATTTTTATGTGTATGTAGATGTAGGCCCAGAGAGACCTGCCAGTATGTCTCCCATTGCATGGAGAACTCATCCCGCAGCTGATCCTCAAGCAGAGGGTGCCGAGGGGGGAGAGTTAATCCAGAACCTTGAGGGAATTGCCCGAGGGATTCCAGACTATGCCCGGTTGGCAGATGTCCCACTAGCATACCAGAGACATACGGTGGGAGTGCCTAATCGCCTCCACTATCTTCTGAGACGCTTAGTGCACGCAGTGACTTGTTACCATGAGCACCATGCGGATTAGACACCTAGGGCTCTTTTTCATGCATATTTTTTGAGAGACATGTTGTCTCCGGATATATTAAGACGAACATGTATATTTTGATTTTATGTGATGTACACTTATGTAAACATTTCGACACATATATATATACATACCTATTTCTGGATGGATATTTTTACATGTGATGATGTTTTGTATATGCCATGCAAATATCTAATACAATGTTATCTAATGTATCAGTTGCATAACAAATGACCCAATGAAAAATTTCACACAATGTATCTGATCACACATTTTATTTTTATGCAAGCTTAAAGGCACACATGAAAACACATATGCAAACTATGCTTGAAATGAGGAAAACGGGCATGCCCCCCAGCATGGTGTCTCAATTCGAGGTACATGCCCCCCAAGCTTCAGTCCATAGGAAATGGAGTGAAGGTTCAAAACATAAGAGACTTGACCTAAATATAACAAAACTTGAATTGAACATGATCTTGTTTCATTATTTTAACAAGGTTGACACACTTAAAAGAACTATCCTCGTAGCGACTTGTTTCATTGTTTTGGGAGCTTGACACAAGAGGAAGAAATATGCTCCGGTGAGCTCAACGGAGGAGGCTCGGGAGGGGGATAACCAGATAGATCATGCTCTAGACAGTGAGACATTGCCCCCAGGCTGGACATGAAGGAGGAATGATGACACGTATCGCTCCAAGGCAGCTCCTCAAGAGACATTGTTTCAACAATGGCTTCGTCAGAAGGGAAAATCTCTTTTAGAGGATCCTATGAATTGGCCTCGCCCAGCCAGGGGGATTGAAAATAGGTATCTAGAGCCATGCTCAAAGGAGCATGTTGAGGAGGAGGAGGATCAAATGCGGTGACAATTTCACAGTAGCTAATCTCTACTGGAGTTAAGGGCATCGATTCTCCAAGATAAGGCACCTGTTCAGGCGAAGGGATGATCCAAGGGTTGTCAGACCTAGAGACCATATTAACTTGAATGGTGTTGGGTGGTGGCGCGGGAAAAATACCCATGAGGAGGGGGTCTTTGAAGAGACCTGGTCCTATACTCTCAGGGGGATTGGGGATCTGATCCACGTAAGGTACGTTGTTCTCGGAAGAGGAGGTGAAGAAAGAAAACTGGTCCACAGTAACAATTTTTCCCTCGTGAGGAAACTTGAGAAGTAGAAAGAGGGTGGACGGCACGCATAGCATGGTGTGAGTCCAACTGCGGCCAAGAAGTATATTGTAGTTAAGTTTAGCGTCAACCACTTCTAATTCTACGTTGACTATCTTCCCTTGTAATGTAATCGACAAACTCTCGAGAACACCCAGGGGTTTGGATTCCTGACCATCAAATGCTTCTAGAGCATTGGGTGATGATGACAAAGCTGGAGAGCCAATGGCCTTCCAGCAGGCGGATGACATGACACAAGTGGAAGCACCTTCGTCCACAACGGCCCTATGGATGTTAAGACCGTTAATCCCGACTTGGTTAACAAGAGCGATTTGATGTGGAAGTCGGGGAGTAAAGTTTTCTAAGTCGAAGGCGAGAAGATTTGAATCAGCGGGATCGATTCCACCGATCGCAAACAACAAAGCCTTTCATTGTGATGGGAAACTTTGAAGAACTTGCAATACATACATAGCAAAAGGCGCCTGTGCCAAATCCTCAACAATACTGTAATGTTGAGCAGCACGGGCATTTGGGTTATAGGAAGATCTTCGCAAAACACCTTTGGAAGGTGGCTTCACACCGGTTCAGTAGTGGGCTTCTCGATTTCCAAATGACTGGAGACAGGTGGGGGAGGTGGACCATCCACAATCTCCTTTCCAGCTGCCTGACGTGATCCAGAATAATCCTTCGACCATGTAGCAATGGAGACAGGTGCGGTGCCATTCATCATAAAGACTTGGGACCCAAATGGTGCAGATGGTGAGGGATGCTCAACCATCTGGGTCTGTTGAGATGGGAACAGTTATTTAAGAACTACTGTAGTCCCCTTGGAGCCTTTCAGGAGTTGAGTAACTTCAGATCATTGGGGAAAATCTTTCGTATAATTATCTCCTTCACAGATAAGGCAGGGATACTTCTGTTTGCGTTGGGAACTGTCCTCAGTGCGAGGTTTGGATTCTGGCTTTGCGGCGTTGGATTTAGATTTACCTTTGCCCTTATTTTTCCCCTTAGAGGCTTTTTCCTTAGGATTAGCCTGAACGGCGTTAACCTCCGCAGTTTTTCCAGAGTCGGGAGGGGTGGGAGAAGGAGAATTATGGGATGAATTTGACTTCTACTTCCCATTCGAAGATTTCTTCGAATTCTGAGACACAGAACCAATAACACCATCCACCGCATGGGTAGGTGGAGCTTTAGAGGTTCCAGACCATGGAGCATCAAGAAAAATATCATACAACATGCTGGACTGAGAATATACAAGGTCCAGATATTGGGCACGCGCTATGGCTTGCTCTTCAGTCACACACGCTCCCATAGCAATATCTTGAGCGATTTTATTGACGAAGGAGGTGGTGAACCAATGAGTTAGTATCTGATTAGGTATATGAAACTTGATCAGTCTACGACACCGTCGCCACTCATTGATGTGATCCAAAATGTGAGTGGCTTTGTCCTGCTTCAAAGAAGTCAGGGGGTGCGTCCTGACTTCATAGCGAACCGGTAACTGAAAATGAGTCAGAAAAGCCATGGATAAGGCATTGAAATCTTGGAATATGCCACGGGGTAACTCGATATACCACTTAGCAGCAGCTCTAGTCAGAGTGCGGGGGAAGAGGTGCAGACGAATTGAATCATCAACCCAAGAGTTGGACGAACACCAAAGATGGTAAGTCATCACGTGTGCTTGGGGGTCCTCCCCAGCTTTACCCTCAAACTTGGGGCAATCTCCGGGTATCTTTGTAGGAACCGGAGGCCAACAAGGATTATGCAAAATCGGATCATTAGTCAATTTCGAAACATCCAGTAACTCCAAGGTAGCTAGGAATGACAATGGTGGATTGACCGGCATGTCAGGCCCTTGATTAGGACCGGTACCTATACTCCAAGCTGGTTGAGAATATCCTTGCCCCCATGAGTTCTTTCCCGTAGGATTCTGACTGTAGGGGGTATAGCCAATCTGATTGGGTTGCTGGTAACCAGTGTACGGGGCTTGATAACCAGAGTATGGACCCTGATTATATGTCGGTCTTTTGTAAGCAGCATTTGGATTTGGCTGCTGAGTATAGGTGTAACCAAGTTGATGAGGATAATATTGAGAACCTTGGGGCTGGTTATAATTAGGTTGATATTGACCATGAGGATAATAACCGCCCTGAGGATGAGTGGGCTGCTGATAGGTGGAACCCTGCGGAGCCTGATAATTGGGGCGCAACGGTTGATTTGGCTGCGGCATGGAATAAATTGGATGCTGGGCAGGGTTGATAGAATGAGTAGGCTGGCCTACCTAGACAGGCTGACCTGGCTGAACAGGCTGCCCTGGGTTAACAGGTTGACCCGAGTGAACAGGTTGTGCTAGTTGCACAGGTTGACCTGGCTGTAAAGAAGCACCAGGTTGTGCCGGATGAGCCGGTTGGCCTAGAGGTTGAATAGAGCCAGGTGGTGGCTGGTAATCGGTTTGGCTTGCAGGAGGACCATAAGATGGTCCTAGCGGATATGTAATGTTGGAACCAACAGGATACTGAGGTTGCATAGGTTGAGACGGTTGGACCTGCCCCTAAGGACCATAGACCGGTCCCAGTTGGTACCCCGGCGGAGGCTATATAGGTTGACCGAAAGGGTTGTAATACTTTCCTTGCAGACCGTATGATGGCCCTTGCTGGCCCGCAGGGTAACCTTGTAAGGGTTTCCCCTGCGAGTCATAAGGATAGCCGAGCTGGCCCGAAGGTTGACCTTGAAAAGGTTTCCCTTGCGGGTTATATGCCTATCCAGCCTGGTTATAGGGTAAACCTTGAGTATAAAGGTAAGCCTCTGGAGCAGGTAAACACAACATATTATTGTGCTCATTGTACTGAATTGGAAAAGCATACACGGGTGTACCATCTTGAGCATAATGCAAAAAATATGAATGGTTGGGATCTTGAGAGGATGGTCCAACCTCAAGGTTCGGCTGTTGTAAGGACAACCGATACTCCTCCGGAGAAATGTTCTCTAGTATAGTGGATGCTACATAAATGTCTTCGGGAAGGGATGTAGCCCTCACAGACTGAGTGGAAACAGCAGGTGCAGATGCAGCCACACAGACAGTGGGCCTAACGGGTACAAAAGTGACCTGAGGGGATGCCATAACGGGAGTCTGGGGAGACATCCCCAATGAAGGAACAATCGGCCTCGTAGAAGGAGTTGATACTCCCATAGAGGCAGCAGCGACAATAATCTACCCTAGGGATCTATACCCTGCTAGTAATGAGCGACCAGGTGATGACATAACGGATGGTTCAGGGTTGTCTTCCGGAAATAATTTCCAAGGAAATAACTATTCACCGGACGTGGGAATTTCCTCACTGGATGAACTCATGTTTGAGCCTACCACTAGATCTCGTAATAGACGACGAGGACTAGGAGGAAAAACAACAGCTATAAAAGGCGACCCCGATGTAAGGGAAAGGAAATATGCCCCTAATATTAACTCGGACCAAGGGTCGGAAAAGGGCCAATTGAACTCAACTGGTCCCCCAAAGGGTTGTTGAGACAAAACCGGTCCCCCGTCAGGAAACTCGGAAACAAAGGGTTGCTGAGGTTCAACAGAGGATTGAGAAGCCTCTAATGAATCGTCCGTATATGGACTACCAGTAGACAAAACCGAGGGTTCCGCCATTGTGGTAGTAATGACAAGAGAAAAAGATAAAACACACACACGGGCTGAGAAAGAGTCAAGGCACACAATCAAACGGCCACAAGAAAAATCTAATAGGGCATGTCATCACGGGTGATTTATTTTTTACCACATTGAAAAAAAGAAACTTCACCGTTTCATGTTTTAAGAGTCGAGAAACGGATAAAAGGTGACTCTATCTCTTTACGTTTTGAAGCAAGCGTGAAAGGACAAGCGCTTGGTGATCCTTTCAAATTTATGGAGTCAGAAAAGATCAAATGACTGCTCAGGAATACTAGGAAAAGGGTGTACCAAATAATCGTGAATTGCAATATACACCTTGGTTTCAATAATGAAAGAGAAATCAACCAAGGACTTTCCGTATGTGCAGGCAATCTCCCCGAATACTGTGTCTGGTGTATCACGAGTATAGGGCGGCAGACTCGGCTTCCTAAGGATAAAGGATTGAAACCTAGTGGGGTCCCCCTTTATATACGCAATGGTACGGGGAGCACAAGTCCGTACTAGTGCTATCTAAATCCAAGAGGCGAACGACAGCTACTAGGTTTTAAGACGCTGGAACACGTCTCTAGCCTAGACCTCTAAATGTGTTTCGTTAGATTTCAATGTTGCCTTAGTGTAAATTTAGTAGATTTTAAAGTTTATCTTCAATTACGTTTCAGTTTTCAGGCCCTAGCAAATGTAATGTCTCAAAATATCCTAAATGCAACCTACATGCCACAGTATATCATTTCATTTGATGAAAGCTATTTACGAGAGAGTTAAGAGATTTTCACAAAAAAATGAAATGACCAGAGACAATCAGTGATATCTCTAATGCAGCGAATGGAAACTAAAAAATTTTCTTTCAAAGTCACTAATCACTAATAACACCGAAAATATTTTGATTCACACTAACTAATCAAGAGCAAAAGAGTTTATATATATATATATATTCAATGTTTCAGAGCTAGATGCACTAAAAAAACTGAAAACTAATGAAAAGGAACAATTTGAGAAATGATGATAGAGAGCAAAAAACAAGCAAATTTCAATCAATAGAAATCACAATCAGACCTCAAATCGATCAAAAGTCCCTCAAAACCAAGAAAATCCCAAAGACTCAAATGAGTCGTGTGATCTAGGTCCAAAACGAGACAAGACGTAATTTGAATGAAGGAGGAATCAATCACTCAAATAACGCAATAAAACAATAAACAATTGACAAACGAATGCAGGGAAGCAATCAAAAAGTTGACTGAACCGATAAAAACCAAAAACTCCCAAGGGAGGCTCGACTCACAAAAGCACCTAGATGCCCTAGGGCTAAAATGTAAAATCAAAGGAAAAAGGAAAACAACCAAAGGAAGGAGGTTACAACGAGTCAAACCAAGCTCTAGTACACTCAAACAGTCGCAAAAACAAGATAATAATCACAAATCAATATTAGGAAGCTCAAAACACAGAAAACCCTAATAGCTCACAGGATTGGCGCGACTGTGAGGCTGAAATTAGCGCCAGAATGGAATTGGCGGGGGTGATACACAAGCAACCTACGCCAATGGGTGCGACTGTCGAGCTAAAAAGCGCGCCAGCCGAGTTAAATATGCAAAAATAAAAAACAAGCAATCCTAGACACAGACCAGTGATGACAAGGCCAAAACAAAGCCAAACAAACCAGAAAAAAAACCCAAAGAGCTAACCAAGCAAGCAAGGCCAAGAGTTGACCGAAAAGAGAAGACAACACTCCAAGTCGTTCAGTTTATAAACTAAACCAGAGATTGACTGAAGCAGCGTTGATCTAGTTCGCTAATGCAGAGAAAAAGTGTTTCGAAGGCTATCTGGTTGTACTTAAGGCTCTGGCTATAGCTTACAAAGTGCTGAGGACGTAAATCCCCTCTGCGGACAAAGGCGATCCCTACTAGCCCAGATCGGGTCTAGCAACAATCAAACACGCTACAGTGCAGGTTCCTAATTGTAAATAAACCGACTTGCGAGGAAGGCTTACCTGGAATCCAACGCTGTCGTTTGTAGAAGAGGTGGTGCTCCCATTCCTTTGCCCTGGCAGATCACAATCCTCACGATCTCCGTGATCGAACACCTGCACATGCAAGAAACAACACAAACGCAAGCATAAAATCCAGTATATACAACTATATTTCAGTCGAAGAGGACATAAGTCATGAACATGATCAAGAACAAGAGTGGAACCATAACCAATAGTCGCTTAACATTAATGAGTCAAAAGAAGAATACAACCAAAGCTTTGACACCGAATTCTCTTTTGGTGGGTCGTCAGCAGAACATGTCTCGATAAAGCCTGTCAAGGATGGGACAAGCCTCTCTCTCTGGATACTTGGGAATAGCCTCCTTGCTTGGATTTGGCCTTAGGGAATCAAGAAGGCTCTTGCAGCATAAGGATATGAAAGCTCTTGGGAACTTGGAGATTCTGGAACTAGCTTGCAATGGAAATGGGCAAGCTTTTATAGAAGGAGGAAGGGCAGTTGGGATCCCTATAATTATGGGATTGGTCCTATCATCAAGGAAGCTTCCATGAGAGGTGGCAAACCACTTCCTCTCTATGGAAATCCGTAGCCAAACCTCCCAACTCAAGATAGATATCAGTCCAGGAATTTGTTAGGACGAAACTTCCGCCTTTTATTTTTTAAAAACACCTCTTAATATGGTTGGCACGGGTGCGGCTCTATGACAGAGCGCCAATTGGCGTGCCCTCTTTGGAGGATTTTCCCCCTTGGCGCGAGGGCTGAACTATGAAACCACGCCAATGGAAAAAGAGCTATTTTTAGGGTTTTTTGCAAGGAGATGTCTTCAGGGCAATGAAAGGTCATCTTCAGAGGGATGCAATGAAAGTATTTTCAAGTCTTGTCTCTGCTCACAGGTCACGAAATGAGCCCCCCAATGTGCGGTATGGGGATTTCAGGGACGGTGACAAATTGCTGTGTAACAGATGCCCCCTAAAGCATGAGGCCCGAGAGAGAGAGAGGGGTGAAATGCTTTACGAGAACATGCCGACTGAAAACACTGCCATCGGAAAACCTGCGGAGCGAAGTACAACTGATGTCTCAGATACATGATATATATGCGTTGTATGGGCGCAGCCATCCATAACAGAGTATACAATAATCCAAATCCAAGGCATGGACACAGCCATCCAATGAGGACCGATAAATAGGCTCAGGTATGGTCGCAGCCATCCAATAAGTGAGTCATGTAACTAATCATAATAATCCACAAAATTGCAACCTGGATTTCAACAAACACAATCCAGAGTCTTGCGCTGCATCTCGACCCAAACAAAGTACAAGTTCAAGCATGCGAATATGTGAGCTGAAGTCGAACATGCAAGAACATCGTCTGATTACTAGCCAATGATGAAAGTTGTTAATAGACGCGAGAGGTACCACCAATAATGAAAATGGTCCTCAAGGTACTACAGGTACAATCCACGGCATGTGAATCAATGAGCTGGCATCAAACACCCGTAAAATCACTCGATCGGAGGCCAATGATGAAAACCTCGTGTCGAATGCGAAGAACCTGCCATTGAGGCATGCAAGCTCCAAGGTACCATAAGGGAGTCTCTAGATCAGCTTCCTGGATAATGAACTGAAGTCAACAGGAAGTGACCTTGATCGAAGGTGGGCCTTAATGTTTCCCACATCAACGACATGAGACAGAGGAACATGATGGTTTTGTGAATCAGGATCATACGATAATTAGAGGAAGGTTGATATTTGCAGAGGTCAACTTCTCTTGAACATGTAAACGACACGACAGTGGACTTGGAAGTATTTGACATCAACGGATCAGGGGTCATGGTGACGAGGCAATGAGCAGATGAGAGGTAAAAAGGGATTATCCAAACCCATGGAGGCAAGTGAAGAACGAGATGAAATGTCCCCAACCCGACACGAATGCAGACAAGCGCCATGTTCAAGAGCGACATACTGCCGACACGACAATGATACTGGTTCCATTTTTCCCCCACCATTTCTGGTGAGTACCCCAATTATTTTTGATAACAAGCTTGAAGGGGATAGCATATGCTTGTAATGTAAGTCCGCCCTTCGGGCGAATCCATCCTACTACATTTAATGAGCCCTAGGAAGGAGAAACTCGGAGAACGTCATTTCGACTGAATCCAATGTCATCAGGGTTTAACGAGTCTGACAAAGGGAGAACTCGGCTTCTTTTCATATTTAGGGAGTTTGAAAAGATAGCAGAAAAGTAAACTCCAGCGATCCCTTTTCGTAGATAGTCCCTCAGACCCGAAAAGGTAGAAAACAATATCCGGGAAAACCTCCTAGTCGCGATAGGCTAGGGTATTCCTTTTTCGTAAATAATCCATCCCAGCCCGAAAAAGGGGTAAACGTATACTGGGTAGATTTCGATTCATGTCCACTTTAATGAGATCGAAACGACAAGGGCCTCGAAAATATTTTCATATTTAGAGAGTCAGAAAAGAGCTAAAAGATGACTGCAGAGTGACTTTTTCGTGTATTTACCGAGTTCGAAAAAGTATAAAACACAACTCGTTTCACCGTCTAAGTCACGCAAAAGACCTGTTGCTGTACAAAAAGGCAAGTGTAAAACCCATTTTCGACAAAATTTATTAAAATATTCAGAAAAATAAATTTCAAGACCTATTTGAATTCAAAAAGGTTATAAATATGTCAAATGGTCAAAAATAAAATTACTTTTGACTTTTTACCTCACCGAAGAGCAGCAATGATCCAGTTTGTGTGTGAACTTCTGACAGTGATTGCGACCGATCCGGGCTACCATTCAGAGTTCCGTTAGTTCCAGGTAAGAGGCGCTTCTTTGTACTCCATTTCAATCCATTTTTAATATTTTTCCATCATGCATTAGACTTCTGTGGCAACTTTTTAAATTTTTAGGGCTCCGCTCATTGGCGCGGGTATCGAGCACGGACCTGCGCCAATGGGCTTTTATATGCAAAGGGCTCGCGCCAGTGGCAGAACCCAAATTTTCGCCTAAAAATTCGAGATTTTAATCAATTTGGATTAATTTTGAAGTTCATCAAAGATCTAATTAAGGGTTTGTGATCATGTTGATGCAGGAAACCGACCAAAATGGTGATTGAGTGGAAAGAGAGAGAGCACGGTGAAGAGGATGAACAAGCCATGGAAAATGAAACTTGCATGAATGCCCTCAAGAACTGTGGGCTAAAAACGTTCTTCCTGACACCTTATTTACAAGCTCAGCCTGAGCTTCTACAGTACTTGATCAATATGTGGGACGCAGATGAACAAGTATTCAAGTTGCGGGATCAAGTGTTAGAACTCGAGGTTGCTGACGTGTACTTCATAACCGGACTATCGCGCAAAGGTCCGGTACCCATATTGACAGGGAGCAGACCGTATGGTGAGAAAATGGAGCAAGTTATGGCACGAGTGTGCCAAGGGGCACAACTGGGATCAGGAAGTGGAAAGGTGGACATCCACACCATTCCTGATCTGGCATTGAGAGTGGTGCTGCATACCATCATGCGGGCTGCGGGTTCGCAGGCACCGCACGAGGCCACAAAGGCCCAACTTTTGCTAGCCTTAGAGTGTTGACCCCCCTATTGTTTGACTAGGCCACAGCAGTGATGATAAACATGAAGAGACAACTCACGAAGTGCAAGCAGGCCAAACTGAAACAGTTCGACTACGGTTTCATCCTGGTATCGTTCATTCTGGAACGATTACCAATCTTCCAGGGCCAAGGGGCCATAGTAGCTTAGCCGATTCCACAAGAGCCAAGAATGGCTCGCTGGGCAACACTAATGCCCAGAGCTGGAGGATCCCAACAGATGTCCTGGAGGCCGGAGTTTTTTTGGTGGTTGTGGCGTCAGTTGATCGTAGTGGAAGACTGGCCATATGCAGGAACCGATTTCATTGGAGACCCAGATCTCCCATTGCCGGAAGGAGATGATTGGGACGAGGATTTGGGTATGACCTCTTCTCTTTTTGATTTTTATGTTTTATGATTTTTTGGTAATACATGTCCGTCCTGACACATTTTATATGTATGCAGACGTGGGCCCAGAGAGACCAGCCGGTATGTCTCCTATCGCGCGGAGGACTCTTCCCGCACTTGATCCTCAGGCAGAGGGTGCAGAGGGGGGGGGGAATTAATCCAGAATCTTGAGGGTATTGCCCGAGGGATCCCGGAATATGCCCGGCTGGCATATGTACCGATGACGTACCAAAGACATACGGTGGGAGTGACTAGTCACCTCCACCAACTTCTGAGACGCTTAGTGCGTGCAGTCACTTGTTATCATGAGCACCATGCGGATTAGATCCCTAGGGCTTTTATCATGCATATTTTTTGAGAGACATGTCATATCCGGATGTATTAAGACGAACATATATTTTTTTTGATCTAATGTGATGCACACTATGCAAACATTCGATATCTATATATATACATATCTATTTCTGGATGGATTTTCTTTTTAAATGTGATGATGATTTACAAATTGCGCAAATTCCTATCTAACACCAAATTAGCTACTGAATCTGTTAATGTATTCATGTGCATGGGTATACGTTGATATGTAATATAGTCAAAATTTCTTTCCAGTAAACGAATACGCAGATACAGACGTAAAATGGATGGGTTTCTGACTGAATAATGACCGTTCAGTTGTAATACTACAAGTTGCGAGTCTAGATACACAAGTAATTCATGGATACCAAGGTTTACAGCCTCAGTTAATAATTCTAATACAGCACTATATTCCGCGATTTTATTTGTAGTACATCCCAGACACACACCTTGCAGGTTGACCAACTCACCAGCAGGAGCATAGATTACCCAAGCTGCCGAAGACAGGTTCCTGGTACTGCGGGAGGCACCATCCGCGAAACCAAAAAACGGACGAATGGAAATCTACAGAATCAGGAAGACCCGATTAGCAGAAAGATGTTTACATCGCACACCACACCACACATGCACACAAATGAAAAACACACACTTATGTACACACACCACACCAAAAATGACTTTAAGCGTAGTATTTTTTCAGGTACAGCCCATTCCTGGGCTGCGCCAGCGAAACTCCTTCATAATCTATAAGCTCATAAGCCCCATTCTTTAAAACATGTTTTACTATATAGGGCCCATGCCACATAGGTTGGAATTTTCCAGCCCCAATCTTGTCATGTGCTTGATCATACAGGAGGACGAGGTCCCCTTCAACAAAGGAACGAGGAGAAACCGATTGATCGAAGTGAGCTTTGACCCGCTTCTTTTGTGCTTCAATAACTAAAGTAGCTAAGCGGCAGTTTTCATCTAACCATTCTAGATACAAAAGACACTCTTCCTCAGCAGAAGTGTCGGGTAGAAATTCCACAGCAAATTTCAATGAAGGAATCTTGCATTCAACCGGAAGAGTTGCTTCCAGACCATACACTAGTTGAAATGGTGTGAATCCAGTTGCACTCTTTGTAGATGTCCGGTATGCCCATAGAGTTGAGAACAGTTGGAGGTGCCGATTGGATTTGTGGATACCAACTGTTCGTTGAAGCATAGTGACCAGAACCTTGTTCACTGCTTCAACCTGGTCATTTGCCTGAGGGTAATATGGCGTTGAGCTATCGTGGAGTAAGCCCAACTTTGAAGTCAGCTCGGCCATCATATAATCTCAGAAATGAGTACCATGGTCGGTAATGATGGCTTGCGAGACCCTGAAATGTGCAATGATGTGGTTGAAGATGAATTGGGCAGTTGTCTTACCGTCGGCAGCTAGTGTAGGCATCACTTCGGCCCACTTGGTGAAGTAGTCGACAGCGACAATTATATATGCATGCCCCCCGGCCGAGTGAGGGTTACATGTCATAAAATCCATGCCCCATTTTGCAAAAGGGCCGACGATAATAACAGGATGCAAAGGGAGAGGCGGTGCGCACATCTTGCGCTGAAACACCTGGCACGCGTGACATTTACGGACTGCAGTGATACAGTCTTTAAATATTGACGGCCAGAAGCAACCTGCTCGCAGAATTCTCTGGGCAGTAGCATATCCGGACATATGTCCACCACAGGCGCCACTGTGGCAGTCATTTAGGACCCTTTCAGCCTCTTCCAATGTTAGGCACCAACGGAGCACCGAATCTACTCCAACACGGTATAAGGTATCTCCTACGATGCGGTAGGGTTGAGACTGATGCCGAATTCGCCGTCGGGCATCTTTAGTCAACTCAGACCGAAATGTGGAGGTCTGAAGATACACGTTTATGTTGCCATACCAAGGGTTGTGAGTACTGATGAGGAAAAGAGTTTCATCCGGGATATGATCCTCAGAAAGTGAAGGAGTGGAGTCTGTCGGGAGTGAGCATATAAGATCCGCGAAAACAAGTGATTTGGTTGACTTAGTAGTTCTGAACTCTAAGTCGAACTCCTACAGGATAACGATCCATTTGGAGTATTTGCACCCCAGTAATTGTCTAGAGAGAATATATGTCATGGGGTTATAATCCGAAACCACTGTTATCATACGCAACAGGATGTAATGGCGAAAACGCTACACAGCGTGTACTGCTGCTAACGCCAACTTCTCGACATGAGCATAACGTGTTTCTGTATCGAGAAGGTTTCGTGATAGATAATAAAAAACATGTTCATTACCATCATCATCATCCTGCACCAGAACCAAAGCTATTGTGCTAAACGCGGCGGCGAGATACAAAGTGAAATCACGACGATAGTCTGGAGGATGAAGCAAAGGAGCATTAACGAGTAACGTCTTCAGCTTCTCAAAGGATTGTTGAGCAATTTCATCCCAATGGAAGGGAACATTCTGCTTTAATAGGTGCGAGAATCCTTTGGCTACCTCGGCGTAGTTCGGGATAAAGCGTCGAGGGAAGTTCACTTTTCCCTGCAGACTCTGCAACTGATATAACGAGGAGGGTGATGGGAGGTTGATGATAGCCTCGACCTTTAAAGGGTCAAGGCGAATTCCGTCTTTGGAGACTATGAATCCCAAAAGATGGCCAGAATCCACGCAAAAGACGCATTTATGAGGATTAAGCCAAATACTGTAGCGCTTGCAGCGAAGGAAGATCTGGCGAAGGTGTTCAGGGTGATCCTCTCACCTAGCTGAGTGAGCTAGAAAGTCGTCCAGATAAGGCTGAACGATGTGGCGAATGTCATGGAAAGCGTAAGACATCGCACGCTGAAAAGTGGCTCCAACGTTCTTTAAGCCGAACGGGAGTTTTTTATACGTGAAAGTACCCCACGGACAGATGAAAGTAGTCTTGTGTTGATCCTCAGGTGCAATATTGATCTGATTATACCCTGAGAAACTGTCCATCAAGGAATAAATCTCACTTCCGGCCCATTCGTCGATAATCTGGTCTATGAAGGGAGTGGGATAGTTATCTTTTGGACAGGCGCGATTAATATCGCGGTAGTCAACACAGACCCTAATAGTACCCTGGTTTTTATCAACGGGGACAATGTTTGAAACCCATTCTGTGAGGGGGATGGGATAAATAAAGCCCGCGTTCAGAAGTTTTTCAACTTCTGCCTTAATTGCAGCGGCTTTCTGAGGATGCATGGGGCGTAAGCGTTGGCGCACCGGCTTCGCACCAGGATAGGTTGGAATCTCATGCACTACGATATTGGGATCAATCCCCGGCATTTCCTCCTAGGACCAGACGAACACATCTCTGAATTCTTTAAAAAGATCAGTATAGACTTGAATCTCATCAGGAGAACAAGTCACTCCCACGTGTATATTCTCAATTATCCCTAGTTAACGGAGATGTTGATCAGGATGGTTTGAGTGATATTACTCAGGTTTCCCTCCGAAAAAACCTCGTTCGTCAAGATGGGCGTTTGGAGAGGAGGAGTAGGAACCTGAGATGCATAACGCTCTAGACAATCTGACATCGCCCCCAAGCTAGGCATAAAAGAGGAGTGATGATGTCCATCGCCCCAAGGCAGCTCCTCAAGAGACATAGTTTCAACAATGGCTTCATCGGAAGGAAAAGTCCCTTTGAGAGGATCAGGCGAATCGACCTGACCAAGCCAGGGGGATTGAGAGTAGACATCTAGAGCCATGCTCAAAGGAGCATGCTGAGGAGGTGGAGGATCAGATGCGGCAACAATTTCATAGTAGCTAATCTCTACTGGAGTCAAGGGCATTGATTCTCCAAACTCAAATACCTGCTCAGGCGTAGGGATGAGCCAGGGGTCATCAGACTTGGAAATCATGTTAACTTGAGCGATGTGCGGTGGTGGTGCGGGAAAAATACCCATAAGGATGGGGTCTTTGAAGAGACCAGGTCCTATGCTGTCAGGGGGATTCGGAATCTGATCCACGTATGGAACGTTGTTCTCATAGGTGAAGGTGAAGAAGGAAAACTGATCCACCGTAACGATTTTTCCCTCGTGAGGGAACTTAAGAAGTCGAAAAACGGTGGATGGCACGCATAGCATGGCATGATTCCAGCTGCGGCCGAGAATTATATTGTAGTTGAGCTTGGCGTCGACTACTTCTACTTCTATGTTGACATTCTTCCCCTGTAAAGTGATCGCTAAACTCTCGAGAACACACAGGGGTTTAGATTCCTGACCATCAAATGCCTCTAGGGCATTGGGAGATGACGAAAGGGCTGGAGAGCCAATGGCCTTCCAGCAAGCGGACGACATAACGCAGGTAGAGGCACCTTCATCCATGATGGCCCTATGAATGTTAAGACCATTAATCCCGACTTGAATAACAAGAGCGATCTGATGTGGAAGTCGGGGAGTGAAATTCTCTAAATCGAAGGTGAGAAGACTCGAATCGGCGGGATCGATGCCACTGATTGCGGACAATAAAGCCTTCCGTTGCGAAGGAAAACTTTGAAGAACTTCTAGTGCAGACATAGAAGAAGGCGCCTGTGCTAAATCCTCAACAATACTGTAGTGTTGAGCGGCACGAGCATTCAGATTATAAGAAGATCTTCGAAGAACACCTTTAGAAGGCAGCTTCACAACAGGTTCAGGAGTGGGCTTCTCAATTTCCAACGAAGCGGAGACAGGTGGGGGAGGTGGTCCATCTACAACTGCCTTTCCAGGTGCCTGCCATGATTCGTTGTAATCCTTCAAACACGTAGCGACAGAGATAGGTGCAGCACCATTCATCATAAAAACTTGGGACCCAAATGGTGTAGATGGTGACGGCTGTTCAACCATCTGGGTCTGCTGAGATGGGAATGGCTCTTTAAGAACTGCCGGAGTCCCTTTAGAGCCTTTGAGAAGTTGACTAACTTCAGATCGTCGTGGACAATCCTTAGTATAATGGTCTCCTTCACAAATGAGGCATGGGTACTTCGGTTTACGTTGAGAACCATCCTCAGTACGAGATTTGGATTCTAGCCTCGGGGCGTCGGATTTGTATTTACCTTTTCCCTTATTTTTCCCCTTGGAGGTTTTCTCCGTAGGATTGGCCTGAACGGTGTTCACCTCCGCGATTTTGCTAGAATCGGACGGGGCAGGATTAGCAGGAGTATTGTTGGAAGAATTAGACTTTTGCTTCCCATTCGAAGATTTCTTCGAATTCTGAGACACGGAACCAATGACACCATCCACTGCAGGGGTAGGTGGGGCCTTAGAGGTTCTGGACTGTGGAGCATCAGGCAAGATATCATAAAGTGTGCCGGACTGAGAATATACAAGATCTAGATATTGGGCATGCGCAATGGCTTGTTCTTCCATCACACACGCTCCCATCGCAATATCTTGGGAGATTTTGTTCACGAAGGAGGTGGTGAACCATTGAGTTAGTATCTGATCAGGTATATAAAAATTGATCAGTATACGATGGCACCACCACTCATGAATGTGATCAGAAATGTGAGTGGCTTTATCCTGCTTCAGAGAAGTCAGGAGGTGCGTCCCGGCTTCATAGCGAACCGGTAACTGAAAGTGCGTCAGAAAAGCCATGGCTAAAGAATTGAAATCTTGGAAGATGCCACGGGATAACTCTATGTACCACTTAGCAGCAGCTTCAGTCAAAGTTCATTGGAAGAGGCGCAGACGAATTGAATCATCGACCCAAGAGTTAGACGAACACAAAAGATGATACGTCATCACATGCGCTTGGGGGTCCTCCCTAGCTTTACCCTCAAACTTGGGGCAGTCACCTGGTATCTTGGTGGGAACCAGAGGCCAATAAGTATTATGAAATATTGGATCATTCGTTAATTTTGAAACATCCGGCAACTCCAAGGTGGCCAGGAACGACAATGGTGGATTGAATGACATGCCTGGCCCGGGACGAGGACTGGTACCTGTACTCCACGCTGATTGGGAATAGCCTTGCCCCCATGGGTTCTGTTCTGTAGGATTCTGACTGTAGGGGGTGTAGGTAGTATAACCAGACTGATTTGGATGTTGGTAACCAGCGTACGGGGGCTGATAACCAGAGTATGGACCCTGGTTAGGAGTCGGCCCTGTATAAGCAGCATTTGGATTTGGCTGCTGAGTATAGGTAGAACCAGGTTGATGAGGATAATATTGAGAGCCTCGGGGCTGGTTATAATTCGGTTGAGATTGACCATGAGGATAATAACCACCCTGAGGATGAGTTGGCTGCTGATAGGTGGAACCCTACGGAGCCTGATAACTAGGGCGCAGCTGTTGATTTGGCTGCGGCATCGAATGAACCAGCTGTTGAGCAGGGTTAATAGGATGGACAGGCTGGCCTAGTTGAATAGGTTGACCTGAGTGAGGGTGCTGCCCCGGGTAAACAGGTTGAGTTGGTTGCGCAGGTTTACCTGGCTGTTGAGAACCACCAAGCTGTGCCGAATGAACCGGTTGGCCTGGAGGCAGAACACCAGGTTGTACTGGCTGGGTCGGTTGGCCTGGTGGAGGAATAGAGCCAGGTGGTTGCTGGTAACCGGTTTGACCTGGAACAGGACCATAAGATGGTCCCGGCTAATATGCAACGTTGGAAACAACAGGATACTGCGGTTGCATAGGTTGAGAAGGTTGGATGTGCCCCCCAAGACCATAGACCAGTCCTGGTTGGTACCCCGGCTGAGGCTGCACAGGTTGACCGGAAGGGCTGTAATACTGTCCTTGCGGACCGTACGATGGCCCTTGCTGGCTCGCAAGATAGCCTTGTACGGGCCGCCCCTGTGGGTCGTAAGGATATCCAGGTTGGCCCAAAGGTTGGCCTTGGAAAGGTTGCCCTTGCGGGTTATAAGCCTGGTTGTAAGGTAAACCTTGAGCATAGAGGTGAGCCTCAGGAGTGGGTAGATGTAAAATGTCCCCGTGCTCATCATACTGACTTGGAAAAGCATACACGGGTGTACCATCCTGTGCATAGTGCGAAAAATAAGAGCGGTTGGGATCTTGGGAGGATGGTCCAACCTCGGGGTTCGGCTGTTGTAGGGACAACTGATACTCCTCCGGAGAAATGTTCTCTGGCATAGCAGTCGCTAAATAGACATCTTCAGGAGGCGGCATAGCCCTCGTGAAGGGTGCCGTGACAGTAGGTGCAGATGCAGCCACACAAACAATGGGTCGGACAGGTACAGAAGTGACGGGTGTCTGAGGAGACACCCCTGATGAAGGAGCAGCAGGCCTCGGTGAAGGAGCTAACACTCCCATAGAGGCTGCGGCGGAAATGATCTGACCCAAGGATCTGTACCCTGGCGGTAATGAGGGACTAGATGACCTAGAAACTAGTTCAGAGTTGTCTCCTGGAAATAATCTTCGTGGGAAGAGCTGATAGTCTTCACCGGACGTCGAGATTTCCTCACCAGAATCACTCATGTTTGAGCCTACCGCTAGATCTCGCAATAGATGGCGAGAACTGGGAGGAAATACAACAGCTATAAAAGGCAAACCCAATGTAAGAGAAAGGAAATGAGCTCCTAATCTCATTCAGACCCAGGGTCAGAAAAGGGCCAATCGAACTCAACTGGTCCCCCAAAGGGTTGCTCAGAAAGAACCGGTCCCCCGTTAGGAAACTCGGAAACAATGGGCTGCTGCGGTTCAGCAGAGGATTGGGAAACCTATGATGAATCGTCCGTATAAGGACTACTAGTAGACGAAACCGAGGGTTCCACCACTGTGGTAGAAAAGACAAGAGAAAAAGATCAAACACACACACGGGCTGAAAAAGAGTGAAAACACACGATCAAACGGTCAACAAGAAAAATCTAACAGGGCGTGTAATCGTGGGTGATTAATTTTTTACCACATTGAAAAATAAGAAACTTCACCATTTCATGTTTTAAGAGTCGAGAAACGGTTGAAAAGGTGACTCTATCTTTTTCAGATTTGACACAAGCGTGAAAGGACAAGCGCTTGGAGATCCTTTCAAATTTAGGGAGTCAGAAAAGATCAAATGACTACTTAGGAATACTAGGCAAAAAGGGTGTACCAAATAATCGTGAACTGCAATATACACCTTGGTTTCAATAATGAAAGAGAAATCAACCAAGGACTTTCCGTACGTGCAGGCAATCTCCCCGAATTCTGTGTCTAGTGTATCACGGGTATAGGGCGGTAGACTCGGCTTCCTATGGATAAAGGATTGAAACCTAGTGGGGTCTCCCTTTATATACGCGACGGTACGGGGAGCACAAGTCCGTACTAGTGCTGTCTAAAGCCAAGAGGTGAATGACAGCTACTAGGTTTTAAGACGCCAGAACACGTCTCTAGCCTAGACCTCTAAATGTGTTTCATTAGATTTCAATGCTGCCTTAGTGTAAATTGAGTAGATTTTAAAGTTGATCTTCAATTATGTTTCAGTTTTCAGGCCTTAACGAATGTGATGTCTCAAATCTCCTAAATGAAAACTACATGCCACAGTATATCATTTCGTTCGATGAAAGCTAGCTACGGAAGAGTTAGAGCTTTTTACACAAACAAAATGATCGGAAGACAATCAGTGATATCTCTAATGCAGCTAATGAAACTAAAAACTTTTCTTTCAAAGTCACTAATTACTAATAACATCGAAAAGATTTTAATTTGCATTAATCAACCAAAAGCAAAAGAGATTTTTTTTTTTTTTTCAATTTTTGATAGCTAAATGCACTAAAAAAACCGAAAACAAATGAGAAGTAATTTGAGAAATGATAATAAGAGAGAAAAAACAAGCAAGTTTCACTCAATGGCACAAACAATCAGATCTCAAATCGACCAAAAGTCTCTCAAAACCAAGAAAAGTCCCAAAGACACTAATGAGCCGTGTAATCTAGGCCCAAAATGAAGCAGATCGAAATTCGAATGAAAACAGAATCAGTCACTCAAAAAGCGCAATTAAATGATAGACAACTGTCAAACGAAAGCAAGGAAGCGATCCCGAAGTCGACTGAATGAACGAAAACCACAAAACACCCAAGGGAGGCTCGACTCGCAAAGGCACCTAGATGCCCTAGGGCTTGAATGCAAAATCGAAATAAATAGGCGAACAACCAAGGGATGGAGGTTACAATCAGTCAAACTAGGCTCCAGTGCCCTCAAATAGCCGAAAAAACAAGATCAAAATCACAAGTCAGCCTCAGAAAGCATGAAACACAGCAAACCCTAATAGCTCACAGGATTGGCGCGACTGTGAGCTTGAAATTAGTGCCAGAAATGCAATGGCGTGGGTGGTACACAGGCAACCTGCGCCAATGGGCATGACTGTTACGCTGAAAAGCGCACCAGCTGAGTTTACTATGGAAAAATGAAAAACAAGCAATCTCAGACACATACAAGTGATGAAAAGGCTAAAACAAAGCCAAAAAAAAAGGAAAATCCAGCCCAAAGAGCTGACCAAGCAAGCAAGGCTAAGAAGTTGACCGAAAAGAGAAGACAAAACTCCAAATTGTTCAGTTCATAAACCAAACAGGAGATTAACTAAAGCAGCATTGATCTACTCTGCTAATGCAGAGCAAAAGAATTTCGAAGGCTATTTGGCTGTGCTTCAGGCTCCGTCTATAGTTTACAAATCAAACAACAAGCTGAGTCCCCAGCGGAGTCGCCAAATTGTTGAGGAGGTAAATCCCCTCTGCGAACAGAGGCGATCCCTACTAGCCCAGATCGAGTCTAGAAACAATCAAACACACTACAGTGCAGGTTCCTAATTGCAAATAAATCAACTTGCGAGGAAGGCTTACCTGGAATCCAATGCTGTCGTTTGTAGAAGAGGTGGTGCTCTCGTTCCTTTGCCCTGGCAGATCACAATCCTCACGATCTCCATGATCGGACACCTGCACATGCAATAAACAACACAAACGCAAGCATAAAATCCAGTATATACAACTATATGTCAGTCGAAGAGGACATAAATCATGAAAATGATCAAGAACAAGAGTGGAACCATAACGAATAGTCGCTTAACATTAATGAGTCAAAAGAAGAATACAACCAAAGCTTCGACGTCGAATTCTCCTTTGGCGGTTCGTCAGCGGAACATGTCTTGATAAAGCCTGTCAAGGATGGGACAAGCCTCTCTCTCCAGATACTTGGCAATAGTCTCCTTGCTTGGATTTGGCCTTAGGGAATCAAGAAGGCTCTTGTAGCATAAGGATATGAAAGCTCTTGGGAACTTGGAGATTCTGGAACTAGCTTGCAATGGAAATGGGCAAGCTTTTATAGAAGGAGGAAGGGAAGTTGGGATCCCTATAATTATGGGATTGGTCCTATCATCAAGGAAGCTTCCATGAGAGGTGGCAAACCACTTCCTCTCTATGGAAATCCATAGCCAAACCTCCCAACTCAAGATAGATATCAGTCTAAGAATTTGTTAGGACGAAACTTCCGCCTTTTATTTTTAAAAAACACCTATTAATATGGTTGGCGCGGGTGCGGCTCTATGACAGAGTGCCAATTGGCGCGCCCTCTTTGGAGGATTTTCCCCCTTGGCGCGAGGGCTGAACTATGAAACCGCGCTAATGGAAAAAGAGCTATTTTTAGGGTTTTTTGCAAGGAGATGTCTTCAGGGCAGTGAAAGCTCATCTTCAGAGGGATGCAATGAAAGTATTTTCAAGTCTTGTCTCTGCTCACAGGTCACGAAATGAGCCCCCCAATGTGCGGGATGGGGATTGCAGGGACGGTGACAAATTGCTATGTAACACAAAGAAAACAACAAGCTGATCCCCAGTGGAGTCGCCAAATTGCTGAAGAGGTTAATCCCCTCTAAGGATAGAGGCGATCCCTACTAGCCCAGATCGAGTCTAGCAACAATCGAACATGCTACAGTGCAGGTTCTTAATTGCAAATAAACCAACTTTCGATGAAGGCTTACCTGGAATCCAACGCTGTCGTTTGTAGAAGAGGTAGTGCTCCCGTTCCTCAGCTCTAGCAGATCACAATCCTCACGATCTCTGTGATTGGACACCTGCACATGCAAGAAATAGAACAAATGCAAGCATAAAATCCAGTATATACAACTATATGTCAGTCGAGGAGGACATAACTCATGATCATAATCAAGAATAGGAGTGGAACCATAACCAATAGTCGCTTATCATTAATGAATCAAAGGAAGAATACAACCATAGCTCCAACGTAGCATTCTCCTTTGGCGGGTTGTCAGTAGAACATGTCTCGATAAAGCCTGTCAGGGATGGGACAAGCCTCTCTCTTCAGATCTTGACGATAGTCTCCTTGCCTGGATTTGGCCTCAAGGGAATGAATCAAAGCTCTTGCAACATAAGGCTCTTGGGAACTTGGAGATCTGAAGACTAGCTTGCAAAGGAGATGGGCAAGCTTTTATAGATGGAGGAATGGGAGTTGGGATCCCTATAATCATGGGATTGGCCCTATCATCAAGGAATCTTCCATGAGAGGTGGCAAACCACTTCCCCTCCATGGAAATTCCTAACCAAACCTCCCAACTCAAGATAGATACAAGTTTATGAATTGGTTAGGATGAAACTTCCGCCATTTATTTTTAAAAAACACTCCTTAAAATGGCTGGCGCGAGTGAAACTCTAAGACAGAGTGCCAATTGGTGTGCCCTCTTTGAAGGATTTCCCCCATTGGCGCGGGTGCTGAACTGGCTGCCCACGCCAATGCAAAAAGGGGTGTTTTTAGAGTTTTTCACAAGGAGTTGTCTTCAGGGCAATGAAAGCTCATGTTCAGAGGGATGTCATGAAAGTGTTTTCAAGCTTTGTCTCTGCTCACAGGTCATGGAATGAGCCCTCCAATGTGCGAGATGGGGAATGGAAAGGAAGGTGAAAAATTGTTGTGTAACACATAGATAAGGCTGAATATGATGAATGATCTGAAGTAAACCTCCTCCAATAGATCTCCAAAGTGGAAGGTTGTTCCTTACACTTGAGATCTCACCCTCCAATCAACACTGCAATCTCTCACTGCAAGTGCTCCATGAAAGTAACGCAGTCTAAGGGGGTAACTATGCTATAGGTGGAATAGAATGATGTGGCCAAGTGCCAATATCTACAATAAGCTCTGATAGCTTCCAAAATGATCCTCCAAAGTGAAGGAAGACTCCTCCTCTGAAAAACAAGTGATGGAAGAGGTGTTGTAATCCCTCACTGAAACACCCTACAACACAGAATTATGTTGCTACAGCAATAACGTTGTCCTGTAGGAGGATCCTTGGCCTCAAGCCTAGATGTGAGGAAAATATGTACAACTCCTTCAAGAGGCTTCTTAAGAAATAAGAATGATTCCTAAGCAGGATATCCTTGTGCTAAGCAGCACAACAACTCAGCTAAATAGTCAGGACTGCAGAAATGTCTAATCAAACAAGAAATCAATAATCATATGCATAATGAAACAATGGTTTCCTTGCCCTCCTTTTAAACACATTAGATCTCTCTCTCCATGGGTCACACTCTCTAAGGTTTCCTCCTTCAAGCAATATTCCCTCCTCTTTCTCTGCGATTTCCCATAGAGTGCTTTCCACCTCATACCTCTGCACTATTTGACTTGGTCAATATTAACCAAACCTCTTTGCAAATGTCTCCTTTCACACATGAGGGTGTGAAATATAGTTCCATGTCTGATCCCCTTTCATACTAGAGGAATTTTATCCATGTTATTATTTTGAATGGGCCTTCTCACCCAATTATTCAACTCCTAAGTGAAAATAGCAAAAGTTCATATTCCAATTTATTGAAGGAAAAGTTTGGAAAATTACAGTCCTCCCCTCCCAAATGTTTCTTGTCCTCAAGGAACTTCAAGGATAGAACTAAAAAGTCTCCACTCAAGGCATGGTGTCTGAACTTTGATGAGGAAAATTTTCCCCATGTGGATCCTCCATCCCCAAGCAATCATCCAAACAAAAGGAGCCACCTCCCAACAAGGCAACTCCTGAAAATCTCCTTCCACCTTAAGCTTCGGAAATGATGGTGGGCTGACAATATGATCATGGTAAGCAACATAGCCTACCCCAAGCTATCCTCCTCTCCACTTATGATAAGTGCAGAGTGTGTGCTGATCTTGGGCTACAAAATTATTTCCCTCAAATGGCAAAGTGAAGAAAAATCCTCCAAAGAGTTCTCCTCCATCATTGAAGAACAAGCTGGCGCAAAAAAATCCATCCATGATGAATAGGACATGGTCATCATAGAGCATCCCAATGAGAATTTTGCTGCAAGTTTCACAAGATGATGCATGATACAAACAATATCTCAAGAGGCAATAGCACAGTTTCATCCACTGCAATCTCAGAAAGGAACATGGAAAGTGACATACAAAATTCATCACATCTACTAAGGAATAGTAAATGGTAGAATGTAACAACAATACATGATCAAGCACTTGCCCATGGTTATACAATGGATGACTATCAATTCCATGGTCCACCTCAAAAGAGAACACATATGTATCTATGGTGGCCATATCTCCTCCCATGCTCCCATTAGAACATGTAGTGCAGAAAATGTGGGAATCTTCCTCGCTCAAGGACACATCCAACTCATGTGCCTCTCTCATAATCATGTTTCCCATACAATTCAGATCCGTATCATCAAATGAGGGCATGATCAGCAACAAAATTAAGAAAATGTTGAAGGTTTCAGATGATGCAAGAAGGTACCAACAACTTTCCCAGTAATGACAGCACAGTTTTCCAAACTGCTGCTTCAGAAAAGTACATGGTAAGTTGTTTTGTATTATATGGGTGGTTATGCATGTCATGATATCCACTGATATATAGCAAATGTTTGAGTATATCAATTAATCATACATGAAAGAAAACACTTTCCCAAGGCCATATAAAATATGGTTGTCTCCATCATACAGATTGGCCCAATTATGAACATGGAGCAATGTGAAAAGCTTGCCCTCTTGTGGAGCAATGCACTACAAAGTAATGGTAAGAGTATGCAAATTAATGAATTCATAAGAAAACTTCTCACCATATGCTGGAAGTAAAATGGTACATGGATCCATAATTGAGTCCTCCATAGATTTTTGGCATGCTATGAACAAGAATGTACCATGTGCTGCAAGAAGATAATCCTCCTCGTGCTTGGAAATCCAATTCAAAAAGAATATGTCATAGTGATAGATGCCTCTATCCACTATTATACCATCATCACCACCTCCTTGTTCACCAAGTGCATACAATTTGAATTGATCCTAGGGACACTCCATCCATAAATCTCTGCTCCAAAGTGATAGCATTGTGATCTCATGGAAATAAGCTCCTGTCAATGCTTTGTTCTTTGACATGCTCCTTGTCAAAGACTCCTCTAATAATGCTACAACAAATATGGAATACTTTCCAAGATGGAAATGCTTTCAAATCATCAAAGACCAAGGAGATAATTCCATCTCCTCCTTCTGCAACATTATGCCAAGTGTGAGAGAAAATATGCTCTTGCTCTCCCAAGAACAAGCAAAGCAACAAAATATTTTGTAGCCTCCCCATACTTCCATCATACAGCTTATGTAATGAAGACACAATGAATGATATCAATATCAAATCAACACCATGCATCCATACTCTATGCTGCCCAATGATGCAAGTATCCTACCATCTCTCCTCCTTCCTCCTACTCTTAGGAAAAGTGTATGCCAAGTGATGGCCAAACTCTTTCAAGAGTAACCAGTGCAACCAAGCCTCCTGCTGCTTGGTGTCATATATCTGCAAGTAGCCTCCCAATTCCTTGCTCATCAACCACATCCACTCAATCACTTGTGGATGCTTCCTCCTTCTCTTCATCTTAGTACTCCTCCCATGAGGGCTACCATCCTCTCAAACCAAATCTTTGTCTTTGCACTCCATGGGGTTTTGAAATGCAATCTTCTCAAGGATAAATGAGACCCTATAAGGATCCAAATAGGTGGTAGGAAAAAACCTCCGATCATGATGTGCATGGCTCAAGGAAATTCCAACACAAGCATGAGATATGTTATCCATCCTAAGATGTCCTCCATCTTCTATCTACTCCTGTGAGAAAGGAAGAAAATCTTTGCACTCCATGGTGTGTTGAAGTGAACCTCTAATGAGATCTCTCCTTGAGACCTCCATCTCAACAATAGTCCTCCAAAACCAATGAGGTCTTAGATCTGTTGAAAGTAGAAGTTCCTCTTTGAGCTGAGAGGAGATCATTAAGAAAGTGTCATCTTGAAAGGAGAAAAAGTTTCTCACTTCAGGATGTCTACCATCTTCCTTCAAGTATTCAAACCCCAACCTCAAGTGTGATGTAAAATCCAACAATGGCTCATGAGAATGATGGTTTGCTTCTTCCTTGAATTTCTCCATGTCGCACAGCACAGTGTAACCAAGCTGCTCTATGGTAGTAGTGTGATTTGACCCTTGGTCATGCAAAAGTAAATCTCCACATTGATCAAAATAATTTTCTGCAACAATAGAATGTGGAAATATTTTCATACCTTGATGATGTTTGGGAACTTCTTATAGGGCTGCAAGAGTTCCTTCCTCCAAAGTGTTGGCTGCCCCAACTGTTGATGCATGTCGCTGCTCCTCCATGAGTGTGACAACGTTAGGACAAAGCTACTCAAGTGGTGTGATATTTTCCTCCTTTTTTATTTCTCCATCAAAGGTTTGGATCAACCTTTGAGTGAATTCTGAAAAAGTCTTCACCCTTGCATGGCTCAAGTGGCTGCACCACCAAACATACGCTTCACCCTCCAAATGTAGCACTAAGATTTCAACAGCTTCTTTTCCTGCTACATGATGTAGTAGGAAAAATGCGTCCAACTCTCTCACCCAAGTTCTTGTTGTAGATAACCCATCAAAGGTAGACAATAGAAATATATTACCTTTGATTTCTGATTTCCTGCAGGGTCTCTTCTCTTCCTTCAACTGGATGAAATGAGGGAAATCTAGAGTCTCCTTGAAGGCTCTAGGTTGAGATCTATACTCAACAAGGTAATCACTTAGAATCTGATAATCCAAGTGACCTTCATGCTTGTTTTCTTCTCTATGAGAATAGGAAGTGCGTGGTCCTTCCACTTCCTTTTGATCTTCCTCTTTGGAGAGGGTCTTCTTATTTCTGAATACTGATGAGAGTAATATCATATTCTTCATCATTCTAATCTTCTTGGGCTTAGACTCATAGGCTGAGCCAAGAAAGTTGCTCCGATACCACAGTAATATTCCAAATTCGAAATAGCTAGCAAGGCATGACTGGAAAACACATTTTCCAGTAATGGTTGCTACAAGAATTGAAAACAAGACCTGGATCCCTTAGAAAAATGTGTCTAAGTGACAAATACAAGAGGAGGCTCCAAAGAAATCCTTCTAAGTGGGTTGAATAGATCTCCCACACTTAGATGTCCTCAACAACTGCCCAATGAAGGGACTACAACAAATGCATGAAAATACAATAGATCAAAAACATTATTTTATTAGCTGTGAGATTAGAAGATATAGATAGCCAAAAAATGATGTTATAGCAATAAAAATTGTACAAGTTCTTGAGGAAACATCCACTCAAAAAAGGCAATGCAAGCCTCAATAAGACATGTACATGAAATGCAAGATCATTTTTATTTCTACATAAACCCAGGCTAAGAGGATGTAGTTTATAAGAGGCACTTTTCCATATTACATAATAACATAAATACATGACAATATATGGCTCAACTAAAGTGGGGGAGCAAGGCTCTAATCCCTGAAAGCAATAATACAACAATCCTCCAAAGGATTGGTTGAAATATACAAAATGGAAAAATTGTCGAAGTTGCTGGGCAATAGCTGCAACTCAGAAACTATAAATACATAGAGAAGGTTGAATATGATGAATGATATAAATTAAACCTCCTCCAATAGATCTCCAAAGTATAAGGTTGATCCTTACACTTGAGATCTCACCCTCCAATCAACACTGCAATCCCTCACTGCAAGTGCTCCACTAAAATAACGCAGTCTAAGAGGGTAACTGGACTGTAGGTGGAATAGAATTATGCGGCCAAGTGCCAAGATCTACAATAAACTCTGATATATTCTAAACTGATCCTCCAAAGGGAAGGAATACTCCTCGTCTGAAAAAAATGTGATGGAATAGGTGTTGTAATCCCTCACTGCAACACCCTGCAACACAGAGTTATGCTGTTGCAACAGTAATGTTGTCCTAGAGGAGAATGCTTAGCCTGAAGACTAGATGTGAGGAAAATATGTACAACTCCTTCAAGAGGCTTCTCAAGAAAGGAGAAGGATTCCTAGGTAGGAGATCCTTGTGCTAAGCAGCACAACACCTCAGCTAAACAGTCAGGACTGTAGAAATGTCTAATCATACAAGAAATCAATAATCATATGCATAATAAAACAATGGCTGCCTTGCCCTCATTTTAAATACATGAGAGCTCTCTCTCCATGGGTCCCACTCTCTAGGGTTTCCTCCTTCAAGGAATATTCCCTCCTCTTTCTCTGCACTATCCCATAGAGTGCTTTCCACCTCATACCTCTACGCTGTTTGACTTGGTCAAAATTGACCAAACCTCTTTGCAAATGTCTCCTTTCGCACATGAGGATGTGAAATCTAGTTCCAAGTCTGATCCCCTTTCATAATAGAAGGATTTTATCCATGTTTTTGTTGTGAATGGGCCTTCTCACCCAATTACTCAACTCCTAAGTGAAAATAGCAAAAGTTAATATTCCAATTTATTGAAGGAGAAATTTGGAATAATACAAAGACCAACCCTAGTTACAACTTCAACATTCTGTCTTAACTTGGGAGTTATTCATAATGACTATGCAGAATTTCTCAAGTTGAATACTTATATAAGAAAGGATTATCAAAATTAGGATAAGAATCATCATCAATATCATTATGATCATAAACCACACAACCATAACCCAATAAGTATCCCTAACATACAGAAACACAAGCTTACATAATTAGAAAGAGATCAAAGCATTATATGGTGAGGCTTTAGACTCTAGGACCATTCAATTTAATCAATTCAAATTGACATAGGGATAAACTATGTAATCATGTCACTATACAATTACATAGAGAGAATGAATGTCATCTTGTAGATAATTTTCCTATGCAAGAAAAAGTGACATAGGGACTATAAGCCTAATCAGATCACAATACAATGACACAAAGAGAATGAATGTCTTCTGTTGGACCATTTTCCTATGCAGGTCAAAGTGACACAGGGCCTAACCCTAATCGGGTCACTATACAATGAGACAAGAAAAATGTTAATCCATGATTCTATCACATATTTTAAACCATTCTCTAGCCAAAATCATAACGAAACAGGGATAATATAGGACCACTCTCCAAAAATGATCATGAAGAAACAAAAATATGTCCATCTCACCATCTCTTCCTCTCAATGAGAGAAATATTCTCCACAATCTGAAGATTAGTTAGTAGTTTGAATTTTAAAAATACTCATGACCAACAATACCATTTTTGTAATATATTTTGAGTATCATGTATTGGTTCAAACATATAGTATCATTTTCTCTTCACTAGATCACAAATTATTTCTGTATGCCCAAAATAGATGCTTCCTCACAAATTGATAGTCCATCATCCAAGAATCTGAGGTGAACTTTCTCTCGAGTCAAAATAGGGATTTTTTTTTACTACTACCTCTGAAGAAAATAATTTCTTCATATTTTCTCCCTCCGAGACAAATTCCATATGATCATCCTTCATCATGAGCCTTCTTCATTTCTCAAAAAATACGAGGTAATTGATGGAAAAATCCTTGACTTGATCCACTCGTTTTTTCTAGGAGAAATTTCTCAAATTTTTCTACCATTCTACCCTTTATTGAATGTTATATATTGACTCTCATTGGCACAATCAAGGCTTACTTCAATATACATGCTCCCTCTAAGAGTAAGGCTCATTTATTATAATATCCTTCAAGTAGCAATTCTTGAATTTCCTATTGGTTTGCTTTGTTATATTCATTAGTATAAACTTTCAAACCATATATTTTTTACTTTAATTTTTTTTGCAGGTATAAGAGTCTTTGACCTCCATATTATAAATGATATTCTAACAGATGAACTACACATCAAATTCTTATTTACCATGCAACAGTTCTTGTTCTTCAAATGACTCATTTTTCGTTCAGAGAACTTTAGCCTTTGACCTTGAAGAGGAGCTCAATCTCATAATCTTTTCATGATCAACAAATTCAATTCATCAAAGTATAATTTATAAGATATTTCGAATTTAGAATGTAGAACAAGGTACTCAAATTTTAATATCAATACGTGCAACAACATAAGGTCCATTAATGATTGTAGATCTTTAAAGCTTCATTATCATTGACTTCTGACTATGCTTTGTTCTTCATATCCCATCATTATGGAAGTGTACTTCATCCAAAATGATGTTGGTTTGAATTTTGGTTATTGGAATCTATAGTTATTCGGTCACATCAAAATTTACGATGCTTAGAAGCTTTATCATATCCCAAAAAATGTGATGGTGAGTTAACTTATCCGTTATCAGATTAGATATTAGAAAAGTGTGACATGGGATCTCAAAGATATAGAAAAGAAATCATTTTTCTAGTTTAGAAACCGATCTAAACTATCAAATTACTTCCAAAAGTTTTGGCCTCTAAAAAAATCTCGAAAGAAAGAGAATGATGACTCTTTAGGAATTTAAACGACATGTTCTCTTAAGGAAGACAATATTCAGATGAGGGAATCACCTTAGCTTCCTCTTCAAGTATCATTAATTATAAGTACCTATGCATATTTTTTTATAAGATATTTGAATGAGAAGCATTCCTCAAAATATTTTGGTCTTCCTTCACATCCCTCTATGGTTTAAATTCTAATATTCTTAGATTGAGGCCATGAATGAGGCCATTCCACCTTATTAAGATCATTTTTGACATTCTCGGTCCTCTTAAGATGGATTTTAAGGTCTCTGATTTGGTTATAACATTAGGTTGGGTTTCATCATTAAAGGTTCCATATCATCATTATGAAATAAGTTACTTTCATAGTTAGCACTCACAATTTGGATATTATACAATTTGGATTCTATATGGTGAAGATCAAGTCTGAGGGAACTCAACCTAGCTTAACAAAGATAACTCTTCCTATCATAACAAAGAGAAATCAACCCAAAATAACTTAGGTAAAGATTAACCACAAAGTTCATACATGGAATCTCATCCTTATAGATAATTAGAGTTTCGATCCCTTCCACAGACTATATTCCACACATTTTCGATACACTAGCACAAAGAAGATCACAAAATTTTGGTTCCTTCATACATCGATGTACCATAAAGGAGCTCGAAATTTTCAAGAGATATGTCTTTGATCTATTTCTTGACTTGCTTCGTATGCCTAGGAATAGATTACCTCATTCTTAGATGAATTTCAAAAACTAGTTGTGATACCATGCTGAAATTCAAGTACAATCTAGAATCTATAATGAAGATAATTTACTTGTGGCTATTATATGTGATTTTCACTTAGAATTTACTTCATTTAATTATTCCATCAAGCCATTATATAAAAATAATTCATAAAAATACAAGAATCACCAATAATTAATCTAATTATTAGGGAAAAATCCACAAATGGAAGACCTAGTAATCCTTTCCCTATAGAATATTAATCAACAAGAGAAATCCAAATAATAGACAAGCTAGTGAGTAGAATGATGACACAATTTCCAAGTCAGCCCTCTAATATTTACCATAATTATATCAATAATTCTAATCACAAAATGTCATATTATTTTCTTTAGATGTGACATACCATATAGAAATACTGGTTGATAAATCCATATGGCGACAGAGATGTTATGCCTTCAACAAATTTCATTATCCCATGAAATGTATCTCACATTAGCCTAATGAATTTCAAATTACCTTCCACATATGAGATTCAAATATGTTTCAATGGTTCCCAGTAGAAGATAATATATAGTTTCTTCCTCATGTGTGTTGGAATTATCATGTAATGTGTTGTCCTTGATGGCAACCTAGTTGATAAGTTATCCTTGATGGCAACCCACTGGTAATAGAACAAGTATATGTTAACTCGATCAATTCACAGATTAGTTTAGAGGTTACAAAGTCATGGAACAGAATGAAAAAATAATGAGACTGACGTTTGCAGGTCAGAGACAGAAGATTTATGAAGGTGAATATTTGAAGAAATATACACGGGCTCGATGAGGCCAAGTCACGTACACATGTGGAGATGAAGAAGAAAAGTTGTGTACATATTGGTGCATTATTTTATTAAATACCAATGGTATTTACCATAGTATTAGCCCATAATATTGAGTGTAGTAACGGCTATTTGATCCCGTCAAATATTACCATCGACACTAGTGTGGTTTTGCCTCATGGTATTGGCTAATGCTCAAGCTATATAAGGAAGTGAAGATCAAAGTGCTAAAGGGTGCATGAGTAAGGTTTTTTCGATGAGTACTTCAATATGAAGTATATTTTCATTGTATGGGCTATAGTTGATAATTTGAACTGAAATAATTATGCACCTGTAAATACAATGATGGATCAGGATCATGACATCTGAAATGACTTACCATTGTATGATCTTCTCATGGATTGACTATATCTATGAGTTGACACATGTTTTATCTTTGAATATTGTGATCTGGGTGTGTCTGAAGTTCTAAAGGGAGCACAATTATAGATCAAAATTTGCAGATTTGTATGCAGGTTGGTTTCTATGAGAGCACGCATCCACGCGGATTTGACTCATAAAAGGCACATGCATAAACAAAGAGTTTCTGCTAAAAACATGTTTGATCAAACTGATCAGTGCTGTTGTATTTCCAATGTCTCTCAATGATGTCTTCATGTTGATCTAGATTTAGTAGAAATGTTTGAAGTTGAATTGATTGAATGTTAATTGGTTGGAGAATATCCATGTTGTATCTAACTATATGGCATTTCATAGATATTTAATCTAACATAATAATATAGTATATGTGTGTGATTTTTTTTTTATTATGGTTAAAATTTTTCAGAACTTAGTAGGTTGAAGTATGTACGCAGGTTGTTGTTTATAAAAGCGTGTATACATGCGGATTTCCTTAAGTGAAGTAGCATATATATATATTTTTTTATGTATAATTAGGGTTGCAGTTGATTCAGTATGTTGATGCAATATTTTTTGTTTAGTTCTGGTATTATAGTTACAATGATCTCACTCTTCTATTTTTTTTAGTTGGTGAATGGTTAAATGATGGTTTGCTTCAGTTATTGATTAGTACAGTGATTGACTGTTTCATTTCTTGTTTTTTGTGATCGATTCATTCAGTGGTTGTTTTCAATGTTTGCTTGGTTCAGTGGTGGTTTTCCATGATTGGTTTGGTACTTGATCAATTTCAGTTTTTGATGTTGAGCTTAAATGGTGTTAGTGGTTCAGTATGAAATTTTGATGACAAGTAGCCTACAAGTTATGATGTGTTGAAGAAGGTCAAACCAATGTCAAAATTTATGAAACGTTGTCCATGAATGATGTTACACCATTTTTTGGTCATCTAACCTTTTATCATTAGATGGACCCAAGTACACCATGTAAGACCAGTTTTACCCTAAGTAAAACTGCTTTCACTATGTTAAAATAGGAAACCCCAAAAGGAAATATTAAACAAACCTATATTTGTTTGATTTCCTCATGGAATAATTAATTAAACCATAATTTAATTATTATTCCCAGTCATGTTTAACCCAAAAACAAAGAAATTAATGAGATAAACCCTTAGTTATCTTGTTATTTTCTATGAATAATTATTTAAATCTTATTTAGATAATATTCCTTGTTAAATATGACCAAATCACTCACCATTAATCAAATAAATCATTATTTATTTGATTATCTCCCAACCACTTCCTTAAAAAGATAAATAAATCATTTATTTATTTATTTTTCACTAATCAAGGGATTTGACCCAAGTCAAACACCCTTTCCCTCAAACAAATAATAATAAAATATTCCATAGAGGTGGATCTAGATTTGGTTAACATTATTTTAATCATGCACCAAGATCTAGAATGACCCAATATTTTGTTATAAATAGGAGGGTTTTCCCCATCATTCTTCACCTTTTGTTGCCTATTAGATCACTCTGGATCTACACACTTGGTCACCATTTTCTGCCATTTTGCTCCCTTTGAGCTCTACTTTTTGCATTGGGTTTTCTACATCAACTAGAGAGAGGAAGCTTAGATCTGAAGTGCTGAGGACTACAAAGAACCCATCCCATTGAGGAGAGCTAGATACACCTTCTTGTTTTCCTCCCAGGTGCCCTGTAATATAAAAATTCATTCAAAAATCGTGTTCTTGTCTTGTCTGTTAGATGCATGGAGCAAACTCTTTACTTTACTGCTTAATATCTTTCCATTTATAGATCTGTTTGTTGCAGCATTTTAACTACTAATCGCAGATCTGAAGATGTTTGGCAGCCTCTATTGTTGTTAGGGCTATTAGTTATGTTGTTAGGGCTATTAGTTATGACCTGATCTACGCTCAGACAGGTTATGATCCTACTGTCCTACCTGATCTTCCCACACCCAATGATGCCCATACACCGGGGGCACCTCATGCCGCCAACAGTATCATTGGACCCATCTCTCATCCATCCGCTCAACCTCACATGAGCTATGGTTTTCCTGGGGGAGGGGGCACCACTTCCTGCACCTCTCCCCCTCCCGGTAGCATGCATCCAGGATACGGCATGCCTCATCCTTTTGCCCAACCTCCTGCTTACCTCAATGTTTCCCAACCTAACCATTACCCTTATCCATAGCCTGGTGCGCCAACTCCTCCAGCATATGCACTTTCGCCTCCCTTGCCTTCTCAACCCCTACAATAGTGCTCCCCGCCCCCTCAAGCGCAGGTGGATGCACAGCAGGGATTCATGGCTACCCAACCACCTGACAGAGAGGTGGCCACTCCACCTTCCCCTTCTGGTTCCTCCAATTACCAGATCCTCATGATGAACTCTGATCCACCTCTAACCGTCGACCTTAACCATCAAACTCAGTCTCGCCAGTACCCCAAGCCTCCCACTCAGTCTGCCCTCGAGTCCCCTTCTTCCGGTTCTACAGAGCCTCTTTCGACACCCAATGGTCCCTTACATATCCCTCAACCCAAAGTTGAGGTTCATACCAAGATTCCTAAAGGACCATTACGCCGAAATGCTGCTTCTGGTCGAGCTGCTCATTCGTATAGCATAGTCGATGATTTGGCGCAATCTCCTGCTGCCATTTCCACATTGGAACTCCTCCAATCGTGCCCTTCCCAAAAGAAGGCTCTGCTATCTTCCCTGGGTGCTGTAGATCCTGCTGATGACCAAATGATTGTTTTCGATGCCACTCCATCAGACCATCCTCCTCTTCCTCCTTCTGTCGCCTTCCAAATCCCAGTCAAAATCCGGAACGCCAACGTTTCCCGGTGTGTAATTGATGAGGGGGCATCCACCTGCGTGATGTCTGCTTCGGTTTGGAAGCAACTCGGATCCCCTGAGCTGGCCCCTTCCACGATCACCCTTCGAGCGTGGGACGGCCACGCCTCACAGCCCATTGGCCTCTTCCGTAATTGTCCTATTACCCTTGCCGGGAAGACTGTTTGTGTTGACGTCGAAGTCATCGACGCCCCGCTAGACTACAACATTCTATTGGGGCAAAGCTACACCTATGCTATGTCTTCTGTCCCATCCGCGGTTTTCCGCAAGATGTCTTTCCCTCATAATGGAAAGATAGTCACCATTGACCAGTTGACATATCATGAGCCAAAAGCTCAGACCTCACCTGAGACGACCATCTCTTCTGTAGCCAACAAGCAAACCGTCGATTCCTTGACCAGTGTCTCCCCCGGCGTTTACAAAGATTCCTCCATGCTTGGAACTTTTCCTAATCTCCCCCCTCCTCCTATCGCTGACTCCAGCTCATCGAATGTTTGCATGATGCAATCGTCTCGGGCTGCTCTCAAGCAACCTGCTTCGGCTAGTCAGCAACCTTGCCCTCCGCAACCTGCTCCTAGCCCTTCACCTGCAGTTGGTAGTCATGAGCCCCTTTATCCCCCTGGCACGGTTCCTCCAAGCCTTAGCCATTTAGGAGCCGTCCCACCTGGCCATTACCCCTCTGGTCAGATACCGTTCCTAGCTCCCCCACCAGGAGTGTACACGGTACCAGTCATGGCCACCCTCTCCCTTCCTAACTTGACCCTTGGGATTCCCGTTTGGTACCTTGATCCTCCAGCCCCCACCTTGCCTGGTCAGCCTAAACCTTATATCACTTTGACCCCGGTTCAACCGGTCCCCATGACTTCTCCCGCTGCATGAGTGCCTCAGTCACCTCAACAGGCACCCCCTCCTGTTGTGACCGCTTCGGATAAGAAGGGCAAAGCTCGCAAGGGGGCATCAAAGGACAAGGCTGCCCCGACAAACTCTGCTCCTCCTCAGCCCCCAAAGCATACCATCCAGTGTGCTTTGTGTGATGTTGTCAGTCACACCTCCCATACCTGTCCTGAATTACTTCATCTCAAGCCCATGGTTAATGTCACGTTCCCTGAGTCCATGGTCCCAGAAGCCTCTATTCCTTCCGCGACCGCGGCCAAGAACCCCAAGACTATTCACACCAAACACCCCTATGCTTTGTGTGATCTCCATGGCCATTCCACCCATCTTTGTCCCCGCCTCACGGACTTCCGCACCTCTATCGCTGCGGTCCACCAATTCGAGGCCAAGCGCAATGAGTCCACCTCTCTCCTATTTGTGCATTCTGCTTCAGCAGAACTACCAGATATGACTGCTCCCATTGACATTCCCCCTCCGGATGTCGAGATGACGGAGCCTTCGTCCAGCATTTTCTACCTATCATCATCCATGAGACCCTTGGGGAACATTCCATCTGAATCCTCCCCTGTTGTTTCGCTTGACCTTCCTTCAGCGGTCATCTTGGGCTCAACATCGGTAGATCCGTTATCTACTTACTCTTCGGTCACCCATTGTGACGATGCGCATGTGAACCTCTCTTCTCATGATGATGATTCGGGCCACTTCACCATGTCAGGTGGTTCTTCTTCCACCAGTCACCCCATCTTCTATCACGATGACGACATTATGGAAGAAATTCCCACCCCTGACTTTATCTATTCTCCCTTACATCGAACCCATGCGTTGACACCACATCCACCTTGTGGCCATTACATCAAAACCCAATGTTTGGGTAAGGGGGCACCCACATTTGAGAGACCAAGAGAAGCCATTCTCCACCACTCTCCTAGTGTATCTGGTCGTGTTGACTCTAGACCCCGTATTCTTCCACATTTAGAAGCACCTCTAGAGTCCCATATCACTTCAAATCACTCTCGGGACGATACCCCTTATCGTTCCCTCATCTTACATCAGCAACCCAGTCTCTTAGACATTATTATTGACCAACCTATAGCTTTTCTACGAGAGCATCAGTTCATTATCTCCAAATCCTCCTTTTGGGATAGTGACACCAGGTATGCCAATTCGGAAATTTAAAGTCCATTTGATCCCTATATGCAGTACCAAAAGAGATTGGTAATCCTCCATTTCCTTTCTCAAACTGCATAACCATAACCAGAACAAATGGCACACCACATCATTAAAATGTGTTTAGATTCCCATTTTTCTAAATACATTTTGGCATGACCACACCATGCTTGGGGGCACCTCTTCCCCCCAACCATAACCCTCCTCACCTCGTTTTTGGAGAGGAGGTTGTCTTACCAATCGAGTGTGAAATTCCTTCTCTACAACTAGCCGTTGAACTTCTCCCTGACACCCCACCACTAGAACAACGACTTATCATGCTTGAGCGTGCCTCCGAAGACCGCCGTGTTGCCTTGCAAACCATGGAAGCAGCCAAAAAACGCACCAAAGCTCAGTATGACCGAAAAGTCCAGCCTCGCACTTTTCGCGAAGGCGACCTTGTTCTAGTATATGACCAGGCCCATGATGTCCTAGGTCATGGGAATTTTGACTCATTATGGCTAGGCCCTTACATCATTTGTAAGGATCTTGGCAAAAGGGGCATACCTCTTAGAGGATTTCGAAGGCCATCCCCTTCCTAACCCTCGCAATGCACTCTATCTTAAGAAATATTACCCTTAGCATTTCCCCTCTGAAATGCATGTTTTATTTTCTTTTAGATAGCCAGCATCTGTTTTTTCATTTTTCCTACTTCACCAGGACCCATTTCGTCCACGAGAAGTTACCTCACCTCCATTTAAAATCGAATTTCCTCACGCCACTTGTACTTGGGGCACCATATTTCCCCCTTACTTGTCCATGTTTGTGTCGATTTTCGTCATGAGTTCCCATCTTGTACTCATGCTTCCGAGGTCCCCCATTAGGGCCTTTACTGTGTGGCAGCACCATCGAGTCGCCCTTGTTTAGAGCATCCAAGATGAGTCATCATTGCCTCCATGGAGTCTATACCACGTCTCTTTTTACCCCACTATAGCCCTCCATCCTTCATTGCCTGGTCTCTCTCTTGTGTCGCAGATTATGACCTTCAGTCCCACTGTCCCTTATCCCTTATGATCTTGTGTCAGTCGCTGCCATGTCATTCATGCTCTTTATGCTCTAACAAGGGAAGTCGTCCATTCGCTACTCAGTCCTTCCCATTTCCACTACCATCATTAGTGTCAGTCTGTCCGTCGCTCTATTGTTTTCTCTCGTGCCTTAGTTGAGGATCTCTCATTGCCTCACCTATGGCGGACCCCCTTTTGTCGACATCAGCACATTCATTCCAGAATCCAGGTCTAGAGGGCGGTGTACCTTGGTTCCAGCTTCCACCCTTGTTCGGTGCCTCGGATCAAGCAGGGGGACCTCTCATTTCCCTTTGACTTGATTGTTTCTCCAGCTCCTTTCAGCATGATCGAGATTCGTATACTTGACGGTCTAGTGACCCAGCAGCAGCTCTTGATGATTCCCGGGTATGTGTGAGATGTCTCAACCCTCATGAGGGGGTGGCCCTGCAGGTAGCCCCCCACATGCCCGGATGACCTCTACTTTGCAGCCTTCGATGCCGCTCCAGATTTTGATGATGTTGGCCTTAGCCACTTGCAGCACCTCTTTGATTTGCATGTATCAGTCAGATTTTGTGAGCCCTTCCCCATTTACGGGGGGCATTTGGGTTGTATTTATCTCATGTACTCAGATATTATTGTACTAGTCCTGGCTGTTATCCCAGGCACAACATGTATGTGAGACTCTTCATTGTATTCTTATCTGGCTCCTGATTATGCCAGCTGTAATCTATGGTTCGGTCCCTTGTTTACTGGACACACTATTCTTTTGTACTTTGTCTCGGCGGGCATAGGTATGCCTCCCCCGCCGCCTTCAGCACAGGTACCCTCTCATAAAAAGAGACTTGTTGCACCTGCGAGTCTCGTCTCCTCGGGGTCTAGTCCTTCAGCACACTATCTACCTCACATTTCTCTCTCTGACACCCCTTTTGTTGTCTAGTGATTGTGTTCTTACAACGTACTTCGGTCATACGATTTACTCCTGACACTCGCACGCTGGGGGGCAATCTGTTACACCATTTTTTGGTCATCTAACCTATTATCATTAGATGGACCCAAGTACACCATGTAAGACTAGTTTTACCCTAAGTAAAACTGCTTTCACTATGTTAAAACAGGAAACCCCAAAAGGAAATATTAAACAAACCTATATTTGTTTGATTTTCCTCATGGAATAATTAATTAAACCATAATTTAATTATTATTCCCGGTCATGTTTAACCCAAAAACAAAGAAATTAATTAGATAAACCTTTATTTATCTTATTATTTTCTAGGAATAATTATTTAAATCTTATTTAGATAATATTCCTTGTTAAATATAACCAAATCACCCACAAATAATTAAATAAATCATTATTTATTTAATTATCCTTCAACCACTTCCTTAAAAAGATAAATAAATCATTTATTTATTTATTATTAACAAATAAAGGGATTTGACACAAGTCAAATACTTTTTCCCTCCAACAAATATAATAAAATATTCCATAAAAGGTGGATCTAGATTTGGTTAACATTATTTTAATCATGCACCAAGATCTAGAATGACCCAATATTTTGTTATAAATAGGAGGGTTTTCCCCATCATTCTTCACCTTTTGTTGCCTACTAGATCACTCTGGATCTACACACTTGGTCTCATTTTTCCATCACTTGCTCCCATTGAGCTTCATTTTTGCATTGGGTTTTCTACATCTACAAGAGAGAGAAAGCTTAGATCTGAAGTGCTGAGGACTACAAAGAACCCATCCCATTGAGGAGATCTGGATACACCTTCTTGTTTCCTCCCGGGTGCCCTGTAATATAAAAATTCATTCAAAAATCGTGTTCTTGTCTTGTCTGTTGGATGCATGGAGCAAACTCTTTACTTTACTGCTTAATGTCTTTCCATTTATAGATCTGTTTGTTGCAGCATTTAACTACTAATCGCAGATCTGAAGATGTTTGGCAGCCTCTATTGTTGTTAGGGCTATTAGTTATGCGTAGCTAAAGTGGTTCTTTTTCGTACACTTCGACGAAGAATTCATACTAACAGATGATGTTGAGGGTTGGAGCCTTTTGTGAGGAAATCGAAACTTCTTGCCAGTAGTATCTTGTGGTCATATCAGGGGGTTGAATCTCCCTTCTAGTGGGTGATGGTAAATGATATCAGGGGGTTGGAGCTCCCTTCCAGTAGGATTTGGAGAAAAAGTGAAGGTTGTAGCCTCTAGCAGGTGGGTATTATCGTGCTAGTATGAGTATACACCAGTAAAATAATGTAAGAAGTTTTCGATATAATAAGATTGAAGATTGAGATGGTATCAAGGGTGGTTTTATCCCACATTTGGTTTACACCTTAAATATTGTTGTCCATTTGTGTCTCTTATATGAGATGTTTTAATTTGTTCTTACTGCATATGTTTACTGCTTATTAGATGTATGATGAATCATTGATGCATTGGCTTATGTCAAGTAATTAAAGATTTATCTGAATTATAAGTTTACTAGTTATATGCTAGTTTCCTTAATAATATTCGTGTACATATGCTAGTCTTATTTAGTCAAGTCATTTACATATGCTAGTATTATTTAGTCAAGTCATGTACAAAAAGTTTCAAAATAATGATTCACCCTGCTACCCCCCCTCCCCCGCCCCCTCACCCCCCTCAATTTTTTTCCCAGAAATTCGTATCAGAGCAGGTTCATCAGAAGAATATTGATCACTTCAAGAAGATATGCCAATATGATGGGAATGAAGAATTTATCTCAAATAAATAATTTAAAAAACAGTGGCCATGATAGTGATATATCAGATGTAGTAGAAATTATTGATGTTAGAAAATATTCAAGATTGGGAGCACCCTGTTTTCTATTGATCAGGAATAAAGAAGAAGGTAATGAAGAAATAATAGGTATGGGTTCTTGTCCTAATTTTAGTCCATTTCCTTGTCTATGCCATATTGATATTTATGATTATATCGATACTACCAGAATTCCACTCATGGGTTGTTTCGGGAAATAACTCCCTAGAGGTTTGTTGGGTTGAAACCTCCACAGATTAGGGCATGCAATTCAAGAAAGACTCACACAACCATATTTGTTCATGAAAAACTAGATATAATAGATCGAGGAACTTACCCGTAGGTCCTACGTTTGTAGTAGATCCCGCGGGGTCCAAACCCCCAGCAACCCTTCTTCCTCCTTAACCTAAAAACCAAGAAGAAACATACACGGAAAACTGGTTGTACAATATATATCTACCCTAAATGTTAGTGAAATCCATGTGAAACATTATATAAACCATAATAAATGCTTAAATAACAATATTTTTACATATGCAAGCAGATTCTAACACGTGTATTTCAGGAACAAGATGGTTCTTCTGTATTATGAATAGCATGTACAGTAATAAAAAGTGGAGAGATCACCTGAATCCTTCCATGATCTTTGAATAGACCATCGTCTAGATCCATCCCACCCTTGCCTCGCTAAGATTCCTTCAGAACTTGTGCACATGAGATGACATATAGAGAGATGAACATCTCCAAGAAATAAGGGTTTCTTGTAATGAACTGGGAAGTGCAGGAGGCATGGGAAATCAGACTTGGATTAGGGATTCCAACAGAGTATAATATCAATAATTTCTCTCCCCCTTAGGCCATGAACATGAGGGGATTTTATACTCCCTCAAAGTAGTTTCAATCAGTTGGAAATAGTTGGTCACGTGCTGGGGTGGTTGAACTACTGGAGTAACCATCAACCCAGCCCGAAAATAGGGATTTTTTATATATTTTTTAATAATTTTAAAGGCGTACGCGGAAAAGTCTGGGCATAACTGCGTATGGGATTTTTAACACTATTTTTTATGAATTTTGTCCAATTCTGTGGGAATGGTTGCCCAAGGCCATAGAGACAATCATGAATCACATAAGGGTGAAAAATGATGCTATAACAGATGCCCCCTAATATATGAGGTCAGAAGGGGTACATGATGGCCGAAATGTATTATGCACATAGAAAGAACTTCGCAAGGACAAGAGAGGACTTTACCAGATTTCAGCCTGCCAAAAGCCAATGAAAGAAAACAGAGAGTCAACTCATATCTGAGGCGGGCATACCCATGCTCAGTCAAAAATATATGTATATAGAGAGTACATAATAGATCCAGAATGTATACAAGTATAGCTGAACTGAAAGTACACAATGAATCATCTGAGCAGGGCCCGGAAGTAGAAGTCGGAATCAATGTCCAAGTATCACATATAGAAAGCTGATCAATGATGCTGAAAATAGATGTCTGATCACAAAAGTAACTGAATCTCCAAGTACCAAATCATAAGGGGTGGAACTCATGGTACAATCACGCAACTCGGGAGCCAACATATAGGATGCTGTTGTACTGACACTGCAACATATAAGGGTGGACGACATCACTGGCAGAAACTGAATGGACTGTCAAAAGTGAACCGAAAAATGCTGATGCAACCCGAGGTCTTCACTGATCACTATGGCACAATTCTACACAATGGGAATAAATGAGCTGAAGTCGACCATGTGAGAAATCGTTGGATTACCGGTCAATGATGTATACCGTTAACAAATGCGAGACAACCCACCAATAATGAAAATGAGTGTCAAGGTGCCCCAGTACAATCTGACAAGTGCGAATGAATGAGTTGAAGTCGAACACTTGAAAGAATCTACCAATCAGGAGGCAATGATGAATCCCCACTGTCGATAGCGAAGAGTCTACCACTGATGACTGCAAACCCTAAGGTACTGACAAAAAGACTCTAGACCTTATTCCCAGAGCAATGAGTCAGAGTCGATGGGAAAAGATCTGCTGGAAGGAAGGCATTAAGGCATCCCACATCAGTCCAGCATGAGTGTAACCCGCAGGTAAAAATTTGGAAGGAATCGGATGAAGCAAAGTGACAGAACCAAACCGAAGTACGTTTCCGACATGCACAAGATGAAGCTAGCGCACGGAAGAAACCCTCTGCACCAACCAATAATGAAAGCTGATACAGAGGCGAGATATCCACCAATAGGGTCAAATGGAAATCAAGGTACTGCATGAATCCCAAGTGTGATAATGTATGCTGACGTCGAAAAAAAGGAAAACCACTCAGTCAAAGACCCATAATGATGATCAAATGCTGAGCACAAGGTCACCTATCAATGATGGAAATAGGACCAGGGTGCGGCTCTAGGTTTTCTCTTAGAGAAATGTGTCGTAGTCGATAAGAGACAAAACCACCAGCGAGAAGTCAATGGAGACCTTCTCAAACCAGCACGAGTAGAAGACCAAAACCTCTTATGTGATAGAACAAGATACTGGCAAGACCGGGAAGGCCGACTGAGTAATGAGTCAAGAGACACTGCAGAATGGCCGACTCTAGTTAAAATTCCCTTTGAACAAAAGCACGACTTGTGATGACCATGGCAATAAACAATGACACTGTATAAGTCTATTATGCAGGAGGCAAAAACAAACTCTCCATATGATTGGAAGAGATAACCAACTGGGGGAGAACTGACCAGTGAAACAAGGATAAGGCTGAACCTAGGTCAAAACTAAAACCATCCCAAATGAAGGAAATATATAAGTGTATGTGCTTTGTTCAAGGGCAACAAACTAATACTGTACTGCCATAAAATTAATGAAGTAACATCTCGTTCCCGCTCTTTTTTTAATATTTGTTTTTTTTGTCTTTTTCATATAATAGGCCTGAAAAAGAATAAAATAATGCTATGGTACAATGGATGGAACGAGTATCAAGAAACATATGCACTAGTTCTTGGGATAGTAACGATCCTATGCTCAATGCAAGGTAGCGGAAACTGGTAAGAGATACTCAAAGTAATATTCCATCCATGGGTAAAAAGGGTGTCAAGTCGCGATAGCTAAGTGCATGCAATGGTTAACCTGTACAGACAGTCAAGGTCAAAAGTTGGCTTAAACATCGAGTCCAAATGAAGCCGGCTAAAGGCCAGGATAAACAAGTAGCCAATATGCAATGCAGTAATACAACTCAACAACACCAGGGAGCCTCTAGGGTAATAGCCAAAAAAATGATAGTGAAGAAGAAGAAGAATGAGGCTTCAACACATAAGTCATGGCGGGACTAAAGAGGACTCCCAAGCCTACATAAAACGCAACATGGGCAACAAGTGCTAGCGAGGAACTAACTAAGAAGCCCATGTAAAGGAAGGCTCTACCACCAAGTCATGATTAAATAATCGGCAAGTGAAATGGGTAAAATACTCATGACCTGATGGGATCAACCCTATGGCAAGTGATCAGAATGGAGGCTAGTATGCAAAATGCAACGGAAAAGTGGATTCCCTAACCTATATGCCAGTGAATATCATATACCTACCATGACGGGTCAGCAGTCATGGATCAAAAACCAGAAAAAATCTCGATTTCGTCAAAATGTACCTGAAAATATACCAATCTGGGCACTTCCAAGCATCCGGGTTATGCAGCTTAAGATAGATTGAAAAAATAAGCATAACAAATTTTTGCAAAAAAATTTCAATTTTGGGCATAAATACACAAGTTACCTCGCATTTGGTTCATTGTTACTTGCTGAATTGAGAAAAAGAGCTCTGGAGAAAAAGCCTCTTTCGCCAAAACTGGAGCAATCAACCGTCAAACTTCCCCGAATTTGTCAGGTAATCTCTTAATTCATCCTTGTTATCAATTTTGTCCATTCATAAGTTAAAAATTATGAAATTTCACCATAGGAATATTTGTTTAAAATCACGGGTTTGCACATACGCGGGTTTATATAGACCATGTTGTGTAACCAGCTCCAAAAATAGAAGAAAAAAATATCAACGCCTTAGAAATAAGCCACTTCGAGGGGGCAACCTCCAATACATTACATAAATGAACAATTCTTGGATGATACAATTTACAAAACCTTATTTCTATATATAGGAGTCCATGGAGCCATAATGTAATCCTAGTGGGCCACAATGTAATCCTAGCTGACCTAACAATAATAATTTAAGGGCACAATAAAAACAAAATGGGGGTTACAAGGGTACAATAATAACAATAAGGGGGTTACACTAACAACAATAAGGGACTATACTAGTAATATAGGGACCTAACATGCCCCTCTCCTTCAAAAAAGGGTTGTCCTCAATGCTTGAGTAGCTCTGGGTGCTTCTGTATAAAATTCTCATCCTCCCATGTAGAATCTTCAGTGGGTAAGTTCTTCCACTTGATGAGATACTCTGAAATTGATCGATTCCGTAGTTGTCAAGTTCTTGTTTCCATGACCTCTTCAGGTTCCAATATGATTTTTCCTTCCTCATCAAGTTCTGGCAATATTGTTTGAACTGGAAGATTTTCACCTATAACCTTCTTTAAGCATGAAACATGGAAAACTGGATGTACTCGCGAAGAAGCAGGAAGCTCCAATTTGTATGGCATAGTACCAATCTTTTGCAACACCTTGTAAGGACCATAGTACTTTGGTGATAATTTATTATCCTTCTTAGCTTGCTTGAGGGACATTTGTTTGTATGGTTGTAGCCGTAAAAATACCCAATCTCCTACATCAGAACTTCTCTCGCTGCGATGTTGATCTGCCTGTTGTTTCATTCGATTTTGTGCCAAATTCAGGTTATCCTTTAAGAGTTGGAGAACTTCTTGTTGATGCTCGATGTGATCTTCCACCGCTTGAACCTTCGAATTTTCTCTTAAAGATGATGTGATGGATGGTGGATGATATCCATAAAGTGCCATAAATGGGGTCATTTTTGCTGCAGTATGGAAGGAAGTGTTATACAACCATTTAGCGAGAGGTAACCACTTGACCCATTGTGTTTGTTTATCAGATACAAAACAACGAAGATATCCTTCCAAACATTTATTTACTATCTCTGTTTGACCATCAAATTGAGGATGATAAGATGAGCTATGAGCTAACTGAGTACCCAAACAAGAAAATAACTCCGTCCAAAAATTTCCCGTAAAAATGGGATCTCTGTCGCTCACAATAACCCTTGGGCTTCCATGTAGATTTTGAATTCTGTCCACAAATGTAGTAGCAACTGTACTTGCTTTAAATGAATGAGATAATGCAAAAAAGTGTGCATACTTGGTAAGTTTATCAACTACCACCATGATGACATTCTTGCCTTCGGACTTCGGTAAACCTGTGATAAAATCCATTGAAATCTCCTCCCAACGTTGACTTGGAATGGATAAAGGTTGTAGAAGTCCCGAGGCCTTAATTGTCTCCACTTTATTCTTCTGGCAAACCAAACATTCCGCCACAAACTTTTGAATATCAGATTTAAGGCCATCCCAAAAAAAATCTTTCTTCACCCTGTGGTAAGTTTTTAAAAATCATGAGTGTCCTCCTAAAGGAGAAGTGTGAAATTCCAGAAGAATCTTTTGTTTCAGTTGGGACTTTTTACAAAGATATAAGTGTTCTTTGTACCATAAGGAATCATTTTTCCAACTAAATGTATCAGATGTACTAGGATCTTGCTACAACATTTGAATGAGTGTCCATACATCTTTGTCCTTCTTCCATTCATCTCTTGCTTTGGTTATCCAATCTGGTTGGATAATAGAAATGGCACAAAGCAATGCTTCCACCTCTTCATTCTTTCTTGAGAGTGCATCTGCAACAACATTAAGCTTTCCTTTTTTCTATAATATTTCAAAGTCATAACCAAAAATCTTTGTGACCCATTTTTGCTGCTCTTCTGAAGATAGTCTTTGTTCCAAAAAGTGTTTAAGACTATCATGATCAGTTTTTACCTTGAAGTGTCTTCCCATTAGGTAAGTTCTCCATTTCTTTAGTGCATGCAGTATTGCTAACATTTTCTTCTCATAAATAGGTTTCTGTAAATACTTTCCTTTGATTGGACGACTTTCAAAAGCAATGGGTCTTCCTTCCTGCATTAAAACTGCACCAATTCCATTTCCTGAGGCATCACATTCCACAATAAAGGTTTTTGTGAAGTCTGGCGTAGCTAGGACCGGTGCTAGGCACATTGCTCTTTAAGATGTTCAAAGGCCTTAGTTGCTTCAGGAGTCCATGAAAATGCATCTTTCTTCAATAATGTTGTTAGAGGTGCTGCTATTCTCCCATAATTCTTAACAAACTTGCGATAATAGCCTGTTAACCCGAGAAATCCTCGCAACTGTTTTATTGTCTTGGGGACTTTCCATTCCTTAATGGCTTTAATTTTGTTAGGGTCTACTTTAACACCCTCGTGAGATATAATATGACCCAGATATTCCACCTCTTGTACTCCAAAGAAACATTTGGATGTTTTTGCATATAATTGTTTCTCCCGCAATAGTTTGAGCACCCTGTCAACATGTTCAACATGATCCTTCCAAGACCTGCTGTAGATTAGTATATCATCAAAAAATACTAGCACAAATTTTCTAAGGAAGGGTTTGAAAATGGAATTCATCAACCCTTGAAATGTAGAAGGTGCATTGGTAAGGCCAAAAGGCATGATCAAAAATTCATAATGACCCTCATGAGTTCGAAATGTTGTTTTTGGAATATCTTCAGTCTTCATTCTAATTTGATGATATCCTAAACGAAGATCCAACTTGGTAAAATAAATTGCTCCATGTAATTCATCCAATAATTCATCAATCACAGGAATGGGAAATTTGTATTTAATGGTGAGCTTATTGAGCTCCCTATAATCTGGACACATTCACCATGATCCATCCTTCTTGTGTACCAAAACTACAGGAGCAGAGAAAGAACTTTGACTAGGTTGAATTATACCCGCCTCTAACATTTCTGCAATCATACGTTCAATTTCGCTCTTTTGGAAGTAAGGATATCTATATGGCCTGATGTTTGGAGGAACACTTCCTGGAATCAAATGAATAGCATGATCATGATCACGAATAGGTGGGAGTCCTTTGGGAGTTTCAAACACCTTGGAATGATTGTCCAAGACTTGTTGGAGATCTGCCAAAATAGATGATTTTGATGTCGGAACGTCTAGTGAGTATAATTGTGCAATTACGCCTCGTTGTTCTTTCTTTAGAAGCTTTGTCATGACATTAGAGCTTATTATCCTTCCCAGCTTCCCTTCAATACCCGATAATTCGACTTCCTTACCTTCTGAAAAAAATTTCAAAAAAAGTTCTTGATATTAAAAGCGATCGTCCCTAAAGATTGTAACCATTGTACTCCTAGTACAACATCAGCACCTCCCATAGGAATGGAAAGCATTGGACTAGTCAACACATATTCCCCCATGGTTAGCTTGATATTATGGCATTTTCCAGAGCAATTTATAGTTCCTCCATTTGCAACCATCACTTGACATTCTGGTGCTGGGTATAGGAAACAATTTAATTCCTTGGCTACCTTACAATGAATAAAATTATGGGTGCTACCCGAATCAATCAACACTATTACCTTTTTCTTCTTGATATGTCCTTCTATCTTGAGAGTTTGAGGAGTGGTAATTCCTGCCAGTGCATTACACGATATGGTCCGATTCATTTCTTCCTCTTCTAGGGCTGGTTCCTGGTGTATATCCTCTTCTTGTTCATTTTCTTCTTCTTCTTCACAATCTATGTAAAATAATTTCTTTTCAGCACACTTATGACCTTTAGTGTATTTGCTATCACAACTGTAGCTAAGCCCTTTTGCTCTTTTTTCTTCCAATTGTTGTGGTGTCAACCTTGTAGGTTGTGGAAATCTAGGCGTGGCAACACCTCCTTCTTTATAAAATTGAGTGGTAGGCTTCCTTGTCACCATAATTTTACATTCAACTTTTCTTGCCAACCTGAATGCCTTCTCCAATGAATCAGGTTCCAGAACACGAACTTCATGTTGGATTTTATCCATTAGATTACCTATGAAGAGATCAATCCTGTGTTCTTCTGGAATATCAGTTACCCTTATATTCAATTTTTGGAAGTCCTCAATGTGTTGCCCCACTAAACCCTTTTGTTTGAGATTTATCAATTGGATAAAGAAGGTGTTGCTCTTTGTATCCTCATAATGTGCTATCATTTCCTCCATAAAAATTGACCAAGTGACAATTTTTTTACGAGAGAAAAGCCATCGATACCATACAAATGTATTTTTTTCTAAATGTAAAGTTGCAATGCGTACCTTTTGTGTGTTTTGCATGTTATGGAGATCAAAATATTGCCCCATATGTAGTATCCATGTTACAGGATCCTTTCCATCAAACTTCCTCATATCCATTTTTGGAATATGGTGGTTCTTCCCGCCAACATTAGAGTTTATGAAATCACGATTAACATTTATTTTTTTCTCATCATGAGGTTCTTCTACTATCTTTTCACCATTAGGAAACTTTTCTTGTATCAACTTTGTCAAACCTTCCATGTCCGCTTTTAGAAAATTCTTCATGTTTTCCATTTTCTCATCGATCTTAGCTTCCATGTCATCCATCTTAGATTCCATGCCTACCTCCATGCCATCAATATTAGATTCCACACCATCCATCTTAGCTTGCACGCCATCCATCTTAGCTTCCACGCCTTTCTTCAAACCATCCATCTTCACTTCCACGCCATCCATCTTAGCTTCCATGCCTTTCTTCAAACCGTCCATATTCACTTCCATGCCTTTCTTCCAAACTTCCATTTCATTTTTTGTTGCTCTTTGCGAGAGTGAAATATGTTGCACTTGCTCTTGTAATTTTGATAGATCATGTTGCAATTCTTCATCTTCATGAGTCATGGTAGAGCCTTCTGAAGGCTTAATGGGTGTTGAATTATTTTTAGGCACCATTTTAGAATCCAATATTGATACCTATTCTTTTACTTGCTTTGAGGAGCTCGATATTGAAATTGAATTATCTCTGTAATTGAAAATCTTCAATATCTGAAATTCAGCCCTGTAGTAGCCCTCTGAAGCTTCTTTCAAATGCCACAGGTCTGATCTAATTTGGATTCCCCAAGACAAATTTGTGTCCAATCTCCCACAATGACCTAATTTTGGACTGGTTCAGTAGAGCAAACTTGTAGGACTTGCCACGTGTCACTGTTTCGTCCTTTGTCTCTGAAATTGATAGCCAAGAAACTACAATCCGTGTACTTGCGACCACTTTTTACGGCACTCAAATCCACTGCCCAGAGAGAGAGTTATTGAACTTTTCCCATGATCACCTCTTTGAGATGAAATTCAGGAGCCTGAAAAAGCACTACCTTCCACAGATCATACCTCCAAAAATATTGTGAACCAAGCTCTGAAATTTTTTGAAAAATTTCCTCAGGATTTCAGCTTCGCACCATACAAATTTCAGATTCTGAACCTTTGTAGAAAAAAAATTTATAGCGAAAATGCCACGATGACCTGTTTAGGAGCTTGAAAAAAGACCTAACTTCCACAGATGATATCTCCGAAAATATTACGAACCAAGCTCTGAAATTTTTAGAAAATCTTCCTCAGGATTTCAGCTTCGCACCCTAAAAATTTCAGCTTCTGAAACTTTGTAGAAAAAAAGTTATAGCGAAAATTCCACGATGACCTGTTTGGAGCAGCGAAACCCTAGAATCCCAAGCTCTGATACCAAATGTTGTGTAACCAGCTCCAAAAATAGAAGAAAAAGATATCAACACCTTAGAAATAAGCCACTTCAAAGGGGAAACCTCCAATACATTACATAAATGAACAATTCTTGGATGATACAATTTACAAAACCTTCTTTCTATATATAGGAGTCCATGGGGCCATAATGTAATCCTAGTGGGCCACAATGTAATCCTAGCCGACCTAACAATAATAATTTAAGGGCCCAATAATAACAAAATGGGGGTTATAAGGGTACAATAATAACAATAAGGGGGTTACACTAACAACAATAAGGGACTATACTAGTAATATAGGGACCTAACAGACCAAGCTACGTATATACGCGGCTGTGTAAAGAGAAAGTCGCGTATGCGCAACCCACGGTGAAAAAAACGTAACTAATGAACAAATGATTGATTTTTTTTCAGGATGACTATATCATGGAGAGAACATGAGCACAGTGCCATTGACAATGAAGTAATGCAGGACCGAGCATCGCTCAATATTCTCCGCAATTGTGGATTGCTCAAATTTTTCAAAATGCCAAATATGAAGAGTAATGTCTGGTTGCTCGAAATTCTTGTGAATTATTGGGAACCGGAAGAAGATTGCTTCATAATAGATCAAATGCCCATACGTATCGAAGTGGAAGACATCTATTTTGTTACTGGACTCTCTCGGAGGGGGAAACCAGTAGATTTACATGGCAAGCCTTTGGGAGGGCTTACCGTGGAAGATTCCGTCCACGTTTACTGTGTAGAGGTGTCAAAGAAAGTTGGAACTCAAATTGCTATAAGAGATTTAAGAGACTTGCACGTGAAAATTCTCCTATTCACCATTGGCAGGGTAGCAGGATCAACTTCCCTGCACCAGGCATCCAAGACTCAAATGAGTATAGCAGTAGAATTCTTAACTCATATATATGATTGGTGCACAACTCTACTAATGAATATGAAGCAACAATTGACTTCCATCCGAAAAACAAAAACAAAACATTTCAGATACGGCACAATTTTGATGACATTCTTCTTCGAGAAGATTCCTAGATTGAGACCCAAAGTAATCTCTTCTATCAGCAGCCCAAGGGACCTAAGAATTTCCCGCTGGGCAGACCTGATGAAGAGACTGGGGGTAAGTGAATTTCCCTGAACCACCTGGGATGACAAGTTCTTCCTATGGTGGGGAGAACAAATCATCACTGTGGATGACTATCCCTATGCCGGGATGGATTTCCGGGGCGATCCAGACCTCGTCCTTCCACCTGGCGCGGCATGGGGCATAGTCGGTAAGTTTGTGATTCTTAAATTATGTGATTTTTTGGATTTTTTGAATATGTGTGAAAAAATGAAACATGTTTTTGATTGGATTCCAATGACTTACAATATTATAATGATTATGATGCAGATATTGGACCAGTCGACCTGAGGGTTACCCATGACATAAGCGCCACAGAGGTGAGGTGGATACAGTAGACTCAGAAAGAACTCTCCATGCTGTACAGAGGAACTTGGATGGTTTGACCTGCCATGTGCCTATGGCTGCAGTGGAAGATCTACCCGAGGCCGTCCAGAGACGAGTAGTAGGGGTACCTCGTGACTGGGTGCGGTTATTCCGCCGAGTCCCGACTGCGATCATGTTCTATAGGAACATAGCTTCTGGGAAGGGACCATAGGAGTAGCTAGATGTTATTTACTAGATGACTGTATATTTTTTTAGACTAAACATGATCGGGCATAATCCCAAATTTTGTATGACTTATGGATCCAAATTTTGTATAGTTTTTTGAAAACACTCTGATGATATATACAGTGATTTTTGATATGATGTGACAAATGTATGACAAAATGTATGATGTTTTTGATAATTAAATTTTTAATGTATGGAATGATTAATGTGCCAATCAATTACTTGATTAGCTAATGAGTCTACCATCCAATTGTCAGCTCGAGGAATATGAATGAAAGTTAAAAATTGAAATGATCTTTGTAACAAACGTACCCTCAAAAACAACTGGAGTAAAAATGGATCTCGAACTCGATAAGTATTGTTCAACTGCGACACCACCAGCTGGGAGTCCAAGAAAACTACCAACGAATCAACACCCAAAGATATTGCCTCCGAGAGTAGATGAATAATTGCAATGTACTCCGCTACATTATTGGAAGCAGGACCAATGCAGACTCCTCTTGATACTAACAGCTGACCAGATGGATGATGAAGCACCCAAGCCGTAGAAGCAAAGTTCCAGGTGTGTCTACTAGCACCATTGGCGAAACCATAATGACTCATGACACTCAACTCAATCTGCCAAAGCAGATCAAAAACATCACCATCACACCAAAAATCTAAAAACCAGATATGTACAAAGCAAAAAACTACTATATACAAAAGCAACATGCCAGGCCAAAGCCTAGGCATAATAATTTTTCAAATAGAACCCATTGCAGGGCTCGAGCAACTCGTTTCCTTCAAAATCAACCAAGGTATATGGTCCTTTCTTAAGGACTTTTTTGACGATAAAGGGGCCATACCACATAGACTTAAACTTTCCTGCCTGTTAGTATGAATTGTTCGTCGAAGTGTACGAAAAAGAACCACTTTAGCTACGCATAACTAATAGCCCTAACAACAATAATGGCTGCAAAACATCTTCAGATCTGCAATTAGTAGTTAAAGTGCTGCAACAAACAGATCTATAAATGGAAAGACATTACGCAGTAAAGTAAAGAGTTTGCTCCATGCATCCAACAGACAAGACAAGAACACGATTTTTGAATGAATTTTTATATTACAGGGCACCTGGGAGGAAACAAGAAGGTGTATCGAGATCTCCTCAATGGGATGGGTTCTTTGTAGTCCTCAGCACTTCAGATCTAAGCTTTCTCTCTCTTGTAGATGTAGAAAACCCAATGTAGAAGGTAGAGCTCAATGGGAGCAAAATGGCGGAAAATGAGACCAAGTGTATAGATCCAGAGTGATCTAGTATGCAACAAAAGGTGAAGAATGATGGGGAAAACCCTCCTATTTATAACAAAATATTGGGTCTTTCTAGATCTTGGTGCATGATTAAAATAATGTTAATCACATCTAGATCCACCTCTATGGAATATTTTATTATTATTTGTTGGAGGGAAAGGGTGTTGGACTTGGGTCAAATCCCTTGATTAGTGAAAAATAAATAAATAAATGATTTATTTATCTTTTTAAGGAAGTGGTTGGGATATAATCAAATAAATAATGATTTATTTGATTAATGGTGGTTGATTTGGTCATATTTAACAAGGAATATTATTGAAATAATTATTCCTAGAAAATAATAAGATAACTATGGGTTTATCTCATTAATTTCTTTGTTTTTGGGTTAAACATGACTGGGAATAATAATTAAATTATGGTTTAATTAATTATTCCTTTTTGGGTCTCCTAATTAACATAGTGAAAGCAGTTTTACTTGGGGTAAAACTGGTCTTACATGGTGTACTTGGGTCCATCTAATGATGAAAGGTTAGATGACCAAAAAATGGTGTAACAGATTGCCCCCCAGCGTGCGAGTGTCGGGAGCAAATCGTATGACCGAAGTACGTTGTAAGAAAAGTACGTTGTAAGAAGGCAATCACTAGACAACAAAAGGAGTGTGTCGAGAGAGAAATATGAGGTAGATAGTATGCTGAAGGACTAGACCCTGAGGAGACGAGACTCGCAGGTGCAACAAGTCTCTGTTATGAGAGGGTACCTGTGCTGAAGGCGGCGGGGGAGGCATACCTATGCCCGCCGTGACAAAGTACAAAAGAATAGTGTGTCCAGTGAACAAAGGACCGAACCATAGAGTACAGCTGGCATAATCAAGAGCCAGATAAAAATACAATGAAGAGTCTCATATACATGCTGTGCCTGGGATAACAGCCAGGACTAGTACAATATCATGCAGTACATGAGACAAATACCTTAACAACCCAAATGCCCTGTGTAAATGGGGAAGGGCTCACAAAATCTGACTGGTACATGAAAATCATAGAGGTGCTGCAAGTGGCTAATGCCAACATCATCAAAATCTGGAGCGGCATCAAAGGCTGCAATGAAGAGGTCATCCGGGCATGTAGGGGGCTACCTGCAGGGCCACCCCCTCATGAGGGCTGAGACATCTCACACACGGCCGGGAATCATCAGGAGCTGCTGCTGGGTCACTGGACTGTCCAGTATACGAATCTCGATCATCTTTGAAAAGGAGAGCTTGGGCTTAATCAAAGTCAAATGGAGGTGAGAGGTCTACAGCGTCCAGAGACCTTAGAGCAAAGTGGAAAGGCTGGAACAGGTACTGCTTGCCCTCTGAGCCACTTGCTTGGAATAGATGTCTTGGTGTTCGACGAAGGAGGTCCGGCAGAAGTAGGTGAGGCAATGAAGATCCTCGGCCACAGGCACGAGAGAAGAGCAATAGAGCGACGGACAGACTGACACTAATGATGATGGTGGAAATGGGAAGGATGGAGTGGCGAATGGACGACTTCCCTTGTTAGAGCATAAAGGGCATGAATGACATGGCAGCGACTAACACAATATCGAAAGGGACAGGGGACAGTGGGGCTGAAGGTTATGATATGCGACACAGGAACCAAGCAAAGAAGAATGGAGGGCTATAGTGGGGTGTAAAGGGACGCAGGATAGACTCCATGAATGCAATGATGACTCAACTTAGATGCTCTAAACAAGGGCGACTTGATAGTGCTGCCACACAGTAAAGGCCCCAATGGGGGGCCATGGAAGCATGAGCACAAGGTGGGCACTCATGACGAAAATCGACACGAACATGGACCAGTAAGGGAGCGATATGGTGCCCCAAGTACAAGTGTCGTAAGTGAGGAAATTCGGTTTTAAGGAGCGGTGAAGTGACCCTTCATGGGCAAAATGTGTCCGGGTGAAGTATCAAATCACCAAAAACTAATAAAAACCCATTTGAGAGCTCGGTGAGATCTGACCAGCGGTGCTGACGGTTCGTCGAACGGGGCTACGGTGTGGTCGCAGCAGTCGAAAGAAGAAACAGGGGTTCTCTTTTAATGAGGCAGTTTTCCCTCCAAAATCATTCATTTGCTATTGTTGCTGTGGTGAATGTGGAGAGGAGAGAAGGCCCTAAATCTTGCGACGAACGTAGCGGACAAACCGACCGTTGGAATCGAGATCTGTCAGTTGGAGGTAAGAGGCCTAACCTTGCTCTTGCATTTTGATGGATTACATTTGCAGTTTAGGGCCCAAAACCCCAGAAACAGCCCCTCCTTCATCTCTACGGCCGGGTCGCACTTTTTGGGGCAAAAAGTGCGACCCAGGACGCAGGTATTAGGGAAAAAAGTGCGACCTGGTCCAGAAAATGGCAGAAAACTGCGACCTGGGAGATGAGGGGGGTTTGGTGCTGTTTTATGGCTGGGAGTTGGGTTTTGGTGAAGTAGGAAAAATGAAAAATCAGATGCTGGCTATCTAAAAGAAAATAAAACATGCATTTCAGAGGGGAAATTCTAAGGGTAATATTTCTTAAGATAGAGTGCATTGCGAGGGTTAGGAAGGGGATGGCCTTCGAAATCCTCTAAGAGGTATGCCCCTTTTGCCAAGATCCTTACCAATGATGTAAGGGCCTAGCCATAATGAGTCAAACTTCCCATGACCTAGGACATCATGGGCCTGGTCATATACTAGAACAAGGTCACCTTCGCGAAAAGTGCGAGGCTGGACTTTTCGGTCATACTGAGCTTTGGTGCGTTTTTTGGCCGCTTCCATGGTTTGCAAGGCAACACGGCGGTCTTCGGAGGCACGCTCAAGCATGATAAGTCGTTGTTCTAGCGGTGGGGTGTCAGGGAGAAGTTCAACGGCTAGTTGTAGAGAAGGAATTTCACCCTCAATTGGTAAGACAACCTCCTCTCCAAAAACGAGGTGAGTAGGGTTGCGGTTGGGGGGCAGAGGTGCCCCCAAGCATGGTGTGGTCATGCCAAAATGTATTTAGAAAAATGGGAATCTAAACACATTTTAATGATGTGGTGTGCCATTTGTTCTGGTTATGGTTATGCAGTTTGAGAAAGGAAATGGAGGATTACCAATCTCTTTTGGTACTACATATAGGGATCAAATGGACTTTAAGTTTCCGAATTGGCATACCTGGTGTCACTATCCCAAAAGGAGGATTTGGAGATAATGAACTGATGCTCTCGTGGAAAAGCTATAGGTTGGTCAACAATAATGTCTAAGAGACTGGGTTGCTGATGTAAGATGAGGGAACGATAAGGGGTATCGTCCCGAGAGTGATCTGAAGTGATATGGGACTCTAGAGGTTCTTCTAAATGTGGAAGAATACTGGGTCTAGAGTCGACACGACCAGATACACTAGGAGAGTGGTGGAGAATGGCGTCTCGTGGTCTCTCAAATGTGGGTGCCCCCTTACCCAAACATTGGGTTTTGATGTAATGGCCACAAGGTGGATGTGGTGTCAACGCATGGGTTCGATGTAAGGGGGAATAGATAAAGTCAGGGGTGGGAATTTCTTCCATAATGTCGTTATCGTGATAGAAGATGGGGTGACTGGTGGAAGAAGAACCACCTGACATGGTGAAGTGGCCTGAATCATCATCATGAGAAGATAGGTTCACATGCGTATCGTCACAATGGGTGACCGAAGAGTAAGTAGATAAAGGATCTACCGATGTTGAGCCCAAGATGACCGCTGAAGGAAGGTCAAGCGAAACAACAGGGGAGGATTCAGATGGAAGGTTCCCCAAGGGTCTCATGGATGATGATAGGTAGAAAATGCTGGACGAAGGCTCCGTCATCTCGACATCCGGAGGGGGAATGTCAATGGGAGCAGTCATATCTGGTAGTTCTGCTGAAGCAGAATGCGCAAATATGGGAGAGGTGTACTCATTGCGCTTGGCCTCGAATTGGTGGACCGCGGCAATAGAGGTGCGGAAGTCCTCGAGGCGGGGACAAATATGGGTGTGATGGCCATGGAGATCACACAAACCACGGGGGTGGTTGGTGTGAATAGTCTTGGGGTTCTTGGCCGCGGTTGTGGAAGGAACAGAGGCTTCTGGGACCGCGGACTCAGGGAACGTGACATTAACCATGGGCTTTAGATGAAGGAATTCAGGACAGGTATGGGAGCCGTGACCGACAACATCACACAAAGCACCCTGGATGGTATGCTTTGGAGGCTGAGGAGGAGCAGGGTGTGTCGGGGCAGCCTTGTCCTTTGATGCCCCCTTGCGAGCTTTTCCCTTCTTACCTGAAGCGGTCGCAACAGGAGGTGGTTCCTGTTGAAGTGACTGAGGCATTGATGCAACGGGAGAAGCCATGGGGACCGGTTGAACCGGGGTCAAAGCGATATAAGGTTTGGGTTGACCAGGCAAGGTGGGGGCTGGAGGATCAAGGTACCAAACGGGAATCCCAAGTGTCAAGTTAGGAAGAGAGAGGGTGGCCATGACTGGTACCGTGTGCACTCCTGGTGGGGGAGCTAGGAATGGTATCTGACCAGAGGGGGCATGGCCAGGTGGGACGGCTCCTAAATGGCTAAGGCCTGGAGGAACCGTGCCAGGGGGATAAAGGGGCTCATGACTACCAACTGCGGGTGAAGGGCTAAGAGCAGGTTGCGGAGGGCAAGGTTGCTGACTAGCCGAAGCAGGTTGCTTGAGAGCAGCCCGAGACGATTGCATCATGCAAACATTCGATGAGCTGGGGTCAGAGATAGGAGGAGGGGGGAGACTAGGAAAAGTTCCAAGTAGGGAGGAATCCTTGTAAACGCCGGGGGAGACACTGGTCAAGGAGTCAACGGTTTGCTTGTTGGCTACAGAAGAGATGGTCGTCTCAGGTGAGGTTTGAGATTTTGGCTCATGATATGTCAACTGGTCAATGGTGACTATCTTCCCGTTATGGGGGCAAGACATCTTACGGAAAACCGCGAATGGGACAGCAGACATAGCATACGTGTAGCTTCGCCCCAATAGAATGTTGTAATCTAGCGGGGCGTCGATGACGTCGACGTCAACGCAAACAGTCTTACCGGCGAGGGTGATAGGACAATTACGAAACAGGCCAATGGGCTGGGAGGCATGACCATCCCATGCTCGAAGGGTGATCGTGGAAGGGGCCAGTTCAGGGGATCCGAGTTGCTTCCAAACCGAAGCGGACATCACACAGGTGGATGCCCCCTCATCAATGATACACCGGGATACGTTGGCATTCCGGATTTTGACTGGGATTTGGAAGGCGACGGAAGGAGGGAGAGGAGGATGGTCTGATTGAGTGGCGTTGAAAACAATCATTTGGTCGTCAGCAGGATCTACAGCGCCCAAGGCAGATAGTAGAGCCTTCTTTTGGGAAGGGCATGACTGGAGGAGTTCCAGTGTGGAAACGGCGGTAGGAGATTGCGCCAAATCATCTACTATGCTATACGAATGGGCAACTCGACTGGGAGCAGCGTTTCGACGTAGTGGGCCCTTAGGTATCTTGGTATGAACCTCAACTTTTGGTTGAGGGATATGTAAGGGGCCACTAGGTGACGAAAGAGGCTCTGTAGAACCTGAAGAAGGATGCTCGGAGGCAGACTGAGCAGGAGGCTTGGGGTACTGGCGAGACCGAGTTTGAAGGTGAAGGTCGACGGTCGGGGAAGGAACGGAGTTCATCATGAGGATCTGGTAATTGGAGGAACTAGAATGGGAAGGTTGAGGGGCCACCTGTCCGTCAGGTGGTTGGGTAGCCATGAATCCCTGCTGTGCATTCACCTGCTCTTGAGGGGGCGGTGACTGCTGTTGCAGGGGTTGAGAAGGCAAGGGAGGCGAAAACGCATATGCTAGAGGAGCTGGCGCACCAGGCTGTGGATAAGGGTAATGGTTAGATTGGGTAACATTGAGGTAAGCAGGAGGTTGGGCAAAAGGATGAGGCATGCCATATCCTGGATGCGTGCTACTGGGAGGGGGAGAAGTGCAAGAAGTGGTGCCCCCTCCCCCAGGAAAACCATAGCTCATGAGAGGTTGAGCGGATGGATGAGAGATAGATCCAACGACACGGTCGGCGGCATGAGGTGCCCCTGGTGTATGGGCATCACCGGGTTTGGGGAGATCAGGTAGGACAGTAGGATCATAACCTGTCTGAGCGTAGATCAGGTCATATTTTAACGCCATTTGGAGGGCATATTCTTCGGTTTGAGGAAAATGTGATGCGACATCTTTCCCAATAGGGGACAAGAGAGATCTAAGGAACCAGTCCATGTAGACACGGTCTTCGAAGGGAGGAGATTGGCATAGGCTCCGTCTTCTTTGCCATTCCTGGACATGGGTAGAAAGGCGGGTCGAAGAGGTTTGCTTGAAGGAAGTCAAGAGTTTGATACCAGTGTCATAACGAAGGGGAAGCTGGAAGTAAGATAAAAAAGCTCGGGCAAGAGTTGCAAAGGTGGTATGGGAGGAAGTGGGCTGATCAACATACCACTTGGAAGCTTCGCCTGTAAGCGTGCGTTGGAACAATCGAAGACGAACAGAGTCATCGATAATGGAGGTCGATGAACACCACATGTGGAAAGATCGAACATGATTTGAAGGATCTTCGCCAGCATGGCCGTCAAACTTTGGGATGTCGGACGGGAGCTTTGTCGGCATAGCAGGCCAACTAGCATTATGGTGTATAGGGTCGTTTATCAATAGGTCCAAATCGGGGAGGCTGAGGCCTACCAAGAAGGGGAGCACGGGTGAAGCCGAGGTAGTTCCTGTGGTGGTTCTGCTAGTAGTAGTCCCGGCATTAGGGCCGGGATTCCCGCTAGTGTTAGGCCCTGGACCAGACATAGTGGAGGTGACAGGGGGGAGAACCAGAAGGAAAAGGAGAACCCAAAGAATTAGAGAAGGACTGGCTCGACGATGGTGGGACGGAGCAGGTCGACCGACCGGAGACTGAGGGTGAAGGCCAAGGAGGCTCCGGGAAGGGTGCCTTGGGGGCGCAATGATGACAGGAAGAAGGAAACCGACAGGGGCAGAAAGAGACAGAATCAATTCAGGTCAAGGGCAGAAAAGGTGCAGTGACGATTGATTTTAGAGTCTTTGCCTGGCGGTGTTAACCAAGCGCTTCTTCACTTAGGGTCAGTGTGTGGCGTGCGTTAATTTTAATTTTTAAACCCTTTCCGTTTTGAGAGCAAGAGAAAAGTGTGCTGCGTAGCTGAAAATAAACCTACAGAGAACAGAATAAAATGCTGAAATAACAGAAAAATAACAGCTACTTGTGCATCTATCTAACCCAAGAAAGTGGGTCTCTCAAAACTATGCTGAAAAGAAAGGGAAAAACTATGTAAACACACAAAAAGAGCTCAACAGATCGAGGGTCGAAAGGGACAGGGATCTGGAGGATAAAGCGGCAGGAAAGAGGTGCAGATCACAGCCAAGAGGCAGAGGCAAGGTGGCTGGAAAAAGGAAGGAAATCAGCAAAAACCGGAGGGGGTAAGGCGGAGGCCTTCAAAGGGGTTCCAAACAAAACGACAAGAGGTGATTTGAAAGGAAAAGAAGCTGATATAAAAGGGATCTGAGGATGAGGTATCAGATCTGAAAAAGGGAAGGCTGAAACTTCTGAAAAATCAGACACCTGAAACAGCTAAAACTCTTCCACCAAAAGTGGAGGGTACTGAAGCCCTAGGGGGCTAGGTTCCCACTTAGATGAGCAAAAGCAGATCAGAAACAAGTCGAAACGGGCTGAGACAGAGGCTGGAAAACCCTGACATAAGCTTCAGAAAAACCCAGAAAAAGTTCAGAAAAACAGCAGAAAAAAGTCCAGGTCGTGGTTTTTGACCAGTTTTTCGCTCCGGTCGCAGTTTTGGGGCTGTTTTCTACGACCTGAGGCTTGAGGTCGCACTTTTTGGGCCAAAAAGTGCGACCTGCACTTCCGGGACTCTCGGCGGCAGATTTCAGAAAAAAATGTCGTCTCAGCTGCAGCTGATGTCGGTCACATGCGCAATAGGGCCAGAAACGCACGGAAGTTAGAAATTTTAATGTTTGAGGGCTTTATGAGGAAAAAACCACATGAAAATAGGAAAAACAAAAAGCTGAAAAGAAACCCTAGGGTCTGAAGTAGCTGGATATGCAGGAATAGGAAAAACGACAGCGGTCGTAATTTAAAACCCGTGTGGAGTCGCCATTTGTTAGTATGAATTCTTTGTCGAAGCGTACGATAAAGAACCACTTTAGCTACGCATAACTAATAGCCCTAACAACAATAATGGCTGCAAAACATCTTCAGATCTGCAATTAGTAGTTAAAGTGCTGCAACAAACAGATCTATAAATGGAAAGACGTTAAGCAGTAAAGTAAAGAGTTTGCTCCATGCATCCAACAGACAAGACAAGAACAGGATTTTTGAATGAATTTTTATATTACAGGGCACCTGGGAGGAAACAAGAAGGTGTATCCAGATCTCCTCAATGGGATGGGTTCTTTGTAGTCCTCAGCACTTCAGATCTAAGCTTTCTCTCTCTTGTAGATGTAGAAAACCCAATGTAGAAGATAGAGCTCAATGGGAGAAAAATGGTAGAAATGAGACCAAGTGTATAGATCCAAAGTGATCTAGTAGGCAACAAAAGGTGAAGAATGATGGGGAGAACCCTCCTATTTATAACAAAATATTGGGTCATTCTAGATCTTGGTGCATGATTAAAATAATGTTAACCAAATCTAGATCCACCTCTATGGAATATTTTATTATATTTGTTGGAGGGAAAGGGTGTTTGACTTGGGTCAAATCCCTTGATTAGTGAAAATAAATAAATAAATGATTTATTTATCTTTTTAAGGAAGTGGTTGGGAGATAATCAAATAAATAATGATTTATTTGATTAATGGTGGGTGATTTGGTCATATTTAACAAGGAATATTATTAAATAATTATCCCTAGAAAATAATAAGATAACTATGGGTTTATCTCATTAATTTCTTTGTTTTTGGGTTAAACATGACTAGGAATAATAATTAAATTATGGTTTAATTAATTATTCTATGAGGAGAATCAAACAAATATAGGTTTGTTTAATATTTCCTTTTGGGGTTTCCTAATTTAACATAGTGAAAGCAGTTTTACTTGGGGTAAAACTGGTCTTACATGGTGTACTTGGGTCCATCTAATGATAAAAGGTTAGATGACCAAAAAATGGTGTAACAATCCTCCTTTTTGATTATGCACATTAGTATCAGTACTTGTGCATTTTTCTATTGTTTGAGTAGTGGACTGCTGATCAGTATTTCGATCGGATTTACCATCAGTATTCCCTTTCTGAGCAACAGGTTTGCCATGAGTGCTCACCTTTTCAGTATGTACAGTTGGCTGGTTAATAGCCGATTGTGTAATGATTTTACCGGCAGATGTTTCTCCTGGCGTTTTGCCAGATGTACCCTCTGTCTTTGACCCTTGTATTGGAATTCTCAGTTGGTCTAGAGGAACTCTCAACAATCTTTGACTTCTGAATAACAAAAATTTATTCATTTCTTCCTTCTGGAATTTAGACTTGGCTAAATCATAAATTTGAGGAAAATCATTCAACGAAACAAACAAATCATCAAAATCATCTGGTTCATGCTCAAATCGAGCAATTGAAACTGAAGTAGTAACATTAAAGGCTATCTTTCGCGGATCATACTATCTCCCTGGAATGGTTGCAAATTTACAACCCTTTATTTTGGCGACTTCCTTTTCTGCATGTTTGAAGTCATTTAAAGTAAACTGACCACAATTGAATGGGAATGGAGGCCACATTCTCTTCTTACTATTGTTTAAAGCTCTGGATATTCCTTCAACTGTTAATTGATAGGAAATTTCTTGGGCGAGAAGTTTGTCTGGAACAATAAGAGGAAGAACATGGGGTTCCACAATACTCCCAAAAATCCTGATGTATGTAAATTTCTCCTCTCCAAACCAATCTCCTATTGAGGATAAGTCGGCTTTAGCTTTATCAGAGAATCTAGGAGGGAAGCGATTGAAAATGGTTTGAAAAACAGTGATAAGGAAACCATGGCATATTCTATACACATTATCTTGAAAATGAACTTTCCAAAGAAGTTTATGATATATATGAATTGTGGTAGGGTCTTTGGGAGTCCATTTCCATCCTAACAAGGGAAACTCGGAATTAAAACAAAGAGCGTCTAGAATATAGGCACAAAAGAAAAAAGGAGTGGAATTTCCAGCGGTTTTATCTTGTCTGTACTCGAGTATTCTATTAGCCATTCTATCAGAGAGAATAACAACCCAGTCCATAATGTCGGAATTGACAGCAGCTAAGATTAAGGGGACCATTTGTATAGAAAACCTAGCGGAATTATCATTACCAAATAATCTACACATCATGGCAGTGGCATAGCAATATGGAGGTAAGAGGGAATCTACATAATACATACCGGATGCTTCATTTCTGTGTTTCTCAGGATTTTTCTTCCAATCTTTGATAGGATCAGATTGAACTTTATTATTATCAGCAAACTCTTTGATAAATTCTTTTTTATACACCTTCTGCGGATCAGGAAGATGATACATTGCCTTGATGTCTTCTTCTTTAAACGACCCAAAAGACACTCCAGAAGCTGAAACAAACGTTATGTCCTTTATCTTCACACTATCGATGACCCATCAAATTACATCATAATAAGGCATGATGCTTACTCTGGCTGCAATTCGATGCAAAAATGAATTCGCAAGTGATTTTTTAGTAATCTCAGAGTCGGAATCTGAGCTATCTTCATCCGGAACTGATGCCTTTTCCACTGTGACTTTGGGGTTTTCTTTCTCCAATAGATTGTAAAATCCTTCCCACGTCATTCTTCCGAGCCCTTGGCATGATGTATCTGTGACTAATCTCATTTTTGTGGGATTTTCTTTTGAGACTGTAGGAGTCTTAACAAACTTAACAGGAACAACGGTCTTGGCTCTTCTCGCTCTCTTCGACATTTCTGCGTTTGATATTACTTCCCTTTGTCTGTGAATGAAAGGGCTTGGTGTTCCTTGGCTCTGCAAAACAATAAAATTTCAGTCGTGACAAACAAGCAACTTGAATGGAACGATTATGAACTCATGATTCGTTATTTATTGATTTCGTATAGCGCGTAAATGTTCTTTTTGGGTCACACTCACATATTAAAAACGAAATCATCAACCAATATTCATTCGATTTGCTATTAAATACCTACGTACAAATGGGGATTTGGCGCTTGTGAAATATTATAATATTCACGTATCCTGAACTTTTCGAATATAATAAATGTTATTTATCAATCGCATCGAAAGTTTTCAAATGGCACATAAATATCACAATACAAATTTCTCAATTTGCCGATTGCGATTGTAAACTTTTGCCGATTTCTGATTCGATGGTTATAGATTGCGATCGGGAAGTTTTAATCGAAAAGAATTGTTAATAGCTTTCTCCGATTTCCGATGGTGGGGTACACCATATAAAAGTGTTTTGTCATTTAAACAAACAAATGTTTGTTTTCTTTTGAAAAGCGTTTATTATAATAATGCGCGTCGCATCAGAGAGTTTGAGATTGACCGCAAAGAGCTTATTAAAGAGTGCTCCGATCATGCGATTGCGATTGATCGCATCGCATCGGAGATATGTAAATAGATAACTTTAAACTCTTTGCGATCGAACTAATCGCATCAGAGGATTTGGGTTTCTATGTCAAATTTCCTCTAAGGGTTTTCTCCGATTTCCGATTGCGATTACTATTCATTGGAATTTTACATTTCGACTTGTTTTCTTATGATAAGGTCTTCTATATTTGATCGGATCGGAAGTTTTGAATGTTGTATTTGGTTTGTATATAAACAAAGATGAGCTTTTTCAAAACAATGAATCTTTATTTCTAAGTCTTTTATTTCTATAAAAAGAAAAAGGGACACTATTTCTAAATGAATTTTTTAGTCAAGGCCTTGCACTAAAACAATGCTAGTTAATATGATGCTATATAGATGTGATTACCAATCCGATTCTTCTTATGAGATTCTTCAGTTTGAAAGTGACCATGTACCTGTATGAATACCTCCCTAGTTAAGAGGGAGTGTTGAAAAATGTAACTATGATCGGTATTCATATTGACTATGTAATTATGTATTTATGTAAAATAGAAGACAAAGATAATAAAATTTATTTTTGTTATGCTTTCTTCATGGGTTTCATGAGCAAGGTTTTATTATAGGTCAATAGAATTCTTCTTGATGTATATTAGGTTGTGTCTTCTAGTTATAAATATAATTAAGGGTCATAAATATGAAGAGTCTAGTCATCTAAAATGCTCCAAGACCTTGTCATGATACCGTGAAGAAATATAACCTGAATGATGCTCAAAGATACCCTCATTAATGTTGGATTAGATGCTCTCCATGTTGGCCTATATACATTGGTGAAGTTAGCCTACATGTTGGATGACTGGTCGACCTAAAGACAGGATATGTACACTATATATACCTAAGAACTTGCAGTTCTTTTTTCCACCAAGAAATGTAGATTTATCTAAAGTAAAAGTAGGGTTTTTATGCAGACTTGTGATAAGGAAGAAGTGCGGGCACATGACATAGATAGATGCAGATTGATGAGAAGAAAAGTTGCAGCCATGTCTGAATAAATTGCAGGCATCTCCGCGATATTGTACAATGTAATAAAGTTTGAGATAAAATGTGAGTTGCAAGCAATATTTCAAGACAAGAATGTGGATATGGGATAAGGATTAGTGTGAAATTATTCTGAGAAGAATTCAGATGTCATGGGCTAGGATTGATGATCATGATGTTATATAAAGTCTAAAGGTTATTGCAGTGTAAGAAAAGAGGAAGGTAAACCTTTGATTTACCTTCCTAATCACAATATATAAAAGAAAGTAATATATTTCCAAATTCAAGGATGTATGAAGTGAAAGATAAGATCTCGAATGATCTTGTTCCCAATAATTGAATAATCAAGGAGTGCTTGTAGATAAACTTATAGATCAAGTTCTCTAGTGCTGGTGCAGGATAGTGCAGGTTGGTGCAAAAAAGAGGGATAAGCATTAGAGGTCGACAAAGAAGCGGTGACAAGTTCTTTAAGGCATACATAGGTCAAGGGTATAAGTCTGGGTCATGGTACTTGTCATCTGAAAGATATATAAGAAAAATTTCTTATGGGTTTTCCTCTCCAAGAGGGAGAGGTTTTTCCCTAAATTTGTGTCTCTTGTATTTTGGTAATTGACTTGATGAAAGACTAAATAAGATAAGAAGAGAAGACATAAGTAAATTAAGTAAGCTCACAAGTAACTATCAAGAAGAGAATTTGAATTAATCACCAACCCTCAAAATTCTCAACACCTTTCTTATATGAATATTTCAACTTGACAATATCATGTGGAGTTATTATGAATACCTCCCTAGTTAAGAGGGATTGTTGAAATTTTAACTAGTGTCGCTCTTCATAATGCAATGTAAAAATGTCATTGATTATTTATTATATTCATTATTATATTTATATTTTATCAAATCATGTTCTTCATGCTCATAGCCTTAAAAAAGAGTAAAAAATAATTTATTACGATTCAAAGAAAAATGTACTTGAGTCATGTCCCTTCTGGACATTTGTAAGAAAATAAATTTGAATTTTATTTTGAGTCAATAAGTCCACAAAATTTCAACCCAAACCTCCTTGGAACAAGTGGGATTGGGCCTCCAAGAGATACATGTTTGACCTCCTTGACAACTATATATAAGAAGCAAGTTCGACCCTCTTGGAGATCATCCAATCACACAAGAAGTACATCTGAATCATGCGAAGGAGGAAAATAAGCAGAAATCAAAGGAGAGAGAAATGAAAAAAAATAAGAGAGAAGAATATTTTTGCTTGAAAAAATTTCATAATTGAAGGTTGAATTTTTCTGTGCTACTGCAAACCTGAAATTTCAGGGGCCAAAATTTTTAGACTGAAATTTTAGGAGTTAACCAGATTTGGGACAATTTTACCATTGTTTAATTTGACCCTTGAGGTGACTTGGAGGATGGTTTGAATTTGAATTTTTTGTGGTAGTATTTATATTGGTCTTGGATATCTCCTTCTAATCTTCTTCTATAAGAGAAGGATTCCCCTTGTGGGGTTTTGCCATGGCTTGAAGCCTAACTTTGGTGTCTCTTGTCCCTTTGATTTTCTTGAAAGACTGAACATTTGTATAATTGATTAATGAAGAAAACATAAGAAGTAATAATAAGGGAGTTAAGATTCACAAGTAATACTTAAGAAAGATAAATCAAGATTAATCTCTACTACACTTGGTTTCTCAACACTAAAGTCACCCCGCCGATTTATTTTGATGACATCACCCAAGCATCCTAGGCCCTAGATATTTCAAGTGGAGGCACTATTGAATAATGTGGAAATTTATCCAGTGAATGCAACAAATTGGGGCAGGTAAGCCTCATAGCTTGTTCATGTCACCTTGGAATTTTAAATAGGCCAGGTCATCTCGACAATATTGAATGCGTCATAAGAGGAATGACCAGGGTGATTTGGAAGGCTAGAGTTGAGCAAAAAACTGTAATGAATGTTTTGGGACACATTGGAAGTAGGGTCCACAAGGATCCACACAATCCCAAAAGGTTCACCCTTGAATAGTTGATGAGAGAATGCAAGTGGAATTCCCAGGATTTAATCACCGGTATGAGGTGGCGTATAGGGGACCCACCTGGTATGTATATAGTTGGAAGGGATTTAACCCTTGTGTATAATGTATGCACCCATTACATGATCCATGGAAATGGTGTAACATGGCCAATCATGATTAGGTAGAAAAATTCTACTTGGAATTACATGGCGTATGACTTGGATAACCATGTGGGGACCATGTGGGTGCCACGTGGGAGGTTATATGACATGGAACTATCCGATGGGCTATTTTTTAAATGGCCATATCTCTTGATCTGGTTGTCGGCTTGGAGTAAATTTATATTTTTTGAAAGGTCTCGATGAGACATATACAACGATGTCATCCATTTTAATTTTTGAGGAAGTAAAAAATATTTCAAAAAATTTAGACCCCATTTCGATAACTATACCTTGGAGGTTGGTCGAACTTAGTAACTATCTCCTTTTACCCTTATTTGGGGCTATGTATAGTAGGGGTGTATGTCACAAAGTAGTATAAGATATCCCAAGTTCAACACTCCTACTAGATGGGTTTTGTCTTAGATGAAATGAAGATAAGCTTAAACTATAAGACTTAAGAGATTAATTAAGGCTATATCACATGTGTTATGTGTTAAAATTGATTGTTGTGTTTTGTTTGGTATTTATTCATGGTGATATACATATGCATGTAGCATTATAGTAATTATTGGATATGCTTTATTGATACTGATTTTCTAACTGAGGTGTAATGCTGCAACTAGCCTACATCAACATATTTCCAGCAACAAGCCAAGGTGATAACGTTTATTATGCACTGGAATTTTGTTAATATCTAACCGTTATATGTGTGTATGATAACACATAAATATATTAGTCCAGTTATCGTAGAGTAGTGTCAATTGGCTAAGGAGTCACACAAAGAATCATAGTTGGTTCAATTGGAAATAGGGACAAGGAGAAGAGTTGAATATTGAGTGAGAGATTTCCCAATTGAATTGAATGTCATGCCTATTGTTGAAAATGTTAATGTGCTTCCACTAGGATCATATAACATATTGTTGGGTATGCATTGGATATACTTGCATTGCACCAAGGTAGATTGCCTTGAAAGGGAAATACATACTTAGATGAGTGTGGGGAAAGAAGGATATTGGAGGGAAAAAAAAAATACCATATCAATAAGATTAGCTACAACCACACAAGCCAAGAGAAGCTATCAGAAGAGATGAATTTTATTTTCTATAAAAATTTCCTACAATGCTGAAGCTAACAACACTAGGGAGAGAGACACTAATTTTCTGTCAAAATATCCCATTTTGAAACAATTCCAAGATGTCTTTCCTTAATATATACCTGTATTTACTCCTCATACAGAGGTGGATTTTTTTATTGAATTAATTCCATGAGAAAATCTATCATTCAAGGTTCCATATAGAATGAGCACTCCAGAATTAGTTGAGTTGAAGCTACAACTCAAGGAGATGTTGGAAAATGGCTACATAAGGCCAAGAATGTCTCCATGAGGAACACCAATTATATTAATGAAGAAGAAGGATACCACACTTAAGTTGTGCATTGACTATATGCAATTGAACAAGGTAAACATTAGTAATAGGTATCCCTTTCCATGAATTGATGATTTATTCGATCAATTAAGGGGAGCAAAAATATTCTTCAAGATTGATATGAGATCAGTCTATCATTAGGTGAACATTTAAGATGAGGATATACATTAAACAACCTTCAAAACAAGGTATGGGCATTACAAGTTCATGGTAGTACCCTTTGGGCTTACTAATTCCACTGCGAATTTTATGTGCCTTATGAACAATATGTTGTGCCCTTACTTGGATAAATATGTAGTGGTTTTTGTTGATGAAATTTTGGTCTATTCAAAGACCAAGGAGGAACATGAAGAGAATTTGGATATAGTTACTATAGTCTCTAATAGAACATAATCATTATGCAAAAATTGATAAATGTGATTTATTTTAATCACATATCCATTATTTGAGGCACATTGTCTCAAAAGAGGAAGTTGTAGTTGATCCATAGAATATTAAGTTCATAATGGAATGGCCAAAACCTATGAATGTGGCTAAAAATAGGTCCCTTATGGGATTATAATTATATTATAGGAGTGATGAGCCCCAGTATTGCAACATGAATGCTGCAACTCCCAAGGATACCAACTTCAATTATTAACTCGAAGTTTGTACAAAATTAAGAGGAGTCAGGACTGTATGTTCAACATACACCTTCATCTTTTTATTATCACTCCCTTTGATGCCAGAGAAGGAAATGAAACAATTTAAAATGAGTAAATACCTAGGTAAGATTCCAATATTAAGTTGCAAAAGTTATATAACAATAAGAAAACCTATTGTACTTTTGTTGGAAAGTAAATGACAGAAAGGAAATCTATTATATTTTCAAAATTGTAAAACACAATGAAAACAAAGAAAATATAATATGTATTGTTAGAAAGGAAATGGTATTAAAGGAAATCTATTCTATTTTGCAGGAAAGAAAATTCATAGATTACTTTTGCAAGAAGGAAAGCACACTTTGCTTAAAGTAAATTTTAGAAAGGAAATCTAGACTAATTTCAGACATCAACATTCAAGAAAATATCAATGTAAGATATAAATGGAAACCTAACCAAGCATTAACTCAACCAAAGTGTTTGTATATCACTCATAGGCTATAAATATACTTCTACCATGATTTTGGAGTGAATATGGGCAAGGAATATAAAAAAAAAAACTGCTACAAGATTGCTACACGATTGTTGTTTCTCGAGTTAAATTGCCAAATTCCCAAAAAAAATCAAATGAAAATTAGATAGGGTAAATTGTGTTATTAATTAGGATGTCCTAGGACTCTAGTAGAAGTGGAATCACTCAAAAATACTATTTCTAACATGTGCTAAAAATTAGCAGAAAATTGCTACTCTAAAAATCAGAAATTCTAGAATTAGTGAGCTAGCTAACCTACCAAATGCCTAACCTAGCCAAGTGAAAATGATATGGGATAAATTTTAATATTAATTAGAATATTTTTAGGACTCAATGAAAAAATAAGAAAAACAAGAATAAGAGATGCAAGTGAATAAAAAGTGTAAAGAAGACAAAGAAATTGTACAATAGGGCTCTGAGACTCCTGGGATGTCCAAGCCCAAGTATACTCAGAGTCCTATGAAGGAAACCAAGCTTTAGAAGCTAAAACTGGCACCAAACTACATTATTAGAGTCGTTCCAAGTACATCCCTGCAAGAAATGAAAGTAGAGCTATTAAATAACAAATTTTCTCCACAAGAAGACTAAGAAATACATTCCCTGATGGGCCTCTAAATTAGACACAAATTAAGGCCCATATAACCTTTATTAGGCACATAAAGGCTATATTAAATATCTCCTTCTACACTTAATAATGTTTTTTAGCTTTAATATGTTCTTAGGAAGGTTTAGAGATAATTGTATATTATGTGCCTAATATTATTAATTTCTGCAGAATATTGAGAGGATATTGAGTAAATTCTCAATGGGATAATATAGGGACTTTCTTCCTACTATAGGATGCATCAATATTGGATAATAAATTAAAAAAATATCATGAAATTAATTACAAATTATGGATCTCCGTTGATTGAGAATATCTAGGAAAGTGTTCCCTATCATTTTGATGAATATTCGTAGTATTGGAAACTAGATCCACTTTTTAAGGGGGTTTGGAGGGGAAAGCAGCCTCCTTTAAAGGAAAATGATTCCTCATCACTTTGTATAAGTACCAATTTGAATTTTTCCTCTAGGAGAAGGTATTTATTAGTCTTCTTGTGGAGATTTTTTTTTATTTAGCAGCTCCACTTTCATTTTTAGTGGGGATGTACTTGGACTGATTCAAATAATGAATTTTGGTGCCATTTTTAGCTTCTAAATCTTGTTTTACTTCATATGACTCTAAGTATCATTGGGCTTGGCCATTCCAGGAGCCTCAAATCCCTGTTGTACTGCTTGTTTATTTCCTTTGATTGTCTTTTTCACTTGCGTGTCTTATTTCTGCATTTACTATTCATGTTTCCTTTGCTGTAGGTCATACTGGTTAAAGATTGAAGTGAGTTTTTTTGTAGGTTATTTACAGAGTCACAATAATTATGAATCCTTTTAAAAACTTTGAAAAGTCATATTTATCACTGAGCTACTTGGATTGGTTTACGAGTTCATAAATCTAGAATGTTTGGATGTCTCTTGTAGCAAAATAGTAGTATTTTTCTACTATTTTTTAGCAAATCTTAACGAGCCTATTTTGAGTTGATTCCACTTGGAATGATTCCTAAAAACATTCAAGTTAATAAAAAAATTTACCCCATATATTTTTCACTTGATTAGGGTAGGCATTTGGTAGGTTAACTAGCTCACTGATTCTTGACTTTCTAGTTTTTAGAGTACTAATTTTCCTCTATTTTTTAGCACATGTTAACAAAGTTATTTTTGAGTGATTCCACTTGGAATGGAGTCCTAGGGAATACTAATTTATATTTTTTTTCCCATATCATTCACATTTTATTTTATTTGGCATTCAACAAGCTATATCAAGGAGTAGCAGTCTTGTAGCAGTCCTATAACAAGTGTAAACTTGACCAAATTTGCTCCAAAAGCTTGGTTTTTGTCTCTTAGGCTTGAATCATGGATTCTAGGCTCTGGATCCATGATTGAGTAAGACCAAATACCTCTTAAGAATGACCTCTTATCCATTTCAATTCACCTTTTCAATTTGGGTTAGTGGACATATTTATGAATTAGATAACACAATAATGATTTTCTTGATTGTCACATCTAATGAACTCTATCAATGGATCTAAACTCTCTGGAATTTAGTGATTGATTACATGATATTTCCTTCATTCAAGTTATATTACTTTTCTTTATTTATTATTAAGCTATGGCTGCTATTTCAAGCATTGTTACCATTCCATATACTAGGTTTCCTTTCAATGCAACATTTACATTTTGCTAGCTTAATGTTTACATTTTTGCAAGTAGTATAGCCTTTAAATTTATGCAATTAGGATGATCATTTACATTGATATAGAAAAATTTATATTTCATGCAAATAGGGTAACCTTTCCATTTCTGCAATTATTTTAGGCTTTGATTTCATGATATTCACTTTATTCCATCAGATAAAGGAAAGAAGGACACACTACATGCTGCACATATAGTGCTGACACCTCTTAAGTTTCTATGACCCCCAGATTTATAATTAAAGTTGGTTACCTTAGGAGTTGCAACTTTCTTGTTGCAATGCTAGGGCTCATTACTTTTTAGGATCGTTTCTGGGGAGGTGTCAAAGTATGCATTTTTTTCTTCCCTAGTTGATCCATTTATGAAAAAATAAAATAAAATGTATTAGGAATATTTCATTTCAGAAAATTGCACTACATTATAATTCTTCTTCAGTTTTTTATTTTTTATTATTATTATTATTATTTTTAATAAAAAAATAAAGAATTAATTCTCCAACAACAAACCCCCCTATTTGATCACATGGTGTAGTAAGAACCACATCACCATCCACTTTTGCAGGTAGAAGAAGAGGAGGAGGTAGATAAGGTAGAAAAAATGGATGGAGATGATGATAATGAAGAAGGTTCTCTAGGATTTCCCATTCAAGATAATGATATTAGTGTTCATATGAGAAACATCCCTCCATATTTCCTTCCCAACTTCCATGCTATGGGGTCAGAGGATCCATAAACCTTTCTCTTTGAATTTGAAAACCTTTGTAGATATTATAGTTACTTACTAAACACTTACAAATTTGAGATTTTTTTGGGCAACATTGAAGGATGGATCTCTTAAATAGTTTATGAGTTTAGGGAATAATTCAATAAGATCATGGAATGATATGCAAAAGATATTTCTAGAAAAATATAAATATCATAATCTTAAATAAGACATCTTTAGAATGACTCAACAATAAGATGAGAGCCTTGAACATCTAATAGAGATATTTATGTATAATGTTAAGAGGGCACAATTACATCATTTAAGATTTGACATAGTAAAAACCCTCTTACTTAGAACAATTAGAGATGAGTGGGTTATTCTCCTTCATCTCATGAGTAGAGGTGATGTAAACAATTATCATTTGAAGAAATTTGTGAAATGTGAAAGCAAATATCAGGAGGAAGGGAAAGATTAAGTCAATCAACATCGAGATCGGTAAGTCAAGCTAGAATTGAAAATTTGCTTGATAAATTTAAAACATACATTCTTAGAAATGTAAGCGAAAAAGTAGAAATGTTAAGAATGAAAAATGAGAAAAAATGAGATGTTGCTATTTGTTTTATCCATGCAGAATAACATGCTAATAAATATTTCCCATCATTACCAAGGTTGAAGGAATATTACCAAGAAGATAATGTAGCAAGTCAATCACCAAAACAACTCTGTTATGTAGCTCCAATAGGACTATGGAAACCTAGTCAACCTAGTATGTTGCAAGAACCTAATTGACAATTTCAAGGTTATGCACATCCATCTCAAAGTAATTGGAACACACCATTTCCTTGGCAGCCTTGGCCATCTCAACCAAAAAACAAATCTTGGCAACAAGGTTAGCAAGGACTTTATGGGAGAAATCCTCAATATTCCTCCATAACCCAACTATAGAAATTATGTTGTATATTTTCAACTGTTAATGAAGTTTTATTCAAAATCAAAAGACACAAACCTACTCTACTATTCTACAGACATTATTTCACAATTTAGAACAAAAATTTCAGACATGTAATAAGAAATAAAACACATGCAAAAATTATTTTTATTTGAGGAAAAAAATATGCTAAAAACCCCACTTCATATTGCATCAATAAAATGAATAAAGATGCATTACAATTTCTTTTTTAACTAAGCTCACCCTGCAAGTGCACAACCTATCTCTCTGCTCACTGAAGTCCTCTGACCCAAACTTAGTAAATTTCTGCCTTGGTTTGAGCTCCTATTTCCTTGCACTGTTCCTTGAGGAATTAGGCGCCTATTATTGAGGAAATTCCTCTAACTGATTTCGTAATTCCTTTAGGCTGATCAACTAACTGCATTCAACACCTCTACACTAAAAACTAGTCTACCACTGATGTTACATTGCCTTGGAATATCCATCTAAACTTGGTAATTAAAATTCTCTGCATGCACTAGATATTTCAGGTTTATTTATTAGTTAATTGGATTATCACTGAGTTTTACTGAAGTCCCACTGCACAACTTGACCCTCCAATAGTTCTTCCAATAGTTGGAACTAGCTCAATTGAAAACAACCTTAGATAATTGACCCTGATTGCTACAAATTAGCAATCACACATGCTAAATTGAAATTTAAATCTTCCAACTTGAATTTATTGAGTAAACCGGGTGACACAAGCCATGTCACTAAATTTAACATCATCCAAGTTATCTGTTGATGTGGAAATTCAAAATTTCTCAATTTAATCAAGGCAAAATAAAATTGAGAATTTCTTGTTGCATGTTTTAACACTCCCTCTCAACAAGAAAGGGATTATCAAACACCCCTATCCTGCACCTGTGAAACTTGAACTTCCCTCTTGACAAGGTCTTTGTCAAAATGTCTGCATCTTGTTCCTCTGTCAGAATGTACTACAACAACATAATTCACCTCTGCGCACAGTCTCATAAATGGTGATACCGAATATCTATATGCTTGGATCAATCGTGAAAAACATGATTTTCAGAGAGATTGATGCAACTCAGGTTATCACAATAGATCACAGTTGGATCCATCATTTGACCAAACAATCCAACAAGTATATTTATCATCCAGATCAACTCACATGTTGCTTGATTGACATCCATGTATTCTGATTTTTTCGAGCCGAGTTCGATAGGTATTTGCTTCCTTTTGAACCAAGAAACCGCTATGGACCATGTTAGGGTCCTATAATAATAGGGTTCATAATTTTTGAATTGACTATGAAAGTCTTGTAAATATGTACATACCTTGATTTCTGCAAGTTGTTTTCCCATATTTTGAAAAAATGAAAAATAATAAAAAATGAAAAGAGGGTAAAAGTCCTAAAAGAAATATCAAAGGACTTAGAAAAAGATAGACCCCAAAATAAAAAAGAGAAAAAGACATGAAAGTGAGCAAGTCAAAATGCCACTACTATTATCTTTTACTGCAAGAATAATGATTATGTGCAGATTGTCAATAAATGCCATAATCCATGATTAGTTAAACAGTTTAATCTTAGCTTTTCATGCTTTGAATTTCATGTTTTAGATAGAGGATAAAGATATGTCAAATAGTATAAAATTGACAAATCAGTAGATAGGTATAGAATTATGAGGAGCTCAAAAATTTAATCTGAGCCCTCAGATGAAATAAGGTTAGACTTAGATAGATTTATGATTTAAAATAAAAAACTGATATAGGGTTGCAAGCCTAAATGCACCCATGAAAATGAAGTAAAAAATGTTAGAAATAAAGATGGGTAGGTAGAAAGCAGTTGTGAAAGCATGTAATAAGACATCATTGGCCAAAAATCAGTAATTTACCCTCCCCTACAATTATTCAATATTCTAAATTATCAGTCAAAGAGGCTCATAGCATTTCTCTGACTTTTGTTGGGACCGGACCCAAGGCTCGATAACTGATTGGTTAAAAATATTGAATTCCCACACTAGACCCACATTCATCAGCTTTTGTCCTTCATTCATAATCATAATCCCTTTCCCCTAAGTAAAAACCCATTTTTACTTAGTAAAAGTAAAACCCTAAGTAACTAATTTCATTTTCCTTTCAAAACACTCAAAACCCATGAAATACATTTTATCCTAAGTTAAAAGTATGAAAAAAAAAAGAAACAACAATGCTTTATTTTTTCTATCATTTTCACTTTACTTAAATTTAAAACATGTATTTTCATATCCCCTACACTTCATCCCTTATTTCATAGTAACTACTAACTATATATATTAATTCCTTAAGTTGCACCCACACGTATATTATTAAAACCCTTTTATTTTAAATATAACCCACAAACCCATTATTTTAACGTTAAAACCAATGATATAATATCCCATGTGCGAAATATAAATCCCGCCCCCATCCCATTGGTTTACCATATCTATATATAAATACCCACCCCTTATGGTATTCAAACAATTAAAAAGTTTATTATACCATATAATATAAATAAACCTGCGCCTAGTACATTAATTAAAACATTGGTAAATGTTTTAATTAAAACATATATAAACATTATCCCCGACGTTTTTCTCCCCGCCATCATATAACCAAAGTTTTAACTTTAATTAAATTTTATTTATAAAGTTAAAACCGACCCCGCCGCATTGATCAACCCTGGCCCCACTCCCCAATCCCGACGCAGCTTTCATAACAGATCTTGACCATTTGCAGTCTCACCCCGCAATCCAATGGTGGAAATGTCATATCGCAAATAAACTTGCACAATCACCACCATTTCATTTCTACGTGAAATGGGTGGTATTCCCATTTCCTCTCTCCTCCACGTGCTCCCTTTTCATTGGATCACGTTCGATCACTCCAAAAAAACATACCACCCAAACTGCACGCGATAACTGCTTGTGGTTTTGACCCTTTGAGCCCGAAAACCATTTTCCCGCCCTATGTGACTGTCATTCATTGCAGAGTAAATGTAACCTAATATGCATAATAAACATAGGAAATGCATTCATTTCCTATCTCTTTCTGCACGTTAACTCTGTATAAGCCACCCAGAATGTAAAAAAAATATTTTTTCCGCCATTTCTATGCGAAAAGCTTGCAAATTTCAACCTGCAGCCATTAAAGATTGCTACGAAGCTCTGAATTGCTCTAGAGATAAAAAAGGAGCTGTTCAAACCTTTCAAAAACCTCAGAAACATCTTCGAAGCCTTATACTTGCGTATAACATGTATTTCTCTAGAATTCAGATTAAACCTCTTCGAAACCTTATACCTGTGTATAACAGGTATTTCTCTGGAATTTAGATCTATTATCAATTTAAAAAGACCTTTAAAAAGACAAATCCAGTCATAATTCAAAAATTGATCCATAGAAACATATCAAAAAGTCCAAAAAACAGGCCAAACCCTGTCAAAATTTCTGCAAAAACCCTGTTTCTTGTTGCGTGTTGTTTTAAAGGGAAATTGTGAGTTTTTATAGTTTCTACAAAATGTTTAAACTCCAAATTAAGCTAGAAATCCTCTGAAGGTATCCTAAAAACCTCTACGTCTGAATTCAAATGATTTTTAGCCTAATTGCTCAGTGAAAAAGCCCAAGAAATCCCTATTTCTTGTGTCTAAACCAATAAAAGATTATAAATCCAATTGAGAATCCAAAATTAACAAGAAAATCCCAAGAGAAGCCCATATTTTGACCATTTTATCCAAGAAACCTCTGCTAAAATAAAATTACTTCTGCAAACTGTCTAAACTTGCAGAAGTAGCTAGAATGACTAAAAAGCAGAGTTCTAGCAATCCTGAAGGTTCCAAAGTGCCAAAATCAACTCCAACCATGACTTCAAAGACTTCTATTATTTTAAATCCTTCGCAACCCCCTGTCATAGACATTGAGCACATTCCATTAGCTGATGTTGACTACAAGATAACAGACCGAATTGTTGAATTTAATATGTTAGACATTCATAACTGGAGCTATGAAAAATCCTTGGATAATGAAGAAGAAGTCCATATTTGGGAATCACACTTGCCCAAATATGTTGTCCCAGTAACTCATCCATGTCAAGAGGTCATTAGGTTATGTCAACAGTATTATGTGCCTGAACAGAGAGCCATAGTAAATGCCAACAAAGAAGTGCTTCTCACCATTACTGCTGAATCCATTAACCAGATGCTACAACTTCAGCCTGATCCTCAAGTAGTCCCTTTATCCATAGAGGCCCTTACCAAGCTGTATATTTGCCTTGATTTTCCCAAAATATTCATGATTTTCCAGACATTTATGCCTTTACATGTAGAAATTCCTCAAATTAATCCTCCATATTCCACCTCAAGATTTCCAGAGCGTTCAAGACATGTAATTTCCATGCTTTCATTCATCCTAGGGTATTTCACTGATGAACACATAGATGAATCCATCTTGGGCTTCTTATCCACTTTTACCCCAGAACAACCTCCATCAGTAATATTTGACTATGTCGGTTATATTGCAGACAACATTCATGGCCAACTGATCAATTTGCCTATTGAAGGAGTGTTCAGATACACATCCTTCCTCTTCCACATGTTCTTATATTTCCAAGTAGATAATTTTCCATTGACTCTTCAAAAGTTGGACATAGAGGGAAATCCTCTTTCAGTCATTTTCTGGACCTCTTTGATTAGGAAAGAGTTCACAAAATTCACATATGCAGAGTTTTCAGACTCATTCATTCATCTATTGATCAAAATGATAAAAAATACAGAGCAGCCAAGGATAAATGATGATATGAAGAAGATTTTAGAGTTGTCAGAGCAAAACAAAACTGGTGATTGGTACTTACATGAAAAAAATACTGAGGTCACAGTCTTTGGATCTAATTTGTTGCCTTACAGGTTACCCAAACATGTATCAATGAGGATCTTTGCCTTGGAGTATATCAGGCAAATCCTAAAATCTGATTCTATAAATTTCATGTCAGCAAAGAAGAAAACTCAGTTCAAATTGAAGAATCAAATAGGACCATTCATTTGCAATAATAGGGATGCAGAGAAAGAAGCAGATAAGCAACTATTGGAATACAGATTTGAAGAAATTTTTTCTTGGAATTATGATCCACAAGGGATCTTAAGTAAAATGAGGGTTAAATGTAAGTTAACCCCTTTCATTCATGAGACAAAACCAGAGATAGAAAAATATGCAAATCAGACTGAGCGGACAGAGAATATTTTAATAGATGTAGTGAAGAAAAGTGATACTAGTCACACTATAGAGATTGCAGATCAGCCAGAAAAATCCACTAAGAGAGTAAGAGAAGAAGGTGCCTATGTTGCTAAAACTACCACTAAAACTAAATTCAAGTTAATAAACAACAAAAGGCCTAAGTTAAATCCAATGGGAAAAGAGAAGGTAACCATTGATGTTGAAGAAACAGATCTCCCAGATACCAACACAGAGGTTGCCACTGTCATCATCAATGAGCCAATTACTGAAAAACATAATGAAGAACAAGTTGATACTGAAGAGGCATAGTTGATAGAAAGACAACAGAGCATGGAAGCCTCATCCTCACAGACAGCTAAGTAGAAAGATCTAGATATCAAAGAAAAGTACAAACAGATCACATTAAAGAATGAAGAGATCAAAAACAATATTTATTCTCAATATCTCAAGCAAACACCAAGCGTTCAAAATAGACTTCTGTATGCATTTGATTATTCAAACCAAAAGCTAATCATGTCAATGTTGCAGCCTACAGTAAAATCTCCAAAGACAGTGGCAGATTATAAGAAAATTGATGTAGAAATCCAAACAGAAAAAATTCATGCTCTTGATTAGATTGAATTTTATAGACAGACTTTAGAAATGTTGTACTCTACTGTTACAACTAAAACCATGAGTGCTCAGAAACTATAGAAAACCATCTCAAACATGAAAGATCAGATGAAATTTGATAAAGCATCCTTGTATGCTAAAGATCTCAGGATAAAATCTTTGGAATAACTGGTTTTGCAGGTGGGATATGACCCTACTAATGTCAAAGCAACAGAGCTATTAGTAAAGAAGAAAAATGAGGATATTGCAGCATTGAGGAAACAACTTAAAATGCCATCAAGTGAACATCCTTAAACCAAGGAAATAATAGAAGGACAGAAAGAAAAGATGACATGATGAATTTAATATTTAAGCTTACAGCACAAATCAAAGAAATGGAGATTTAGATGGACAAACTTGTCCAGGAAAAAGAAACACCAAAAGTACCAGAAATTCCTACAGTTATTCCTGTAATCACTACAGCTGTGCCTTCAACTTTAGCTGAAAAGTTGGCACCTAAAGAACCACTGGCTACTGCAGTGCCAGTAACTTCATCCACAACATCATCTACAGAGTCATCTACAACAGTAGTTCATCCTATAGATGAAGCCAACAAATTAGTGAAAGCTATGGAAGAAATGTCTCTTAAGACAAGTGAGATTAACAGGTTGAAACAGATGGTGGAAAATCTTGAGAATACAAACAATTTGGCTCAAATAAATGCAAAAACACATGAGCAAAAGGCCATCAGACTAAATGAAGAATTGAAGAAATTACAGAAGGAATTAACCTTGAAGGAACATATTTCCTATGTGAAAAATCATTCGTGGAATAAGATAATAGAAGCCATTAATGATGTATGGCCCTCAATTCAAGTGATTTTTGAATAGAGAGATGTACTCAAAGCAACATTAGAAGAAATTTAGAAGACTAAGGAGGATCTGGATAACAAACCAGAGCAAGCAATAGAATTAATCAAGTTCCTTAATAAAAGAACAGGCAGGAGCTAGAAGAACTTGAAATTACTGACAGGACTGAAACTATCTTTGAGATAAGGACAATTATTACCAAAAAGAACCTGATGAGTCAAGTTGAGGAAAAATGTGAGAATATGAACACCACCATAACCAGGTTTATGATCAAATTTGAGAATTTGAGGCAAAGAAGTTTGCCTAATATCTTGGTCATCAATGACAAATTAATACCTCAGGAGGATTACAACAAAAAGCTCAGAGAATGTGCCAAGGAGCAAGTTGAAAAATCAGGAAGTGGACAAGGCATTCCAACAGGAAAAGTTTTACTCAGAAGTTTTGAGGACTTATTCTATTTACAACATGAAATAAAACACTTGTTTGTCATTAAACCAACTTTTTCCAGGTACACAGAAGCAGATGAAAACTTCAGGAAGCTGAAGAAAATACAAATTCCAAGTGATGAAGTTTGGGAGTCATTAACAGATTTAATGTAAAGGTAAAAAGGCAGAAAGATAACAGTGAAAAAAGTTTGTTGAAATTGCAGTTAAACAAATTTTTTTACAGCAGTAAAGATCTTTTACAAGCAGATTAGATTTCAAAACAGACTTGAAATATCTAAAGACAGCAAGGAAGACAGCAAGGCAGCCAGCTGCATCTTATCCTCAATCGGTTTCTATTTTATTTGAATTAATAGGACAACTTGCTAATTTGTTGAGCAATTGTCTCTATTATTGTTGTAAAGATATTTTGTTTCCCTTAGATAATTCCTAGAAGCATTCTAGGATATTTTTTAAACCATTATGTATAAATACTTCATCTTTAGAAGTATTATTGTGGAATAAATTGCTGAAGATTTCTATAGTCATTTTTGTGGACTTGAAGGCTTTTTGTGTTTCAAATTTCAAGTAGCAGACTGGATTGAACCAACTAGCATCATATTTCATGATTCATATGATGAGATATTTGGAGTGAAGTATTTCCTAAATTGTCATTGTTATCTTTCTTTGTTACATGCAATCCATTATGTTTTCTAAATTTGAATGAATGAACAGGAGTATTACTTCAGGATTTGTTAAAAGCACCCTGTCTTCAATGTTTGTCATTTCTATGTTTTCTTTTGATTTCCAGAGTAGGGAACCCTTAATTGCTCCCTCTTTCGTTTGACCTCTGCCTAATACTTCCCTTTTCTGGATCAAAGAACCCTTCATTGCTCTTTATCCTGATCATATCATCTCATAAAAAAACTTTCCAAGATCTCCAAGGGTTATCTATCTTTCCCTGAAAACATTTGACTTTTTGACCATGATCCAAGCTCTGTTTGCTTGACTTTTGACTCCTTAGCCCAATGGACAAACAGATTTCCCACTATCCATCTCTTCAAGTGATTTTTCCCACCAAACCAATCAAAACCAAAACCAACTGCAAATTCATAACTAGCCTAATATTTTATAAATCAAAACAAAGTTAAATTTTATAAAGAGAGCCCTCTCTGAACCCTAGGAAGGCTAGATCCTAGAGTTTAAAAGTTGGTCTGTGGTTACCTCTAGTTTTATTAACTAAAAATAAAAAACTCACAACTAAAGAATAACTAGAGTGATAACATACTGGCGACTCTGCTTGGGACTTAACCAATCCTTAGTTGTTAAATAAATCTTAAAGGAAATTATTTTTATCATCTTTTTGCCTTAGAAGATTATTTGACTAAGTTGTGAGTATAAAAAATTTTAATTATGGCTTTTAGGAAAGTTTATTATACCATGTTTAATCCGGATCCTAAACCTGCTGTTATAGTAGACAACCCAGACCGAATTGGAAAAAAGAAAAAAGAGATAGGAGATTTAGATGCTAAAGTTTCATTAATAAGAGTCAATTCATTACCCCAAGAATTAGTAAGTTTGCAGGATATAGAGTTTGATTTAGAATTTGAACATTCTTTATTCAGGACCAAATCTGAAAGTAATTTAAGTACTGTTGTTTTAGACCCTGTTTTTATTTCGTTTTTGGAAATAAAATAGAAAACTATTAAAGCAGATTCTGAATTAAAGAAAGTTATAAATCAAAACAAACTTGAAGAAATTAATGCTACTATTCTTAAGGAAATTGATGAGGCAATTGAATTAGCACAACTATTAGCTTATACATCTAAACCTTCTATTCCTCATTTAGATACCATTACATCATCTATTGTTTCTACTATCATTCAATCCACAGATCCATTTAGTCCTAGATTACCATTATAGCCTAGAATATTATTTCCTTCATCCCCTACATCCACTTCATCCACTAGTTTATCTTCTACTTTGTTACACACATCATTTTCATTTCCTACTAGTTCCATATATATTTCAGTTCCACTTTCCAGTACCTCAACTTCGGCTTTTAGTTCATCTACTGTTGTTTCTATTTCAACACCTTATATCCCAGTTTCATCAGCCACTACTTCCAGTTCAACCCCTAGAACTTCTACTTTACCTCCTAGCCAAGCTAGAATTCAAGCTATGGCTGCTAGGTATGCTCCCATTGTCCTTCCAGTACAACTTCATGACATGCCCCAAGATTACCAAAGTAAGATTCCACAGTTTGATGCTACTACACAGTATACTGCACAACAACACATAAACAAAATGACAGATTACTTTGAACTCCATGAGATAAATGAATCAGATGTACATATGAGGATTTTTGCACAAACACTAACTGGGGAAGTTAAGAAGTGGTTTAAAAGTCTTGCAGCTAGTAGTGTAGCTGATTTAGTCGTTTTTCATTGATTGTTTTTAAATAAATGGGAAAAGAAGAAAACCCCCCTACAAATATTATCTGAATTTGATGCAATGAAAAGAGCTCCAAATGAATCTATACAAGACTATTGCACTAGATATAATAGTGTTTACAATTCAATTCTTGCAAATCTAAAACCCACTCCTGACTCTGTCTTACTCAAATTCCCAGATGGATTTGACATTGACATGGCATATCAATTAAGAGAAAGAAATGCAGAAACATTGGAAAGAATGCAAACAGATGCAGTAGGTGTAGAAGTAAACATTCTAGCTAAAAAGGCAAGATTAAGAAATGAGATAAGAGTGACTATGAAAGAAGAAGCCTCTAGTTCAGACACAAAAATAGATATGTTAGCTAGAACTTTAGAGAGGATGATGGATAGGTTAGATAACGTAGAAAGAAGGCCTCAATGGGATAATCAACAACAAATCAGAAATCCAATTTTAGAAAAAACAAAAATTTAGGAAAAACAAAATACTCAGCCCCAGACCAAACAATAAGACCTCTCTTTTAAGAGAATTATGCTGAGAGTTCTCAAAAAAATGATGATGAAGAGGATACCATAAATTTAATGGGAATAGATGATAATAATACTATCTTTCTCACACATGAAGATCAAGAGTTATTTGAACTTCAACAACTCCAATTAGATTCAGGAGAATCCTTCGATTACAAACAAGGTTATGAATTTGCCATTAACGAAGTACACAGTGAGTATAACCTAAGAAGTAAGAAAAACAATGAGTCTTCTACTAAGAAAACATCTCAAACACAAAATAAGAAAATAGTATAAGCTCCCAAAACAAAAGTTCTGCAAATTCTCCCTAGGGAAAATAAGCAAAACTCAAACTCTTCCCAAAAATTTTCCAGCCCTAAGATTTCACCAAGCCCTAAGATTGTGGACATAATTGATGAGGTTGCTAAAGATGCAAAAGATTCACAAAAATATGCAGCTCCTAAAGCATCTAATTCTGATGAAACAACAACCTTAGATCCTGGAATGCTCAATGCTAATCCTAAATCAGGAGATCCAAAAGCTGCCACTACAAAAATAGTTTTAGACAACTCAAAATCTGAAAAAACATCTACTGCTTCACAAACCATTCCTGAAAAGAAAGAAAAAAGCAGTAAGTCACAAGACACTCATGAAATTGAAAACATAGATGTAGAAAACAAGATAAACCAATCCAAACTACAGTTACCAAAGAAGAATTGATTCAAATTAGTAAATCACAACCTTCATTCAACATATAATCTGAAATTGCGAAGCTAAAAATACCAATTCCACTGACAGAATTGGTAAAACATGAATTGTATAAATCAACCATAACTAAAACATTAAACATAAATGATGGAGAAGATTCCATAAATCTAAATGATGATCAGCCAGAGTTGATTTTTGGCCCAGATGTGAATGGAAAGCATTTAGATGGAGCAGTTCCTCCATTTTACATTAGTTTAACTATTCATGATCAAATCCTACACAATACAATGATATATTCGAGAGCTTCACATAATCTAATGCCCAAAGCTATAATGGAAACCCTGAACTTAGATATCACAAGGCCCTATAAGGATTTATTTTCATTTGACTCAAGCAAGGTAAAATGCCTAGGTTTAATCAAATATTTGTGTGTAAATTTAGTTCAATATCCTGGTAAGAGTATATTAATGGACATTATAGTAGTTGATATCCCACCTAAATATGGAATGTTATTATCTCGCTCATGGGGAGCAAAGTTACAGGGATCTCTACAATTGGACATGTCTTATGCTACTATATCAGTTTTTGGTCAGCTAAAGAAGTTATATAGGGAAATCTTAATGAAATACATGGTAAGTAGTGCTGAAAGGTCAATAAATTATCCAATTTATACCACACCTACTAACCTAGATTCTTTCATCCTATGTAATGCTGAAACTAATAATGAAATCAAGATTGAACTAAGAGAAGACAAGAAAACACAATACAATTCTAATATCTCTCATAAATCTTTATGGCATTTAGACTTTGATGGTTCAGTAAATAAGTTAGGAGCAGGAGCAAGAGTATGGATAACTAATATAGAGAAAATCATGCAGAAGGCCATGCTTTCAGACTGAATTTCAAATGTACCAACAATATGGCTGAGTATGAAGCCCTCATTCTAGGACTCCAAATAATCAGAAACTTAGGAAGTAAAATAATATCAATAATGGGAGATTCTGAGTTGATTGTAAAACAAATTAAAGGAGAATATTCAGTTTACAATCCTATACTAGGCTGATATAGAGAGACTGTATTAGATTTGATTAATGATTTATTGGAATGTAATTTTTCTGCAATACCAAGAAGGCAAAATTTACAAACACATTCTTTGGCAACTTTTGCTAGTACTTGTAATTTACCTTTTAATCCCAATCATATGTATACTGCAGAAGTAAAACATAGACCAATAATTCTAGACAACCTCAAATATTGGCAGATTTTCTCACAGGACCAACAAATTTACCATTTTCTAAATAATGAAGGAGAGTTTTAGAACTGTAAAATAGATACCGATTGTACCATAGACCAAGATTTAGAAAATGAAATTGATGTAAATAATGTAGATGTAAATAAAGTAAAGTTTGCCAAACCTATTAGATTTAGTCAATCAGATATAGATAAATTAGAAAGAGTAGAAATTGATGAGATCATTGATGAAAAATCTGAAATATTAAATCTCAAAGACAATTTCTTACCAAAAGGTTTAACTCCCTTAGAAGATCTATTTAACTCAAATGATGTTGCTAGAAAACCCAAAATGGAGCCAGTTAGATCTGACATTGAGGAATGCAATATTGGTACAGAACTAAAACCCAAAATGATCAAACTTTCTAAAGCCTTACCTCAACCAGAAAAGGAAAAATTATTGCTCTTTTTAAGGAATTCCAGGATGTTTTTGCTTGGAGTTATGAGGACCTTAAATCTTACGATACCAGTATAATTCAACACCAAATACCTATAAAAGAAGATCAAAAGCCCTTTAAACAAAATTTAAGAAGGATAAACCCTGTGTTAATGCCTTTGATAGAAAAGGAAGTTAAAAAAATGTATGATGCACAGATCATTGCACCAATCAGGTATTCTGATTGGGTTTCTAACCTAGTTCCAACAAGAAAGAAAACAAGAGAGATTAGATTATGTGTCGACTTTAGGAATCTAAACAAAATATCCTTAAAAGATAATTACCCTTTACCAAAAATAGATCACATATTACAAAGGGTAGTTGGTTCTTCTAGGATTTCACTGTAAGATGGTTTTTCAGGATACAACCAGATCTTAGTCCAACCAGAGGATCAACCCAAAACAACTTTTACTACTCCTTGGGGTACTGTTATGTATTTAGAAATGCCTTTTGGTTTAATGAATGCACGGGAAACCTTTCAAAGAGCTATGGACATAGCCTTTGCAAAGGAAATTCATGAGTTCTTAGTAATTTACTTAGATGACATAACTGTATTTTCTAAAACTGATTATAAACACTTGGATTATCTCAGACAAGTTTTTATAAAATGCAGAAAATTTGGCATCTCATTAAATCCTAAGAAAACCTTATTTGGACTAGAGGAAGGCAAGTTACTAGGACACATAATATCAAAAGAAGGAATTAGAATAGATCCTGCTAGGATAGAAGCAATTCTTAACATCAGTCCACCAAGAAACATAAAAGAGTTACAAGCCTTTCTAGGTAAGATTAATTTTTTAAGAAGATTTATATCCAATTTAGGTGAGATAATTACAAAATTAAATAACATGCTCAAAAAAGATTCAGTTCTTAAATGGACTGTTGAGGCCAAACAATCATTTGAATCCATCAAAGAGGCCTTAACCAAAACTCCAGTCCTTATAAGTCCTGATTTCAAAAAAGATTTCATCATTTTCTCTTTTGCTTCAGAACACACCATCGCTGCTGTTTTATTGCAGAAAAATGACTAGAGTTATGAACAACCCATAGATTTCTTTAGAAGAACACTTAGAGATGCATCTTTGAAGTAGAATATTATGGAGAAACAAGCCTTAGCTTTGGTAAAGGCCATTAAAGTCTTCAGAGTTTACATTCTCTATTCTCACATCATTTCCTATGTCCCAAATGCTGTAGTAAAATACATTCTTACTAAGGATGGTCCCGATGGAAGAAGAGATAAGTGAATTTCCACTATCTTAGAATATGACATAGAGATAAAACCCACCAAATTGATAAAAGGCCAAGGTTTAGCTAGACTCATTGCTGAATCAAATTGTAATGCCCTAGACATAAATTTTATTGCCCAAGTAGATGATCAGGAAGAGATGGCGACTCTAGAGATCAATGCAGCCTTTTTAGACTCACAATGGTATATGGATATCATATTTGTATTACTAAACTTACAAGCTCCTCTTGGATTGTCAAGAACTAAAGCTAGATTTCTAAAGCTTAAGGTAGTAAGATTTTGTATTTTAGACAATGTACTTTTTTGGAGAGATCATAGTGGGATTTTACTAAATTGTTTAGTAAAAGAAGAAGCTGACAAAATACTAGAATAATTTCATGCAGGTGATTGTGGAGGACATATTTACTGGAAGACTACTGCAGACAAGATCCTAAGGGCTGGTTTTTACTGGCCTACCTTGTTTGTAGATGTAAAAAGATATGTGACCTCCTGTCACAAGTGCCAAATCTTTGAGGGTAAGAAAAAGCTATTACCCTTGCCCTTAAAACCCATCTCTATTGAAATGCCATTTCAACAATGGGGTCTCGACTTCATTGGAGAAATTCACCCCCCATCATCAGTCCAACACAAGTGGAATCTGACAGCCACTCACTATTTTACCAAGTGGATTGAAGCCATACCCTCTAGGCAAGCCACATATATTGTCATTATCTCCTTCCTAGAAAGTAACAGTCTTTCAAGATTTGGATGCCCCCAAAAGATAATTACTCACAATGCAGCAACATTAAAATCCAAATATATGATTTACTTTTGCCATAAATACCATATTACCCTAGGACACTCTACCGCATATTACCCTCAAGGTAATGGTCTAGCTGAGTCTTCAAATAAGAGCCTTGTAAACATAATCAAAAAGTTACTTGAAGATAATAAAAAGACTTGGAATAAGAAGCTAGTCAATGCCTTATGGGCATATAGACTTACTACCAAAAAATCCATTGGTACCTCCCCTTACCAGCGTGTCTATGGAATGGATGTTGTTTTTCCATCTTCTTTAGGAGTACCAGTGATGAAGATTATCCAAGAGTTACAAGTTGAAACAAATGACATTCAAAGAAGGATCAATCAAACTATTCACTTACAACAAACAAGGGAAGAAGTTCATATCAAGTCTCAAGTTATCCAGGATAAGATTAAGAAATTTTTTTATAAAAAGAGTAAAGAAGATGATTTTTACATTAGAGATAAAGTGTTAAAATGGGATTCAAGAAGGGAAGACAAAGGTAAGCATGGAAAATTCGATTTTCTATGGAAAGGACCTTATGTCATTTATGGTTATAGAGGTAACAATGCTTTCTTTCTAAGAGAAATAGATGGGTTAGAGATGTCAGAAGGAGTAGTAAATGATAGAATTTTGAAGCACTACTACTCCCCCGAGATAACAAATAGTTAGTTTCATTTACTTTGATCATTGTACATATACATTGAAGATTTTAGATTGGATTGGATGTTCCCTAACAAAGTTGAAGCCCGGAAAGAAGGCCCTAAGCTTTGAGAGGTAAATATCATAAGTATGAATAATTGCAGATATCAGAAGATACTTACAGGGTCATCACAATACAATTTCAGAGGCTACTAGTCTTTAAGTTCTTGACATTTCACTAGGAAATGCCATCCCCAAGTGGAGCCACTGTTAGGGTCCTATAACAATAGGGTTCATAATTTTTGAATTGACTATGATAATCTTGTAAATATGTACATACCTTTCTTTCTGCAAGTTGTTTTCCCATATTTTGAAAAAAGGAAAAATAATAAAAAATGAAAAGAGGGTAAAAGTCCTAAAAGAAATATCAAAGGACTTAGAAAAATATAGACCCCAAAAGAAAAAAGAGAAAAATAAGACATGAAAGTGAGCCAGTCAAAATGGCACTACTATTTACTTTTACTGCAAGAATAATGATTATGTGCAGATTGTTAATAAATGCCATAATCCATGATTAGTTAAACAATTTAATCTTAAACTTTTCATGCTTTGAATTTCATGTTTTAGATAGAGAAAAAAGATATGTCAAACAGTATAAACTTGACAAATCAGTAGATAGGTAGAGAATAATGAGGAGCTCAACAGTTTAATCTGAGCCCTCGGATGAAATAAGATTAGACTTAGATAGATTTATGCTTTGAAAGAAAAATTGATTTAGGGTTGCAAGCCTAAATGCACCCATGAAAATGAAGTAAAAATGTTAGAAATAAAGATGGGTAGGTAGAAAGCAGTTGTGCAAGCATGTAATAAAGAATCATCAGGAAAAAATCACTAATTTCCCCTCCCCTACAATTATTCATTATTCTAAACTATCAGTCAAAGAGGCTCAGAGCATTTCTTCGACTTCTATTGGGACCGAATCCAAGGCTTGATGACTGATTGGTTAAAAATATTGAATTCCTAAATAAAACTCATATTCATCAACATTTATCCTAATTCATACATAATCATAATCCCTTTTTCCTAAGTAAAAACCCATGTTTACTTAGTAAAAGTGAAACCCTAAATAACTAATTCCATTCCCTTTCAAAAATCATTCATAAAACCCCAAAATGCATTTATCCTAAGTTAAAGTGTGGAAAAATACAACAAAGACAAGCTATGCTTTATTTCACACTTTACTTAACGTTAAACATCTATTTCATTCATTATATACATTATCCCCTACACTTCACCTTTATTTCATATTAACTTCTAACTATATATTAATCCCCTAAGTTACACATTCCCATATAGTATTAAATCCCTTTTATTTTAAATAAACCCACAAATCCTTTATTTTACGTTTTAAACCAATGATATAATATCCCATGTGTGAAATATAAATCTCGCCCCTATCCCATTGGTTTAACATATCTATATACAAATACCCCGCCGCCTATAGTTTTTAAACAAATGTCAAAAGGTTTGAATACTATATAAATAAACCCGCGCCTGTACATAGATTGAAAAATTGGTCGATGTTTCAATTAAAATATATATGTATATTACATTACCGCCCCACATATCACAAAACCCATAGTTTAAAACTTTATTAATGTATAAAGTTAAAACTCGTCCCCGCCACTTATATTAGACCCTGGCCCCACTCTAAATCCCGACGCAACTTTCATAATTGATCTGGGCCGTTCGCAATCGAACCCCATGATTCGACGGCCAAAAACCGATATCGCAAATAAATTAGTGTGACATCCACCATCTCGTTTCTACACGAAATGGGCTATATTGGAATTTTCTTCCTCCTCCACGTGGTCCATTTTCATTGGATCGTGTTGGTTTCATCCAAAACCACTTACCATTGAAATGGCACGCGATAAATTGTTGATTTGATCCTTTGAGCCCGAAAACCACCATTCCCGCCCGATGTGACCACCATTAATTATCGTCGCCTGTTAGCCCTAATATGCATAATAAACATTGGAAATGCATTCATTTCCTCTTTTCTGCGCGTAAAACTCTGCACAAGCCACCTCGACTATAAAACAAGTGTTTTTTCCACCATTTTTATGCCAAAAGCTTGCAAATTTCAACCTGCAGCCATTGAAGATTGTTGAGGAGCTCTGAATTGCTCCAGAGATCAGAAAGGAGCCGTTCAAACCTTTCAAAAACCTAAGAAACCTCCTCGAAACCTTATACCTGCGTATAAAAGGTATTTCTCTGGAATTTAGACCTGTTATCGATTTAAAAAGACCTTTAAAAATACAAATCCAATCATAATTCAGAAATTGATCCATAGAAACATATCAAAAAGTCCAAAAAACAGGCCAAACCCTTTCAAAGTTTCTGCAAAAACCCTGTTTCTTGCTATGCGTTGTTTTAAAGGGAAATTGTGAGTTTTTATAGTTTCTATAAACTGTTTAAACTCCAAATTAAGCCAGAAATCCTTTGAAGGTATCCTAAAAACCTCTATGCCTGAATTCAAATGATTTTTAGCCCAATTGCTCAGTGAAAAAGCCCAAGAAATCCTTGTTTCTTGTGTCTAAACCAGTAAAAGCCTATAAAACCTATTGAAAATCCAGAATTAACAAGAAAAGCCCAAGAGAAGCCCACATTTTGACCATTTTTATCCAAGAAACCTCTGCTAAAATAAAAATTCTTTTGCAAACTGTCTAAACTTGCAGAAGTAGCCAGAATGACTAAAAAGTAGAGTTCTAGCAATCCTGAAGGTTCCAAAGTGCCAAAATGAACTCCAGCCATGACTTCTAAGACTACTATTATTGTAAATCCTTTTCAACCCCCTATCATAAACATTGAGCACATTCCATTAGCTGATATTGACTACAAGATAGTAGACCCAATTGTTGAATTTAATCTGTTAGACATTCATAACTGGAGCTATCAAAATTCCTTGGATAATGAAGAAGAAGTCCATATTTGGGAATAACACTTGCCCAAATATGTTGTCCCAATAACTCATCCATGTCAAGAGGTCATTAGGTTATGTCAACAACATTATGTGCCTGAATAGAGAGCCATAGTAAACGCCAACAAAGAAGTGCTTCTCACCATTACTGCTAAATCCATTAACCAGATGCTACAACTTTAGCCTGATCCTCAAGCAGTCTCTTTATCCATAGAGGCCCTTACCAAGCTGTATATTGGCCTTGATTTTACCAAAAGATTCATGATTTTCCAGACATTTATGCATTTACATGTAGAAATTCCTCAAATTAATCCTCCATATTCCACCTCAAGATTTCCAGAGGGTTCAAGATATGTAATTTCCATGCTTTCATTCATCCTAGGGTATTTTACTGATGAAAACACAGATGAATCCATCTTGGGCTTCTTATCCACTTTTACCCCAGGACATCCTCCATCAATAATCTTTGACTATGCCGGTTATATTGCATACAAGATTCATGATCAACTGATCAATTTTCCTATTGAAGGAGTGTTCAGATACACATCCTTCCTCTTCCACATGTTTTTATATTTCCAAGTAGATAATTTTCCATTGAATCTTCAAAAGTTGGACATAGAGGGAAATCCTCTTTCAATCATTTTTTGGACCTCTTTGATCATGAAAGAGTCCACATAATTCACATATGCAGAGTTTTCAGACTCATTCATTCATCCATTGATCAAAATGATAACAAATACAGAGCAGCCAAGGATAAATGATGAGATGAAGAAGATTTTACAGTTGTCAGAGCAAAACAAAACTGGTGATTGGTACTTATATGAAAAACATACTGAGATCAGAGTCTTTGGATCTAATTTGTTGCCTTACAAGTTACCCAAACATGTATCAATGAGGATCTTTGCCTTGGAGTATATCAGGCAAATCCTGAACTTTGATTCTATAAATTTCATGTCAGCAAAGAAGAAAACTCAGTTCAAATTGAAGAATCAAATAGGACAATTCATTTGCAATCATAGGGATGTAGAGAAAGAAGCAGCTAAGCAGCTATTGGGATACATATTTGAAGAAAGCTTTTCTTGGAATTATGATCCACAAGGGATCCTAAGTAAAATGAGGGTTAAATGTAAGTTAACCCCTTTCATTCATGAGACAAAACCAGAGATAGAAAAATATGAAAATCAGACTGAGTGGACAGAGAATACTTTAATAGATGCAGCACTGAAGAAAAATGATACTAGTCACACTTTAGAGACTGCATATCAACCAGAAAAATCCACTAAGAGAGTAAGAGAAGAAGGTGCCTATGTTGCTGAAACTACCACTGAAACTAAATTCAAGTTAATATACAACAAAAGGCCTAAGTTAAATCCAGTGGGCAAAGAGAAGGTAACCATTGATGTTGAAGAAACATATCTCCCAGATACCAACACAGATGTTGCCACTGTCATCATCAATGAGCCAGTTATTGAAAAAAAGAATGAAGAACAAGTTGATACTGAAGATGCATAGTTGATAGAAACACAACAGATCATGGAAGCCTCATCCTCACAGACAGGTGAGGAGAAAGATCTAGATATAAAAGAAAAGTACAAACAGATCAAATTAAAGAATGAAGAGATCAAAAAAAATATTTATTCTCAATATCTCAAGCAAACACCAAGTGTTCAAAATAGACTTCTGTCTGCATTTGATTATTCGAACCAAAAGCTAATCATGTCAATGTTGCAGCCTACAGTAAAATCTCCAAAGACAGTGGCAGATTATAAGAAAATTGATGTAGAAGTCCCAACAGAGAAAATTCATGCTTTTGATCAGATTGAATTCCATAGACAGACTTAAGAAATGTTGTACTCTACTGTTACAACTAAAGCTATGAGTGCTCAGAAACTTTAGAACACCATATCAAACATGAAAGATCAGATGAAATTAGATAAAGCATCCTTGTATGCTAAATATCTCAGGATAAAATCTTTGGAAGAACTGGTTTTGCAGGTGGGATATGACCTTGCTAATGTCAAAGCAGCAGAGCTATTAGTAAAGAAGAAAAATGAGGATATTGCAGCATTGAGGAAACAACTTAAAATGCCATCAAGTGAACATCCTCAAACCAAGGAAATAATATAAGGACAGAAAGAAAAATATGACATGATGGATTTAATATTTCAGCTTACAACACAAATCAAAGAAATGGAGATTCAGATGGAAAAACTTGTCCAGGAAAAAGAAACACCAAAAGTACCAGAAATTCCTACAATTATTCTTGTAATCACTATAGTTGTGCCTTCAACTTTAGCTGAAAATTTGGCACCTAAAGAACCACTAGCTACTGCAGTGCCAGTTCCTTCATCCACAACATCAGCTACAGAATCATCTACAATAGCAGTTCATCCTACAGATGAAGCCAACAAATTTGTGAAAGCTATGGAAGAAATATCTCTTAAGACGAGTGAGGTTAATAGGTTGAAACATATGGTGGAAAATCTTGAGAATACAAACAAGTTGGCTCAAATAAATGCAAAAACACATGAGCAAAAGGCCATTAGACTAAATGAAGAATTGAAGAAATTACAGAAGGAATTAACCTTGAAGGAACATATTTCCTATGTGAAAAATCATTTGTGAAATAAGCTCATAGAAGCCATCAATGATGTATGGCCTTCAATTCAAGTGATTTTTGAACAGAGAGATTTACTCAAAGCAACATTAGAAGAGATTTAGAAGACTAAGGAGGAACTGGATAACAAACTAGAACAAGCAATAGAATTAATCAAGTTCCTTAACACTAAGAACAAGCAGGAGCTAGAAGAACTTGAAATTACTGACAGGACTGAAACTATCCTTGAGATAAGGAAAGTTATTACCAAAAAGAACCTGATGAAGCAACTTGAGGAAAAATGTGAGAATATGAACACCACCATAACCAGGTTTATGATCAAATTTGAGAATTTGAGGCAAATAAGTTTTCCTAATATCTTGGTCATCAATGACAAATTAATACCTCAAGAGGATTACAACAAAAATATCAGAGAATATGCCAAGGAGCAAGTTGAAAAATCAGGAAGTGGACAAGGCATTCCAACAGGAAAAGTCTTACTCATAAGTTTTGAGGACTTATTCTATTTAAAACATTAAATAAAACACTTGTTTGTCATTAAACCAACTTTTTCTAGGTACACAGAAGTAGATGAAAACTTCAGGAAACTGAAGAAAATACAAATTCCAAGTGATGAAGTTTGGGAGTCATTAACAGATTTACTGTCAAAGGTAAAAAGGCAGAAAGATAACAGTGAAAACAATTTGCTGAAATTGTAGTTAAATAGATTTTTTACAGTAGTAAAGATCTTTATAGAGTTTAAAGAGAATCAGTGAAAGAGTATCAGTTAAAGCAGATCAGATTTCAAAATAGACTTGAAATATCTAAAGCCAGCAATGAAGACACCAAGGCAGCCAGCTGCATCTAATCCTCAATCTGTTTCTATTTTATTTGAATTAATAGGACAACTTGCTAATTTGATGAGCAACTGTCTCTATTATTCTTGTAAAGATATTTTGTTTCCCTTAGATAATTCCTAGAAGCATTCTAGGATATTGTAAACCATTATGTATAAATACTTCATCTTTAGAAGTATTATTGTGGAATAAATTACTGAAGATTTCTATAGTCATTTTTCTGGACTTGAAGGCTTTTTGTGTTCCAAATTTTGAGTAGCAGATTGGATCAAACCAACTAGCATCATATTTCAGGATTCATGTGATGATCTATTTGGGCTGAAGTATTGCTTAAATTGTCATTGTTATCTTTCTTTGTTACATGAGATCCATTATGTTTTCTAAATTTGAATGAATGAACAAGAGTATTACTTCAGGATTTGTTAAAAGCACCCTGTCTTTACTATTTGTCATTTTTATATTTTCTTCTGATTTCCAGAGTAGGGAATCCTCAATTACTCCCTCTTTCGTTTGACCTCTGCCTACTACTTCCCTTTTCTGAATCAAAGAACCCTTCATTGCTCTTTATCCTCATCATATCATCTCACAAAACAACTTTCCAAGATCTCCAAGGGTTATCTATCTTGTCCTGAAAACATTTGAATTTTTGACCTTGATCCCAGCTCTGTTTGCTTGAATTTTTACTCCTTAGCCCAATGGAAAAATAAATTTCCCACTATCCATCTCTTCAAGTGATTTTTCCCACCAAACCAATCAAAACCAAAACCAATTGCACATTCATAACTAGCCTAATATTTTATAAATCAAAACAAAGTTAAATTTTATAGAGAGAGCCCTCTCTGAACCCTAGGAAGGCTAGATCCTAGAGTTTAAAAGTTGGTCTATGGTTACCTCTAGTTTTCTTAACCAAAAATAAAAAACTCACAACAAAAGAATTACTAGAGTGATAACAGGTCCGTGGTTACCTCTAGTTTTCTTTTAACTATAAATCAAAATCTCAAAACTTAGAGAATTACTAGAGTGATAACACAACACAACACATAAACCTACACATGGTGTACAACACAATATATATACGTACACACAATAAAATACCACGAATACACATATTGCGATACGACGACTGCACAATACCCATAACACCACACCAAATATACACAACACAACCTATATGACATGCACACAATACCACATGTACAATAGTACCACATGTATAACATGTACACAGTACCACCTGTACACAGCGCCACTTGCATGATGTGTACACAACACCACACGTACACGACACCACATGCACAATGCATACACAACACCACGTGTACACTGCACCACCCACACAATGTGTACTCAACACTAGTTGCACGATGTGTACATAGCACCACATGTAAAGAACACCATCTGCACAACATGTACACAACACCACATGTACCACATGTACATAACACCACATGCACACAAGACCACATGTACAATCATGCACACTGCACCATATGTACAACCTATACATTGCACCATATGTACATATCACCGCATATAGAACATGTACACTGCACCAAATGTACATAGCACAACATTCATAACATGTACATAGCACCACTTTTACATAGCATTGCATATACGACATGTACTTAGCACCATCGATACGCAACAACACATATGCAATCATGCACACAAAACTATATATGCAACATTCACACAACATCATAGGTACACAATAATGCATATGTTAAGAGCACACTTTCCTTACCAAGCAACCTTTCTTCTAGTGTCTTATCCATGCTTATCCCAGCATGTCACATATCACATTTCTTTCATTCCTCTAATGTATACCTCAACATTACCTGTCCATAACATAAACATTGACATAGTATAATCACATAATATAAATTCATATTCACATGATACATACATCCTAGACCTTCCTGGCTACTCTTCCACTTGATTCCTCATAAACTAGGAACCTCTTCATGTCATTAACCTGCATAAACAATCATTCCTCCACAAGAATGATCCTCGATGACCTTGTCAAACAATGAAATACATAAATATATATACACATATAAACATTAGCATAAAAAAATCATGATCTCTGATGACCCTGTCAGAAAAATGGCATACATACATACATATATATAATCATTAGCATAAAGCAATCATGATCCCTGACGACCTAGTCAGACAACTGCACACACACACACACACACACACACACACATGTGAACATTGGCATGAAATAATCCTAATGACCTTGCTAGTCAATGAAACACATTCATACATTCATACATACATATATGCATATATAAACATCAATCGTAATCATAATCAAAACACAATTACCCAATATCATAAGGTCTAGGTTAAGAGAACTCCCTTTATCTGTGCACAACATGCACTACATTGAGAATAATAGTTCCCAACAAAGCCAAGGCATATGACACCTTAGATCCATTTACTTTACCTTTCTCATGACTTTCCTGCCACCGTCCATTTACACCAATGGACCTATCCAATCCAGTTCACTGTAATACTCTTGCCTTCAACTTCCCTTACTCATGCACTGAGCTTCATCTGAGTCTTGCATCATCTATTGGGTTTTATTCAGATCTCCCTGAGCTCCATTAACTTCCCTCTTCCCCAAACCATTTCCCAAAATGATCAAAACATAAAGGCAAGGATAAGAAAAAAACAAGAAGCCGACCATGAAAACCAATAGCAATACGACACCACAAAAAAAGTGGTATGGTCATACATTAGACATAAACAAAGCCACAATCAAGCACAATAAATCACAAAATACCAAAAGCAGAAGACTAGCAACAAACACCATGACTCAATCCCATGGTTCCCAATACTTCCAAAGGAAATCTCAATCTGAGCCTTCCCCAAGATTTCATTCCAGTCTCTTTTCCATGCAATTCCCTGTACCATACTACCATAAATATATAACTGCCAGTGTATAAATAAATATAACAATAGACTAGCTATCTTACCTTGTTTTTCCAAGCACATTGCCTTGCAACTGAACACACATGTCAGCCACATGTTCCAAAGATCAAGACATCATATCTATTAATTTTAAATCAACCTTTACCAAGTCTAACAACCATGTCATAATCAACAATCAACTCACATTCATCAGTCATAATACATAATTCTACAACTATCACCTACTTACACTCTAGTGCATATCAGTGGTTCTCAACACATATGTTTTAGCAAAACCATCTCAAACAAGATCATTAATTCATGAAATATTATAGATACAAACTCATATCATGCAATTAGTCAAATATTCAAACAATATATAGACGAGATAATATACACCCAACACTCAAACACAAAATAAATGACATTTTCAAACATTCAAGCACTAAGTAGACGACATAAGCAACCTCATACCAAATAGGAAACATAATCAAACACTCAAAGACCAAATAGACGACATAATCAAACTCATACCTCAATGTATCTCAGGGGAGGTTATATTATCTGCATAATCAATCTAGATTAACACGATATAACTTCACAACATATCAACCCAAACATAATTAACGTATGATATCCATAACAGTAACTAGATAACACGTTCACATCATAAACTCATAAACAATTGTCATTCATGCATACCAATCACGTATGCACATTAAGTCTAGATTATTATGACACAATATCAAAATAATATCTACTCATACCTGAATGTCATATCCCTACCATCCGCACAGGCTAATCCAAATTAGCATTATACATATAACATCACGTTCCTAAGTAGAATGGCCATAACCATCATGCCTACGACCACAATGCATATAACAACAAGTTATTATCCTTCATGACTAAGTAGCACAAGTCCATATGATCACATTGATTAACTAACATCTATCATACATGTAACCGCAACAACCAGAGACGAACATACATGTACACAACCCTAATTCTTATAACAATCATTAACCAACATACCTGCATGAAAAACATACAATACATGTATGGTGATCTTCTCCCACCCCAAGGTCTAGTGTTACAACCTCACTCTGATGATTTGCATCTCCTGCTCTATCTCGAACAACACATCAATATCGTAACATACCAATAACATCACAATGACATAACCTTCATACCATAACATCATGCATGACAACCTTAACCATGACAATGCAGGCATAACAATATGCATTCATCCCATCTAGTCCAAGTGTTGAACCATGCTTTGATACCACTTGTGGTATCAGATATGACCCAAAGAGAGCACAACCCACTCTGATACCACCTGTAACATACCTCTCCCCTCACTTCTACCCACTTTAACTAGCTTACCCGGGGTAAACATGAGACGAGGGGTTGTTATGACAAGACTCAACCTCCTAGGCGACCTTAAGGAAATGCAGTCGAAAAAACAAACCTTTCTGACTTCCCTCAAATGCCTCAGGACATTTAAGGAGTAACCCAACCCCTCTAGGTGTCCATCCCCTAAGCCAACTTAACTTTTCCCTAAGATAGATCCCCGTCGCTCCCTTTCCAAGCCCTCCATCCAACTAGAAACCCCAAGTCACTCCCACAGGCCTGCATCAGTGCGACTGTGGCATTTTCTGCTGAGTGTTGTTCCAGCGAATGCAAAATTTAAGGCTATTCTTAGGTCTTGGGCTAAGCCTATGCCGATAAATCCATAAAACTTTCAGGACTCATAAAATAAATGACTACACTGATTATAAACCAAAAAGTAAAACCATGACTAGATGATAGGTCCCTATATTACTAGTGTAGTCCCTTATTGTTGTTAGTGTAACCCCTTTCTTGTCATTGTTGTACCCCTGTAGTCCCCATATTGTTATTATTGTGCCCCATAAAAGCCCACTATTGTTATTGTTGTGGAATTACATTATTATTGTTAAGTCGGCTAGGATTATATTGTGACCCCATGGACTCTTATATATAGAAAGGAGGTTTTGTCATTTGTATCATCCAAGAATTGTTCATTTTTGTAATGTAAAGGAGGTTTCCCCCTGAAAGAGGCTAATTTATAAGTCCTTGATCTCTCTTTTCTTCTATTTTGTGAGCTGGTTTCATAACATTTGGTATCAGAGCTTTGGATTCTAGGGTTTCACTACTGCAAACAGGTCATCGTGGAATTTTCGCTATACCATTTTTTCTACGAAGGTTTAGAAGCTGAAAAAAAACCCATTTTAGAGGCAATCTCGAGGAACATCATGTAAAAATTTCAGATCTTGGTTCGCTATAATTTCAGAGATATGATTTGAGGGAGTTAGGGTTTTTTCATGCCCCATAATTTCATCTCAAACAGGTGGCCAAGGGAAAATCATCATAACTTTCATTTCAAACATCAGATTGGAATTCTGTAAAAATTAACCGAAAGTGCACATAATTTATTTTCTTTTATATATATTTCAGATCCGAAGGAAGAAATAATGACATGTGGCACGCCATACAAGTTCGCTCTATGGAGCCAATCCATAATTAGGTCATTGTGGGAGACTGGGCATAACTTTGTCTTGGAGAATCCAAATCAGGTCTAACCTATGGCATTGGAAAGAAGAATTAGAGGGATACTACTCGACCGAAGCTTAAATTTTGAAGATCCGAAATCACAGAGATAAATCAGTTTCAATATCGAGCTTCTCAAAAGCAAGAAAAAGGTGTGTATCTTTTAAAAAAAAAAAAAATTGCATAACTTTTGTTTGAAAAATCACTTTGAAGTGATTCCAAGGGCATATTAAAGCATATATATCAATGTTTGGTTCTATAATGCATCCCAAAAATGATTCCACACCCGTTAAGCCCTTATAAAACTCTACTATGATGCATGAAGAGGAAGAAGTGCACATGATATATCAAAATTATGAGACCACGTGCAACAAATGTCGCTCTCACAGAAAGTAACAAAAAAGGAAATGGAAGCTAAAATTGATGGTTTGGAGAAAGGCATGGAAGATGAGATGAATGGCATGGAAGCTAAGATGGATGGTTTGAATAATAGAATGGAAGCTAAGATCGATGGCATGGAATCTAAGATCGATGGTATAGAAGGCAACATGGAAGATTTGAAGAAAGACATGGAAGGTTTGAAGGAAGGTTTGACAAAGTTGCTACAAGAAAAGATTCATAATGGTGAAAAGGTAGTAGAGGAAACTCATGATGAGAACAAAATAAATGTTAGTCGGGATTTCATAGACTAATGTTGGATTGAAGACCCACCATATTCCAAATATCGATATGAGGAAGTTTGATGGCAAGGATCCCGTAACATGGATACTACAGGTGGAGCAATACTTTGATCTCCATAATGTGCAAAACAAGCAAAAGGTACGCATTACAACTTTATATTTAGAACCAAATACATTTGTATGGTAATGATGGCTTTTCTCTCATAAACAAATTTTCACTTGGTCAATTTTTACGAAGGAAATGATAGCACATTATGAGGATACAAAGAGCAACACCTTCTTTAGCCAATTGATAAATCTCAAACAAAAGGGTTCAGTGGTGGCACATTGAGGACTTCCAAAAATTGAATATAAGGGTAAAGGATATTCCAGAGGAGCACATGATTGATGTATTCATAGGGTCTTTAAAGGATAACATCCAACATGAGGTTCTCTTTTGGGAACCCGATTCATTGGAGAAGGCATTCATGTTGGAAAGAAAAATTGAAAGAAAAATTATGGCGACAAGGAAGCCTATCACTGACAAATATAAAGATGGAAGTGTTGCTACTCCTAAACTTCCACAAACTATAAGGTTTACACCACAAAAATTGGAGGAAAAAAGAGCGAAAGGGCTTTGCCATTGTTGTGATAGAAAATACACTAAAGGTCATAAGTGTGTTCAGAAGAAATTATTTTACATAGATTGTGAAGAGGAGGAAGAAAATGAACAAGAAACTTCAAAAGAAGAGGATATACACCAAGAACCAACCCTAGAGGAAGAAGAAATGATTTCGACCATATCATGTAATGCATTGGAAGGAATCACCACTCCTCAAACTCTCAAGATAAAAGGACATATCAAGAAGAAAAATGTAATAGTGTTGATTGATTCGGGTAGTACCCATAATTTTATTTATTGTAAGGTAGCCAAAGAATTGAATTGCTTCCTATACCTATCACCAGAGTGTGAAGTGATGGTTGCAAATGGAGGAACTATAAATTTCTCTAGAAAGTGCCATAATATCAAGCTAACCATGGGGGAATATGTATTGAATAGTCCAATGCTCTCCATTCCAATGGGTGGTGCTGATATTGTACTAGGAGTACAATGATTACAATCTTTGGGGACGATAGATTTTAATTTTTGAAGAACTTTTCTTGATTTTTTATTTTTTTATTTTTTATTTTTAATGGGTGGTGCTGATGTTGTACTAGGAGTACAATGGTTACAATCTTTGGGGACGATAGATTTTAATTTTCAAGAACTTTTCTTGAATTTTTTTATTTTTAATTTTTTAATTTTTTAATTTTAATTTTAAAGAGAGAATCCATACAGGTGAAGTAGATTATAGAGGAGAGGAATAACCTGTTTCTGAGTTTTTATTAATAACCCAAAACTCAGAAACAGGTTATTCCTCTCCTCTATAATTTTAATTTTAATTTTAATTTTATTTTTTATTTTTTATTTATTTATTTATTTATTTTTTTCGAAAGGAAAATAAATTGAATTATGGGGTATCACAGGGAAGTCGGGAAAGATAATAAGATCTAATGTCATGAAAAAGCTTCTGAAGAAAGAATAACAAGGCATAATTGAACAATTATGCTCACTAGAAGTTCCAACATCAAAATCATTTATTTCTCCAGATCTCCAAAAAGTCTTGGACAATCATTCTAAGGTGTTTGAAACTCCCAAAGGATTCCCACCTATTCGTGATTATGATCATGCCATTCATTTGATTCCAAGAAGTGTTCCGCCAAACATCAGGCCTTACAGATATCCTTATGTCCAAAAGAGCGAAATTGAACGTATGATTGCATAAATGCTAGAGGCTAGTATAATTAAACCTAGTCAAAGTTCTTTCTCTGCTCCAGTAGTATTGGTGCACAAGAAGGATGGATCATGGCGCATGTGTCCAGATTATAGGGAGCTCAATAAGCTCACTATTAAAGATAAATTTCCCATTCCTGTGATTGATGAATTACATGGAGCAATTTATTCCACCAAGTTGGATCTTTGTTCAAGATTTCATCAAATTAGAATGAAGACTGAAGACATTCCGAAAACAATATTTAGAACTCGTGAGGGTCGTTATGAATTTTTGGTAATGCCTTTTGGCCTTACCAATGCACCTTCTACGTTTCAAGGGTTGATGAATTCCATTTTCAAACCCTTCCTTAGAAAATTTGTGTTATTATTTTTTGATGATATACTAATCTACAACAGGTCTTGGAGGGATCATGTTCAACATGTTGACAAGGTGCTCAAACTATTGGAGGAGGAATAATTATATGAAAAAACCTCCAAATGTTTCTTTGGAGTACAAGAGGTGGAATATATGGGTCATATTGTATCTCAGGATGGTGTTAAGGTAGACCCTAACGAAATTAAATCCATTAAGGAATCGAAAGTCCCCACAACCATAAAGCAGTTGCGAGCATTTCTCGGGTTAACAGGGTATTATCACAAGTTTGTTAAGAATTATGGGAGAATAGCAGCACCTATAATAATATTATTGAAGAAAGATGCATTTTCATGGACACCTGAAGCAAATAAGCCCTTAAAACATATTAAAGAGGCAACGTGTGAAACATCGGTCATAGCTATGCCGGACTTAACAAAAAGATTTATTGTGGAATGTGATGCCTCAGAAAATGGAATTGGTGCTATTTTAATGCAAGAAAGAAGACCCATTGCTTTTGAAAGCTGTCCAATCAAAGGAAAGTATTTATAGAAAGATATTTATAAGAAGGAAATGTTGGAAATACTACATGCACTAAATAAATGGCGACCTTACCTAATGGGAAGACACTTCAAGGTAAAAACTGATCACGATAGTCTAAAATAATTTTTGGAACAAATACTATCTTCAGAAGAGCAGAACAAATGGGTCACAAAGATGTTGGGTTATGACTTTGAAATCATCTACAAAAAAGGGAAGCTAAATGTTGTTGTAGATGCACTCTCAAGAAAGGATGAGGATGTGGAATAATTACTTTATGTCATTTCTATTATCCAACCAGATTGGATAATCGAAGCAAGGGAGGAACAAAAGAATGAAGAAGAAGTGTGGAAAAATACATATGCTACATTTAGTTGGAAAAATGATTCCTTATGGTACAAAGATTGCTTATATCTTTGTAAGAATTCCCAACTAAAACAAAAGATTATTTTGAAATTGCACACCTCTCCTTTAGGAGGACACTCAGGATTTTAAAAAACTTACTATAGGGTGAAGAAAGATTCTTTTTGGGATGGCCTTAAATCTGATATTCAAAAGTTTGTCGCGAAATGTTTGTTTTTCCAACAAAATAAAGTTGAGACAATTAAGAGCTCAGGTCTGCTACAACCTATATCCATTCCAAGTCAACGTTGGGAGGAGGTTTCAATGGATTTTATCACAGGTTTACCTAAGTCCGAAGGAAAGGGTTTCATCATGGTGGTAGTTGATAGACTTACCAAGTATGCACACTTTTGTGCATTATCTCATCCATTTAAAGCGAGTACAGTTGCTACTACATTTATGGAAACAATTGAAAAGCTACATGGAAACCCAAATATTATTGTAAGCGACATAGATCCCATTTTCACTAGAAATTTTTGGATGGAATTATTTTCTTGTTTGGGTAATCAACTAGCTCATAACTCATCTTATCATCCTCAATCCGATGGGAAAAATGAGATAGTGAACAAATGTTTGGAAGGATATATTCGTTGCTTTGTATCTGATAAACAAACACAATGGGTCAAGTGGTTACCTCTGGATGAATGGTGGTATTGTTATCACTCCAATAATTCTCAAGGGTTGTTTATATTTTGGTTTAAAGAATATTAGAGGTAACCACAAACCTTCTTTTAAGCCTTAGTATCTAGCCTTCCTAATGCTCAGAGAGGGTTCTCTCTATATGATTTATCTTTTTTGATTTTAGTTGATTTTAGGCTAGTTATGTAGGATTGCTTGGGATTTGATTTTGAGTTTGGTTTTGGTGGTGAAATCACTAGTTTAGATGGATGAATGTAGGTTTGAATTCCATTGGGCTAATGGAGTCAATGTATCAAGCAGTCAGATCAGAATCAAGGTTCTAAAGGGAAGTGTTCACAGAGCAAGATAGCTGAGTTACTTCAGATCCTTAAGCTAATGGTGAAAATGGTTTCAATCAGGATGAGAGAGCAATTAAGGGTTCTTAGATTTGGATAATGAATGCAAAGACAAAGGTCAATCAAAACTAGGGAGAAATTAAGAATTCCCTAATCTGGATATCAATAGAAAACTTGTAAATGACATAACAATTCAAAACAAAGTGCTTTTAAACATATTCTGAAATAACATTCCTGTTATAAATTTAGATTTAGAAAAACATGCAAGTATTGTGAAAAATCCAGATAAAAATAAAGAACATTTGAGAACACTTCACTGAAGTGGCCCAACACATGAATCCTATAATATGATCTCTTTATTGCTCAGTCCAGTCTGTTGACTTGAAAATGGTACAAAGAACCCTCAGGTTTCAGTTCAGTGCAAATATAGAAATGTTTAGCAATTCATCCACACTCAATACTTCGAAATGTGAAGTATTTATACAAAAACTCTTACAAAATATCCTAAAACAAACTTAGGAATTATTCATCGAAAAATAAATATCTTCATGCAAGAAGATAGAGACAGCTATCTAACTAATGCAAACTGTTCCTGTTTTTATTAAATTTTTTTGTTTGATGTCTTTGATTTGTCTCTTTGTTGTTTTCTCAATGAAGGTTGCAGTTGAGTGTCTTTCATGTTGGCATCTTTATCTTTCAACTCTGTTTTGACTTTCACCTGATACTCTTTAAACTTTGATACTCTTTGACTATTTTGTTTATACTGCAAATTGTTACTGTTGTTTTTTACTTTATCCTGGATGCTCTGTTTACCTTTGACTGTCTGCACTGTTTTATCTTTACTGATTTTATAATAAATCAGTTAAATTTTCCCAAAATTATGCCTCTGGTAGTTTGATCTTTATCATCTTTATGAAAACTTCATCTGCCTTTGTATATTTTGAGAATGTAGGCTTGTTGATGAATAAGTGTTTTACCTGATGTTGCAGGTAAAAAAGATTTTCAAAAATTTTGTAGAGAACTTTCCTTGTTGGAGTTCCTTGTGAAGAAGGAAGGTTAGCTTGATCCTTGGCCACTTCTCTCATTTTCTTATCATAATCTTCTTGTTTCATCATTTTTTCATGAATAACCAGAGGATTTGGCAGGCCTTTCTATCTCAGAATATCAAATTTCATCATAAATCTAGTTATGCCAAGCTCCATGTTTTGGCATTTTTCTTCAAGTTGAATCATTAAATTCCTTTTTCAAATTACCTTTCTGACTTCAAGAATGGTATCTGTCCTGTCACTAATTCCAATCTCTTCTAGTTCCTTCTTATTCTCAGAATTAAGGAATTTGATGATTTCATTTACTTCTTCTGGCATTTTTCCAAGTTCTTCTTTGATTTTTTGGATAGCCTCACCTGTTGCTTTGATTAGATCTTGTTGTTCATAAATAACCTGGATTGATGGCCAAATATCATTGACAGATTCAATGATATTGGCCGATAGCTGTTGTTTGGCTTGTGCCATTGGTTCTTTCAGTGTTAGATATTTTTCTAACTTCTTCAATTTTTCTGTTAACCTATTTTCTTTTTGTTCTTCATTCTTGTACATAATCTGAGCAAGTTTCTTTCCATCCTCCAAACTTTTTAGCTGTTCTTTAAGTCTATTGATTTCATTTGTCTGAATAGACATTTCCTGCATTTCTTTAACTGATCCAGGTGGATTTTGGTGGCCACCCACCTATTCCATTTGGACCCGCACCATCAATTCTTGCAGCTTTTCACATTCAACACAACTTACTATTTTTAGCAGGTTTTCGGGTCCTCCACTCCCGAAGCTTTTTTGGGGCCTTAATGATCCAGGTGGACATTGGTGGCCACCCACCTATTCCATTTGAACCCCCACCATTAGTTCTTTCAAATTTTAAGTTGCAGCACAACTTACTATTTTTAGCAGATTTTCGGGTCATGAACCTCCGTAGCCATTTTGAGGCCCTAAACGACGTTTTTTGGGCATCGTTTGTCTGACAAATATGATTTCATTATAGAATCAATATTCGCGACTACAGTGGTAGTCCTTGGATAGATCTTTATAATTATGTATCATACGCGTCAAACAAAGATCATATGACGAAGTTACGTCCCCAGGAAGTTGAAACACCAATTTACCCAAACGGGGCTCATAGTTTTTGCTCTTCATCTCCTAGGGTTAGGTTTTTAGATGTTTACAGTTCTCCATTGTTTCTCAATAATAAATAGGCCCTTGAGCCTCATTGTAACACAGTTCAGAGGTCTATAGCCACCACATCTCTTCTTAGAGATTCGCTACCAGCACCCTAGTTATTTTATTTCCATTATGTCTGTAAGCATATTTCTGTTATTTGATATTAATGAAATGATGCATTATTTCCGCTGCATCTCTATGTTTATGGTTATTTTTGTATTCTTTTGTGTTCCTGAATAAATCCAGATCAGTGGTATCAGAGCGGTCTTCTCCTTCTTTGTTTTTCTTTGCATGTCCCCAATGCGGTCAAGATATAAGGAGTTAGGGCTCGATCTGGTTGAACCCTTGCAAGATCAGCCTCGCAAACCCCGACGACCTCCCATGGCGGAAGTAAAGAAAGACGAGGGAGCATGAGATCCTATCAAAATATTGCTCGATGAGGCCCTTGAGAAACAAAGGAACGCGATTATGGATAACTTTGCTCAGATCCTTCAACAACTGCCCACCTAAGACGCATCTGCATCCAACAGCCACTCTGGAGGCGCCACTCCCTTCAAGGTACAGGTAAACTTTGATATTCCTGTATTTGAAGGCCAAATAGATGTAGATGCCATAGATAGATGGTTGAATTTGCTGGAAGGGTATTTCTCGGTCCATGATTTCTCTAACCGAGAAAAGATTATTTTTGCACTCCTCAAAGCCACCTCTCATGTCAAAGACTGGTGGGAAACCTACCGTGAGCAAGAGGACGAAGGGGAACCCTCTCTATTCTCAGCCACACCCACTTGGAATTCATTCTGAGATGGAATCAAGGAACAATATTACCCCGTGGGGAGGTATGAGGACAAATACATCCAATGGACCACGCTGCGGCAACAAAGGGATCAAGATGTGCACAAACTAACGAATCTGTTCCATACCCTGCGCACAAAGTTGGGTATTAAAGATTCAGAGAGACATTTGGTGCTCAAGTACTGTGGCTATCTGCACAAACACATTCAAGAGGAAATGGAGTTCCTCGACATTACATCGCTTGGCACAGCATATCGCTATGCTGCCAAGATTGAGCAGAAATTTAAGCAGAAGAAGTGAGACTTGGATGTGCGAATCCGAAAGGTGCCCCCAAAACAAAGAACAAGGGGCAAGGCCAAAGTAGTGCGACTCAGAACAACACCGTAAATCCAAATAAGGACACAGGGAAGTGGTGTGAATTTCATAACAGTCCCACTCACAGCACAAACGAGTGTCAGGGCAAACAATTATTGGTGGTCGAACAAAAGGCACCCAAATCAGATGCCTTTTCTGATCCTGAGTCAAAACTAGAAAAAGGCAATGAAAAAGGGAAGCAGATCATTGATGTAGATCCCAGTGCCATTGTTGCCAACACCAAGATCCAGAGGGAGGATCCAAAGGATCCAGAGGAGGGGGAGCGCCTCTTCCATTCGCAGATGTGGGTGAAGGGTTCTCCGCTGCAATTTCTTGTTGATAGTGGAAACCAAAAGAACCTCATTTCAGCAGAGGTTGTGAAGCAGCTCGGCCTACCGACCATAGCACACCCGCAACCATATACCATCGGGTGGCTCCACCCAGGGAGAGATCTCTGCATCCGCCAGCAGTGCCACCTTCCGTACAATATCAAGCCATTCACAGATGAGGTATTGTGTGATGTTGCTACTCTTGATGTAGCTGATGTATTATTGGGCCAACCATACTTGTGGAGGCGACATGCTGTGTATGAGTCTAGGCCTCGTGCTGTTGTTATTACTTTGGGAAATAACTTGTATAGGATACCATAGGTAGTACCGCCTTATGTCATCTCTTTGACTACTGCCAAACAACGCAGTAAGATTGTTTCCCAAACCAAGAAATTTATTTTCCTTACAACTCGCTCACAGGGAAAGAAGAATATTGTGGTCACAACCTCAAAACATGGCTCCCCTGCACGGCTGCAGTAGATGGACAAAGTCATGAAGGAATACGAGGAAATTTTCTCCTCACTCACAGAGGTTCCTCTACACTATTAGGACAAGAACTCCATTGATCTGACCCTCGACACACCGCTGCCTGATGTTTCCATACCTCATGCGACCACACAGACAAAATACACACATGTATTGTCTGAGGCTGATAAAGAAACCAAATTTAATAATTGCATCCAGCATGTCCGCTCGCAGGTCCATGACATCTTTGACAACATAACGTGCCTCGTTTCATGGAGGATCTCAAAAAAATGGGGACCATTGCTTCTTAAGGAGGGAGGAATGATCCAGGTGGATATCGGTGGCCACCCACCTTTTCCATTTGGACCCGCACCATCAATTCTTGCAGCTTTTCACATTCAGCACAACTTACTATTTTTAGCAGGTTTTCGGGTCCTCCACTCCCGGAGCCGTTTTGGGGCCTTAATGATCCAGGTGGACATTGGTTGCCACCCACCTATTCCAATTGAACCCCCGCCACCAGTTCTTTCATTTTTTAAGTTGCAACACAACTTACTATTTTTAGCAGTTTTTCGGGTCCTGAACCTCTGGAGCCGTTTTGAGGCCCTAAATGACGTTTTTTGGGCATCATTTGTCCGGTGAATATGATTCTGTTTCAAAATTGATATTCATGGAAATGGTGGTATTCCTCAGATAGATATTTATAACAATGTATCATACACGTCAAACGAAGATCGTATGCCAACTGGGAAGTTGAAACACCAATTTACCCAAACGGGGCCCATAGTTTTGGCTCTTCATCTCCTAGGGTTAGGTTTTTAGACGTTTACAATTCTCCATTGTTTCTAAATAATAAATAGGCCCTCGAGCCTCATTGTAACATAGTTCAGAGGTTTGTAGCCGCCACATCTCTTCTCAGAGATTCGTTACCAGCACCCTAGCTATTTTATTTCTATTATGTCTGTAAGCATATTTCTGTTATTTGATATTAATGAAATGACACATTATTTTTGCTGCATCTCTATGTTTATGGTTATTTTTGTATTTTGTTGTGTTCCTGAATAAATCTGGATCATTAACAAACTTACTTGCTTCATCAGTTGGTTGTGCTGTTGATGTAGATGACTCTGTTGCTGAAGTTGTTGCTAAGGTGATAGGAAGTGTTGTAACTATTGGGACTGTAGGGGTCAATGATTCTGCTAATGTGGAAGGGACATCTGTTGTGACTACAGGAATGACAGTGACAAGAACTTCTTTTGTTCTGGCCCTTTTCTCCTGGACCAACTTGTCCATTTCATTCTCTAGTTCTTTTATTTGGGCAGTCAATTGAAGAATGAGATTCATCATCTCATCTTTTTGGTTTGCACCCTGTAATACTTCCTTTGCCTGAGGATGTTCACATGGAGATAGTTTTAGTTGCTTCTTTAATGCAAAAATGTTTGCATTCTTATTTTTTTATCAGTTCATCTACAACTTTGACATTATTAGGATCATATCCTACTTCAATAATCAAATCTTCCAGTGATTTGATTTTGTTATCCTTAGCCTGTGAGGATGCCTTTTCTAATTTGAGATGATCTCTGATGTTCCCTATAGTGTTTTGTAACTTCTGTACACTCATGGCTTTGTTTGTCATTATAGAATAAAGAATTTCACCAGCTTGTTTGTGAAATTATATTTGATCTATTGGATGAAGATCTTCTGCTTGAACTTCATATGATGTCTTTTTATAATTTGTTGATGATTTGGGATGCTTAAATTTTGGCTGTAGGAAGGTCATCTGCATTTTCCTAGTTTTGTAGTCAAATGCAGAAAGTAACCTACTCTGATCACTGGGTGACTGTTTCCAGTACTATGTGTATGTACTAGCCTTTAAGGCCTCATTTTTTATCTTGATCTCTTTATACTTCTGCATAATATCCATTTCTTTGTCTGCTGGTTTGCTGGATGAGGAGACTTCAATACTGTGTTGCTTCTGAATCATCTGAGTTTTTGATACTGAAGGCTGGTGTGTTTCTTCAGAAATTGCAGGGGAGCATTATATTTCACCACTGTTTTAATCTGTGTTAATTACTTCAATTGTTTCCACTTCCTCATTTACAGGATTTAATTTTGGCTTCTTCCTGTACATCAATTTAAATTTGGTTTCAGTGGTAGTCTCTGCAGTGTATGATCCTTCTTCTCTGATTCTTTTTGAGTTCCTATCTTCTTGGGCTGGAGTCTGCGAGATTTGATTAGTATCACCTTGCTTATCTACCTCTATCAAAGTGTTCTCCAACCATTCAGATTGATTGGAGTACTTCTCTATGTTTGATTTTTTCTCATGTACATAAGGATTTTATTTACATTTAACTCTCAATTTGCTTATTACTCCTAGAGGATCATAATACCACTGAAAACTCTGACTGAACTTAAACTCCTGCAAATGTTTTTCTGCCTGTGGACCTGCATCTCTACTGTTGAAAATATAAGGGCCAACCTGATTTTTTTTTATTTTGAACTGTGTTTTCTTTTTGGATGCCAAGAAATTAATTGCATCAAAATTAAGGATCTGTCTGATATATTCAAGGGAAAATAACCTCATTGGTAGGTATTTGGGTAGTTTATATGGAAGAATATTAGATCCATATACCCTAATCTCTGTATGGTTTTGATACAGGTACCAATCTCTAGTCCTACTGTGTTCTGATAATTGTAGGACCTTCTTAATTTCCTCACTGATTCTTGGTTGACTGCTGCTGTTCAGCATGTTGACCATAGGATGAATGAAAGAATCAAAGAATTCTGTATAGGTGGATTGTGTGGAGTCTTTTCTAATTAATGCAGTCCAAAATATAATTGACTGTGGGTTACCTTCAACATCAAGTTTCTGAGGTTGATGGAAAATTTTTCAGACTGGAAATATAAAAACATATGGAATAAAATGTTAGAAGTGTTGTCATTGATGGCAAAGGACAGTAGCAGAGGCAAAGGAGAATACAGTGACAGGATGTGCAGACAGGGAGCATGAGGAGCAGAGTGAGAAGTTATTTACACTACTGCAGAAGACTATACAGATAGAGAATGAAAGGACAGGTCTTGTAGATACAGAATGAGAGAATACAGGGCAGCAGACTATACATATAGAGAATGAAAGGACAGGTGTTTACATTTGGCAGAGCAACAGACTACACATATAGGAAATACAGTAAGGGCTTTGAAGAATCCGAAATACAAACCTGGAATGCGCATTGAGTTTTCTGATAGAACTGTTGGTTTAGCATGCGGAAGCACCAAGAGTGCAACATAATGTGTATAATAAACCATTGAAAGGTCAAGACAGAACCCTGAGGGTAAGAGGTGGAACCTAGCTTTGCACAGTGAAAACCTAATGGAGTTTGGGTGTTAACTCTTATGGTAGTGTCATATGACATTAAGAATGAAACATGGGTTTTTATGTTAAGGCAGAAATAGGAAGTAAAACCTTTGAACAGAGCATATATATCTATGCATATAACGAAGGCGCGAAGGATTTGGAGCGGAACCATGAGTGTAAGCGGAACCCTAATTGTGAACAATAAAACCGGAGGTGAGTAAACCGACAGTATCGCACAGTGTCAAAATCGGTAAGTGGATTTTTCATTTTGAACGCGATCTATGTCGCTGATGGACACATGGCTTAAGGTGGTTTTGTAAATCCGCTTACATCGTGCAAATTCTGAAGTTTAGCGCTCATTCACTTTAATTGCGCGATATTCATTACACGCCGTCGAATTCTTGCTTGGAACGCAACGTAACATCGATCGTTAGATTGGTCCGACAGGTAATACCAAGGTATGTAATTAAAGTTGTGGGCCCGAAAACAGTTATATACATTATTGCTTGGGTTCAGTTCTAATGTGTGGGTTCGTTATAATGTTCTCATTGGCAGAGACTATATTATGTGTTCATATGGTGTAGTTGGCATACAATATCACAAGGGGTATACAATACGAGTTGATATATTAAAGTTATGTGCAAAGGTAAGCCATACGTTTATTGCATATTGAGTTTTCATATGAAATAATCGTAATGCTGAGTTGTGGGTCCAATACATGGTCTGAGTTTTGAACTATGTGGAGTATATATATATGTGTTGGTCTATGATATATTGATATATGAATAAATATCAAATCTTATATAATGCATTTGTATGTAGGTATATATGTTCAAAGGGTGCTGTCATTTGAATGAATTAAAGGTGTGAATTTTATCAAACATATGTGGGCCCATGAATCGAATACATCATAAAATATCGTGCTAATGGTTAAAGTACAAGGAATATATATATTATATTTATGGATGCAAAATTAAAAATACATAAGGTTTGTTCGGATTTAAATCAAACAAAAGTCTTATAAGGTGGGACCCGAGTCACGAATCGCATCGGAGAAAAGTTTGGCAGCGGAACATGTTG